>OZ024863.1:2697289-2845289 GCA_964017155.1 Oasisia sp. SBJ-2009
AATGTCTCTAGTCCCTACATAACTCTACTGAAATAAGTTTATTACAGGTCTGTAATAATTACGCCGGTGATCAATTGAAACAAGTTATTACTATATATTTTTAATAGTAATAATAATACTCTACTGAAAGAAGCTATTACAGTTCAATTATAATAATGAGATGAGTTTTGTTCTGCACTCATAAAACTATATGTTAAACAGTTTACCTGGGTAATCATAATGCGAATAAAAATAATTAAAGTCACATAATCAAATAAAATAGGTCTTTAAATGTCATATAATAAACATCCTCAATTACAATGATCATATTCAAAATTGTACACACTGCAGGTAGTAAATAACTAAGCATGTGTATGCTGAAACAGGTAATGCTAAAATAGGCAAGTCTTCAGAAGGTACTTAAAGAGAAAGTCAGCAATGAAAATTTTTGAAATGAAAGTAGCAGTTTATTTAATAGTGATGGGTCGTGCCAAATGTATGCCTTTCATTGGAACTACTGGGACACAGAGACTGCTGTTAACGTCTCTAGTCTCTATTCAAACACCTGGAGATTCACTGTAAGAAACCTGACGGGAGTTCATGAAACTGTCTCATACATTTGATGAAGAGGAATTTCAAGAAATGTCCATTAAATTGTAAACATATACACTGTATTGTGAATACATGGTGAGTCATTACAGTGTGGGTAATTATAAATAAAACACTGCAGAGTTAATCTTTGTTTTCAACAACATTTTTCAATATTATTAGCTCATTAACCATGTTTGTTTAACACATGCGAGCTCCATTACACAAAAACAATTCTCTTGAATCTAAAAATACTGTTGATAATAATAAGTGACAATGTTACATTACAGGGCTTCATAATTTTTCTGATTCACCTGGAAGAAGTCTACCTGATATGACTAGTAACAATTCTTCAAATTAGATATTTGCATTGGAACCATTTTACAAATGTACTTTATCAGTGAAATGCAAATATTGTGCTCCAAGGCTGCATGTAATCTACATGCGTTTATCGTCTAATGGTTGTTTACAAAACCATGTAGATATATCAGAAATATCGCTACATAATAAACGTTTGAATCGGTACCCACTGGACTTGTTTAAAAACATTAAAACTGGAAACAAAACTTGCATTATTTTTCTTTTAAAAACAATTCTCATTATCAAGAAAACATGCTTTCATCATGATTAAATTTGACAATCATACAATGAAACACATGCTCATGTTGCATAATTTCAATACTTTAAAGTGAAGGTTTTATATGAAACAATACCTTACAAAATTCTGCATGAAAATTAATCTACAAAACAAATCATGCAGTGTTTTGGCTGAATATAAACTAATTTAAGACTCATACAATGAAACACACATATGTTGCACAATTTGTTTAATTTTTATTATATTAAAATGTAGGTTTTAATCAAATCTATTTTCTACAGAACAAATCATGCAGTGTTTTGGCCGAGTACAGACTGGAGACTCACTGCGACGTCGTGGGCTGTGAGTGGGTCGGGGATCTCCTCGTGGTCAAACAGGAGGTGTGGCTGACAGAGGCCGTCGATGCTGGCACTCTGGGCCACCAGCACCTGGCCATTGAGGAAGCCTGGGTCGGACATAAAGGCACGGTTATTATGTGTGGCTGCCATATATAGGCTGAATAGTACAAGTGCACATAGGAAATGTTTATATGGAAATTAAAGGAGACAAAATTGATAGGTTTTTATAATTCTGGTGAAGGTCAGTTTTAAATAATATCTTTATGATAAGTAATAGTATTCCTGTGCCATGTTTAAAGTCAAGTGGTGATGAAGCATTTGTATAACGTGGTTCCAAAATACATCAATAAAAATGAAAGCTTAATATTAACTACAGGTCCATGTCATTACTTTTTCATAAAACAAATGAACTCCTTGATGTAATGACTGAGCACAATTTTCCTTTACAAAACATCATTACAATCATCAGAAATGAGGAAAACGAACAATTATTATCACCAAATAAGTATAAAATAAACTATTTTAAAAACTATGGTAGACAAAGCATAATGATAAAATAAATTGAGACTGCAAAACTATAATCATCTGAAACATCGCACGTGACATGTGACACGTGACACGTGACACGTGACACGTGACACGTGACACGTGACACGTGACACGTGACACGTGACATGTGACATGTGACATGTGACATGTGACATGTGACATGTGACATGTGACATGTGACATGTGACATGTGACAGGCTACAACAGAATTTTAATCGCTACCAACAGATAAATGTCTGTGTTCTGGTATAAATGATCAGGTGATTGCATCAGTATTATCTGTGTGTTGATAACTTCTGCCTTTATCTACCAAATGAGCATTAATATTCCACTGTATCCTATTACGTGTGAGATGTTTAGCACTGACAAGTTGCGTGACTTAGAGTCAGGTTGTGTGATAAATGATCATGAAACACTGTCATATGCAATATTAAAATGTCAATCTGAATAAATCCCCCCAAACCAGCTGTGGCACGTGTACATGTGCATCAATCCCTGCACGGGTCGCATGCTCACATGCATAATCCAACTGCTGAGTGATAAACAACATTTAATCATATTTAACATTATTACAAGACTGTTATAATTTCCTATGCAACAAGCTACAGATGGACAAGTTATATTGCGCCCTGAGAGTAAATTTTTCATTTTTTGGTTGATTGTCGAACAAGATAACATACATTTTTTCGTATCAAACACACAGGGATATTACCATTTGATATTCAGCCTACCGACATTAACAGGTATTTCATATGATTGTATGTTATCAACTTAAGTACTCATAAAGATGAGAAAGCATTGGAATCACTCTGACAAATTATTTGACATTTGTGATAGTACTAGTAGACCGAATTGACAAATATGCTTGCTCATGTGCACGCATGCATACATGTACACACTCACAAAGTGTTAAACAAATGGCTGAATACGCACTATGTTAGGCTTCTCAAGCATATATATTTGAATGGTAGTCTTGTTAATTCTAGCTAAAAATCTTATTAATTAAACAAAATTTCAGCCATGACATAACATCTACACCGTATGGTGACAACATGACATCACAAACAGTCACCTGAACTGGGTGATGACAGGGACCTGATGGTGTAGAGTGACTCACTGAATGTCAAACTCTCTGAAAACAACAAGACAAATTGTCTTTTAAAATAAGGCAAACTGCCTGAAAATGGCCAGACAAATGACATGAAAATAGCAAGACAAATTGACTGATGAAATATGATGTTTGTGACGTCATCTTCAGCTTTCCAGGACGCAACTGTCCTGTGATATGATAATTAACCAGAGTTACCATGAAATATTGCCACATGATGCAGGGATTGTTACAGTAAATGACTCGGTATCGTTTATTCATTTCACTTGGCAATAAATTACTTTCCTTACAACACGGCTGCTTTATCCTTCACACCTCTGACGTTGACATTCTGCTGTGACTTTCAATATGTGATTGTGAGAATACCTTACCTTGAGTGCATTCATTCTGTATCAGCCAACATAACCGGGTGTTACACGGCATAAAAACACATCTACGCAATTATGTTTTACTTAAAATCACCTCAACAACAAAGACTGTGATGCTAACTGAGAGCTACAATGCTGCTACTGTATATGCTAGAGCTGAACATAAAAAATGTATCCTTTGGCCAAAGGGGCCAGTAGATTTGTGAAGTTATTAGCCCCCCCCCCCCCCCTAAAGCTACTGGCTCAAATGTTGCAAGAAAATGCATTTTTCAGCATTTATTTTGATAAAAACATCACTTGACAAGAAGCCCACAAGGGGGCGCCTTGAGCCAGGCTACAACGACTGCTGTGAACAGAGCTCTTATCTGTGAAGGTTTTTTTTAAATTAAGATATAACAAGTTTAAAAAGTGAGATCATGAAGTTAAATTTTGATTTTGATTTGTTGTGTAACTTTTTTACAACTGCAAATATGAAGTGTTATTCAAATTAAACAAACCGACTTTTGTAAAAACTCTTTGTTATGTATATTAATTTTATGAAATTAAGATATGACAATAATAAAACAAGAACATGAAGTTAAATGACGATTTGTAATTGTGCTACCTCTCTACTTTTACAGCAAAATCTGAGTTTTTATTTGCATTAAACAAACTTTGCAAGAATTCTGTACTGAAATGACATTAGAATTTAAATATATATATATATATATATATATATATATATATATATAATATATATATATATATGTATATGTATATATATATATATATATATATATATATATATATATATATTGATATGCAATAAAGCAATTCTCTAAATAAAGCTATTCTGATAGACTCAGTCATATATACATCTATAAAGAATGACAGATTTATTTTTTTAATACAGATGCACTGCACTTTTTTAAACCTGAAGAAAAATGAAAATCACCTAACCAAGGACAACATGTGAGTAACGAAGTTTGTGAAGACATTAGCGAGAAGAAAAAAGAACTGAGAAAGCGGGTCACAGTGGGACAACTGATATGAACCAACCCCTGAGAATCTACTCATAACAGCTTCACTTGCAGAAGGGACACATATCCATTAACGGGCAACTGGTGCAAATTCATCTCTCGGACCTACTCAAATGTTGCGAAGATGCATTTAATAGACGAACAAGAGATATCAATCCCACATGAAAACTTTATCAGGGCTCCAGGCAATCTGAAATCATTAGTGTAGCACCAGCTTACTGCCCCTGGAAGTGACGACTGACACAAGAGAAGCTGGTTTTAATGTATGTGAAAGCACAGATTCCATCTACCACAGGCCCAAGGGAGTGCTTGTGAGGGATAATGAAGCTACTCAACCACGACTATTCATTACACTGAGAACACGGCTGCTGATACTGCTATGATTTTACAGCACCTGCAATTACAGATTTCTAAGAAACAAGAACATGTTTGGTCTGCATTTTGTCACATTTTTGTTTGATTGAATTAAATCAAACTGGTTGTCAATCAAATTGGACTCTTGATAGACTTGCCTGGCCAATTACTAATTTCCACTATGTCTCAATGTTGTTTTAAATTCTAAGAGATTCTTCTTCAGACTGTTTTGACGTAACATGGAAATTATGCACAATACGTATAGATTTATCATAGATCAATTAGTATAATAACACATTAGTGTTTATGTTACATTAAGAGTAAATATGTGAAGTACATTGGTAGATACAGTTCAGCGACACATTCAGGAGGGATTATGACAAAATATTTAATTTCAAAGAAAGCTGCAGGTGAATTTGTGATCTAACTTGGCTGATGACTGAAGGAGACACAGCGATAGTGTCTTGTGGTGTTATTAGGTGCGTGGACAATGGTCAAGACTGACCTGGTTGTACAGCCTGAAGAAGAGACTGACTTTGTGGTGTTATTAGGTGGACAATGGTCAAAATTGACTTGATTGTAGAGCCTGAAGAGACTGACCTAGCTATAGAGACTGAAGAAGAGACTGACCTGGTTGTAGAGACTGAAGAGACTGACCTGACTGTAGAGCCTGACCTGGCTAAGAGACTGACCTGGCTGTAGAAACTGAAGAAGACACTGACCTGGTTGTAGAGACTGAAGAGACTGACCTGGCTCTAGAGCCTGAAGAAGAGACTGACCTGGCTCTAGAGCCTGAAGAAGAGACTGACCTGGCTGTGGAGACTAAAGAAGAGACTGACCTGGCTGTAGAGACTGGAGAAGAGACTGATCTGGCTGTAGAGCCTGGAGAAGAGACTGACCTGGCTGTAGAGCCTGGAGAAGAGACTGACCTGGCTGTAGAGCCTGGAGAAGAGACTGACCTGGCTGTAGAGACTGAAGAAGAGACTGACCTGGCTGTAGAGCCTGGAGAAGAGACTGACCTGGCTGTAGAGCCTGGAGAAGAGACTGACCTGGCTGTAGAGACTGAAGTAGAGACTGACCTGGCTGTAGAGCCTGGAGAAGAGACTGACCTGGCTGTAGAGACTGAAGAAGAGACTGACCTGGCTGTAGAGCCTGAAGAAGAGACTGACCTGGCTGTAGAGCCTGGAGAAGAGACTGACCTGGCTGTAGAGCCTGAAGAAGAGACTGACCTGGCTGTAGAGCCTGGAGAAGAGACTGACCTGGCTGTAGAGCCTGGAGAAGAGACTGACCTGGCTGTAGAGCCTGGAGAAGAGACTGACCTGGCTGTAGAGCCTGGAGAAGAGACTGACCTGGCTGTAGAGCCTGGAGAAGAGACTGCCAGAACGAGTCTTGGTGCGCGGACACGAGCTGCCAACTGCGGAGTGACTCCGGGACGTCGCACTGCTCCAGCATGACGGGGATGACGCTGAGTCGACTCTGACTCATCAGTGTCAGGTGCATGATGTTCTCCTCGTACTCTCGCCACGAACTCGACACAAAGTCTGGCGTCAGCACGACGACGACGCGCTGACTCAGCATGATAGAGCACAAGACGTTCTGTACATGCGTGACGGTCTTGTTGAAGTCGCGGGCGGCGTAGCAGCACTGGTAGTGATACGGCTCCCCCTCCAGCCTCCGGACCACGTACTCCACCCAGATGACGTCCCGGGCGCTGTAGGCGAAGAACACGTGGTAGCGGTGCTTCTGGTCAAGCGGGGTGGCCGTCGTTGCCACGGAGATGGTGGACAGCGTGGTGCAGTCGCTGCGACTCTCCAGGCTGTCGGCCATGCTGCTCTTGAAGGTGAACCCTCGGAAGCGCCCCGCATGGCCGTCCAGGTGCAGGGAGATCTCCTCGTGGGAACGCTGGACCGTCTGGGCCTCATTTTGCATCAGCACTGCAGTGTCTGCAAGAATGACGTTATAAAGTAAACTACAAGTAATTCAATATATAAAGCGCAGTGTCCAGCCCTTGGGATTGGTCAGGGTGCTACACGTTTTACTCGCTGGCAGATCTGTTGAATCAAACACAATCTCAATTTCTCTGGGAAAGTTTCAGCCACTCAGCAACTACCCAGGGTAGTGTATGAAAGACTAGTCATACACAAATATTCACCACTGTCTATAGCCAGGTACTCATTCAAACAGCTGAGTGAACTGGAGCAATGTAGAACGAAAAACTTTCCCAAAGTCTGACACAGCACAACAGCATTTGAACCAGCGTGGTCTTAGTGAAGAGTCTGACACTGAACCTCTGCGACACTACGATGTGCTGTAGATCAGGTGCTATCTCAGCATGCATCAGACGCACAGGAACAATTTACACCATGACAGACTTACCAGTGGCTCAATCACTTCACAATGTGCAATAAATTTGGTTACACTGAAGAGCACAGTGACTTAGGGGTAGAGCTTCGGACCCGGCTTCGAATCATATGCTACGGTGTTAAAGCCTTGGGCAAGTTTTTTTACTCTACATTGCTCCAGTTCACTCAGCTGTATAGATGAATACCTGGCTATAGACAGTGGTGGGTATGTGTATAAGCAGTCTTCGCGCATTAATTGCACCATATGGCTGGATGCTTTCCAGAGAAGTTGAGATGTGCCTGATTGAATAGGTCTGTCAGGGAAGTAAAGAGTATTTGGACAGGTTAAGCTATTTCTTACATATAATATTCATTAAATCATAGGGTCTATAACAATTAAAGCCAAACATTATTTTCAAAGTTGTTCTGTTTAAGTGGATATGGCTTACAGTTAAACTCTGTATACTAAGAGTGCAATGTGTATGACACATACTACTTTGTATCTCCCTGGCTGGTACAAAAGATGAGAAGAAAGAAGGCATCAGCCACTTGCAAGATAAAGTGGGAAATGTCAGCATTGTAAAAAGAGTCATAGCAACAATTTCACTATACTCGAGGCTACAGAACAAAATCTATAATATATAATGTCTTCATCATAATACTATTGTGATGAGAAATTATTTTGAGAGAAAAAGGTCATTGTACACAATGTCAAAAGGACATCCTAGGCATAACAATGCTGTAACTTGTCGACCGATGAATCTAGAGAAATGCTTAATATCAGATTCCAGTTTTGGCAGCAATAACAAAACAGAGATGACATCTTGTTAATGTGTGTACGAGCATATATCCATTTGTGTGGGCATGTATTTGTTTCCCTGTAATGATACAACAGCTAAGGTTACTGTCTTACAACATTGTATAATGTCAATAAGCCTGAGCCAGTGATCACAGCTCCACAGTAGTGATAGTGATAGTGAAACTAGAGCCCACTATATTACCTGTCAGCAATAAGCAGACAGAAAGCCATTAGGGTAATGACTCAGAGGCGCTGTAAGACTGTTGGTCACATTTCCTCTCTCATAAAGAATGCAGTGCTGAAATCCTAACGGGCATTGCCTTTTGAGCGTGACTATTAAACTGCTAACTTCCCAAGCTGTCTTTATGGCAATCAATACCCAGGAGCCTGGCAAACACAGTGGCAATCATGTTGTGTGCTGGATGGATGGATGGATGGATGGATGGATGGATGGATGGATGGATGGATGGATGGATGGATGGATGGATGGATGGATGGATGGATGGATGGATGGATGGATGGATGGATGGATGGATGGATGGATGGATGGATGGATGGATGGATGGATGGATGGATGGATGGATGGCCTTACAGCATCAGGACAGAAAATGACGGCGGACCCATTTTATCAATATTTATAAGTCCAATTGATGTAAGATCCTAATAAAACTTACACATAATTAATGAAGTAATTTAAGAGTCTCAGGACTAGACCTGATAAATACCAGTTCTGAAATCTCACTCAAACTGGGAACAAAGCTTATTCTATTACATTTTGTGCTAGTGCCATGTCTAATTTAAACCAAAATGTAATATCACCGTTAAACAATATGCACAAATGTGTTTGATTAAAAAATCTGACAGATCTTTTTTTTACCAAAATGTGGTCTTTCCCAGTCATTCAGCAGTGTCTTCTTTTTGGCAAGAAATTCACTCAAATTACTGAATGTGGGAAAACTGCAACAACATTTAACATCTGAGCTGTGCTGTTAATATTAAACTAACCAGCGTCTACTCTGATGTCAACAGAGTCATTTATAATTTCAACATTTTGTTTACTTTTGCGGGCTGAACATTCAAATAGAAAACAATGTTTTTAGTTAAATAAATGTTGTGCATACCTTCAATGTAGTAATTAGCATTTTAAAATGAGGCACAAATGAACTGCCTTTAATCCGTGTTACTTTCCACATTAATTTTATTGATATCCATATTTATATGGAAGCATTCTCAGTAACTACACTTCTCTCTTTGATAAAAAGCTACTGAGCATATCACTCATTGAGCGCTGGCTCTCCATACCAAGTACACATCAATTACATTTACGCCACATACAACATTATCTTCCTGAAATAATTTCTGCATAGCCATAACTGAAACCTCTATATCAAAATGCTGACAATAAATTGCTGCTGCTTTCCACGGATATAGATTTATTTATATCCTGACACACAAGATTAATTATTGCGTCTGTGTCATGACCAAGTAATACTACGGTTAATCTGCAGACGCCCAAATTGACTGAGAGTATCTGCCTAATAGGCATATGTGGACGGAAATCAGTCAATATCCTGTTGCTTTGAGGGTTGATTAAATCAATGCTACTTTACCGTGGGTGTGAGCCAAATATCCACACGATTATCTGCTGCTATAAAAAGTCTCAAGATGCACAATTTATCACTGAGTGTGTTATGATGAATTATAAATATAAAAAAAAAACGCTTTGACTATTTTATTTCATAGGAAATTAAAAACAACATTGGCAATTAAGTAAATATAAAAAGTCATGAGTCCATTGAAACTCACTGGTCTACTGAATAGCTGTTGTTATCCCAACGCCGAATTGCTTAGGATTTGTAACAAAACATGTTGCCATTATGACCTTGAATCTTTTAATATAAACAAGACAACTTTATAATTTTGAAAGTAACAGAAAAATAAAAACATAAAATTTTCCTCACAATGGTATATTGCTGCATTAAATTACTCTTCTATTACACATGTGCAGGTAAATATATAGCAGCAATTGAAACAAAATATATATCACATTGATTGACACGTACTAAGGGATGAACAAATTAATGGTTTATGGGGTATATTTTAATTTTGTGAAATTCTGCACCTAGAACTATCTATGCAGTGAAAATCATTTTATATTCAGTAGAACCTAAAAAATCACTTGAGATACTTGTGAGGAGATCTCACGTCTGTTCTCTAATGAATTCACCATGTTGTGATTCTGTAATATCTGACAACTTCATCCATCAACTCTACAGGCATCAGCTGGATGAAATGAGCGCTGTCCCCAATCAATGCATCACACCTGAGGGTGAATCTTGTCCGTGCCGCGATACATCAAACCTGAAAGAAATCATTTCAGCTGTTCCTCGTAATAAAATGATGAAATACGTCCATCATACACCAATGTCACGACTACCTGTCAAACCTCGAATACAGCAACACCACATGCGCATAAATCTCTGTCATTGTCAACAAAAATGACGCGAATGGAACGATGCAGGCACAGGTAATCCAGGTTCTCTAACCTTGGATCTGCAATGTCCAGTAACAGAAATCAATGCAGGAACATGTACATGCATCCACACACGCACAGCAGATCAGCTGGAATGTCGATCACTTGGTCAGTTTACGTCAGCAATCGACTGTAAGCTGTCAGTGACTAAACTGGCAAAGGCTGTTAGAGCGTTGCGTTGTCTCCTCTCTATGTGCTAATGACATTCTCTTTTTAAAATAACTACCACCTTCATTCTATACACTTAACCTACTCAAGGGAATACTTATAGTTCAAAATTATCAATTAGAAAATGGTATCAATATGAAAATGGTTAGCTAATAATGTGTGGTTGTAGACGGAATGAACCAAATTAGAAATTGATACACATTACGAGGATAGTTTTTTCTCCTCTGATACTTTAGGGAAATGGTAAAATTCCTGAGCGTTTCAGAGCAGACAGGTCAAGAAATAACTATTACAGAACAATCTGGATTTGAACATGGCTACTTAGTACTTACATCTCAGGCCCACTATTTGCTCAATTTCTCTCAATTTTCACCTGGTAGAAAACATATCAAGAACATGTCAGTAACCTCCAAGTAACTACTGCATAGTGTGTTGTAGTACGTCACCAGCTGTTAGATGGAAGCCACATTACTGGTCGAAAGAAGTGAGTAGACAGACGATTTGTCCCCAGCACCAGGGAGGACATGCAACCACACTGCCACCACAGTCAGCACATTAACATGCAGACTCAACTGGTCTCTGTGTTCACAGAAGACGCAACTGAAGAGGAGATGTACAGATTTTTGTGCACCTGTCCTATCGTGTCACCTCACCTGTCACGTCTCGTCACCCATCGCCCTGGGTGGACAGTGAACTGGACACGCAGGTTGCTGTGCCTTCATAGCCGGGGGGAGGAACTCTATTCCACCACATAAACGACTGTGGCACGTATTCCCTGTGTGCCATCACTCCAGCACCTCTGAGCATGCCCGTGGCTACCTTGACCCTGTGTTATGCACTGACATCCTGTTGCACTGACAGCCTGTCGCACTGACATCCTGTCGCACTGACAGCCTGTTGCACTGACAGCCTGTTGCACTGACAGCCTGTTGCACTGACAGCCTGTTGCACTGAAACTGTGTGAGCTGTACTCAGATGAACTACGGTTATCATAAAACGTTCATCAACCCAGAAACATAAACTTCACGGGACACATTGATAGCAAAAAGACAGCGACCAGCTGGTGCATGTGATAATGACCTGTATTCCCGCTGACATCCCACTTGGGAAGACACTGACGGGTCCTTGCTGCTTTCCCTAAGTACAAATCTTCCCACGTCCAGCACAGACACATGCTCTGCCTGTGAGACCCCACAGATCCGAGTCACAACAATCTTTCATTAAACTCCCACCGATACATCTGTGATCGATGCCATCGCGACACACACACCGACGCAAATGACACAACTGTGACGGCCGTAAAGTGTGACACACCTTACCTACAATGTGTCCGTAGGTGAGACACGATGACCGACGTCGTGCCAGCAGCCCCCCCATCACCACCGTCCAGCGGATGTCCAGTCTGTGACTGCGAACAACATTGAGTGGCCAACTTTATCAATCACGTGCTCCCACCGCCGTTCACTCGACACCAATTACGTGCGTCGTGCAAATGCCAACGGGCCGCGTCGTGCACTCATGACGACGCAAGCAGTCATGACGCGACGCTACACGACGCTGCCACTGAGTTACACCTGGGCGGAGTCTTCAGTGCAGTGCACACTGGGACTGAGTGTGTCGACAAATGTCACCGACTGAAACCACGTGGCCAGGTTTGGTGACAGTTGTGGACGTAGATATATGAAAGGGAGTCGGATGTTTATTAAAACTCTTATTAAAGAGTGCGAACCTAATATACGTGTGGCGCCTGAACGACAACTGTGTAAGTGATATACGTAGTATCGTGTGTACAATATTGCTGATTGAAAAACGCGTTTTATGTGATTTTATTTCAGTCATCTGTTTGCTAGGTTTCACTTCATGGTGTGGTGTTGTAAATTACAGTATTAAATTACAAACAAATAATGCAATAATCCAGTAACACAATTATGACAAAGTATTGTACATGACAAAAGGGAGAAATGTCCATACAAGAATTAACATTTTCCAATTTGTTGACATTATAATAACAGCTTAATAATGATTATCATATTTGTTGGATATTAATTAGTTAGAAGACACTCAATTTCTTGATAATATTTCTGTATGAATTTGTAATTTTAACCATGCTTCATTATCAAATAAAAAAATAAGTCCATATTGTTTTTAATCAAATTTAAATTAAAGATGTTATGTGTCTTGTATGGCAATCAATATCAGTCTTTAATATATTAACAACAGCTTCTATATGCAACAATCAGCGACCTTCAACTACAATTCAATTTTAGATTTAACACAACTCTTATGCAAATTATTATGTATCTTAATTTAGCCAATCTGATTTGAGATATACAAAAAAAAAACAATGCAATAATATTCTTGCATCCACAAATTTAATATTATCAATAATAAATTATTCACCATAATTCAAGACATACACAAAAAATATTTCCTGCCCAAATTATGCTATAGCATATCTGATGAATTATGACTGGTTCATATGAACAGTAACTTAGGAATCACCAGTAGAATGTTACACTTATATCTAAAGAGAAACGCCAAGTGCAGAAGTCACCATAGATCAGCAGCAACGGTACCCATGACAGATGAGAAAGATGACAGATTTAATATGTAGTCGTGTTGCCTTCTGGCTCAGTGCCCACGGTCACACCACAACGTACACAAACTGGGATGCTGATATAATTAGTGCACGCCTCATAAACCCATCAATCATCATTGTGCCTTCATGCTGCATTGAACTCGTACGGGCGACGAATTAGCCCATCTCGATTCAATCTGTTTCCTGTGTTCACTCCTAGCGCCTCTATGACCAGTGCTTTAACCAGTGATTGGGGCAGTCCACTGTGGGCTGAGAAGTCTGGAGTTGAAAGTCCGCTCACAGTTGCAAGACATTTGGGGATGCTACGTCCATTGCTGGCTATTTCAGTTTAGCAGTGCGGCAAAATACTCAACATGAAGATTGTTGCTGCCAAATGGATGATGATGATAAACTACGTTAGTTAAAGCATAGATATAGACGTGTGTGTTATCATAATCAAGAACAGACACATAACTACAGTCTTGGCGCAAACATCACTGCCATCTCAATACAAACAGCACTGCCACCTCAATACAAACAGCACTACCACCTCAATACAAACAGAACTGCCACCTCAATACAAACAGCACTGCCATCTCAATACGAACAGCACTGCCACCTCAATACAAACAGCACTGCCACCTCAATACAAACAGCACTGCCATCTCAATACAAACAGCACTGCCACCTCAATACAAACAACACTGCCACCTCAATACAAACAACACTGCCACCTCAATACAAACAGCACTGCCACCTCAATACAAACAGCACTGCCACCTCAATACAAACAGCACTGCCACCTCAATACAAACAGCACTGCCATCTCAATACAAACAGTACTGCCACCTCAATACAAACAGCACTGCCACCTCAATACAAACTGCACTGCCACCTCAATACAAACAGCACTGCCACCTCAATACAAACAGCACTGCCACCTCAATACAAACAGTACTGCCACCTCAATACAAACAGCACTGCCACCTCAATACAAACAGCACTGTCACTTCAACACAAACAGCACTGCCACCTCAATACAAACAGAACTGCCACCTCAATACAAACAGCACTGCCACTTCAATACAAACAGCACTGCCACCTCAATACAAACAGCACTGCCATCTCAATACAAACAGTACTGCCACCTCAATACAAACAGCACTGCCACCTCCATACAAACAGCACTGCCACCTCAATACAAACAGCACTGCCATCTCAATACAAACAGCACTGTCACCTCAATATAAACAGCACTGTCATCTCAATACAAACAGTACTGTCACCTCCATACAAACAGCACTCCCACCTCCATACAAACAGCACTGTGACCTCAATATAAACAGCACTGTCATCTCAATACAAACACCACTGTCACCTCCATACAAACAGCACTGCCACTTCAATACAAACACCACTATCATCTCAATACAAACAGCACTGCCACCTCAATACAAACAGTACTGCCACCTCAATACAAACAGCACTGCCACCTCAATATAAACATCACTGCCACCTCAATTCAAACAACATTACCACCTCAATACAAACAGCACTGCCACCTCAATACAAACAGCACTGCCACCTCAATACAAACAGTACTGCCACCACAATACAAACAGTACTGCCACCTCAATACAAACAACACTGCCACCTCAATACAAACAGCACTGCCACCTCAATACAAACAGCACTGCCACTTCAATACAAACAGCACTGCCACCTCAATACAAACAGCACTGCCATCTCAATACAAACAGCACTGCCACCTCAATACAAACAACACTGCCACCTCAATACAAACAGCACTGCCACCTCAATACAAACAGCACTGCCACCTCAACACAAACAGCACTGCCACCTCAATACAAACAGCACTGCCACCTCAATACAAACAGCACTGCCACCTCAATACAAACAGCACAGCCACCTCAATAAAAACAGCACTGCCACCTCAATACAAACAGTACTGCCACCTCAATACAAACAGCACTGCCACCTCAATACAAACAGCACTGCCATCTCAATACAAACAGCACTGCCACCTCAATACAAACAGCACTGCCACCTCAATACAAACAGTACTGCCACCACAATACAAACAGCACTGCCACCTCAATACAAACAGCACTGCCACCTCAATACAAACAGCACTGCCACCTCAATACAAACAGCACTGCCACCTCAATACAAACAGTACTGCAACCCCAATACAAACACTGCCACCTCAATACAAACAGCACTGCCACCTCAATACAAACAGCACTGCCACCTCAATACAAACAGCACTACCACCTCAATACAAAAATCACTGCCACCTCAATACAAACAGCACTGCCACCTCAATACAAACAGCACTGCCACCTCAATACAAACAGCACTGCCACCTCAATACAAACAGCACTGCCACCTCAATACAAACAGTACTGCCACCACAATACAAACAGCACTGCCACCTCAATACAAACAGCACTGCCACCTCAATACAAACAGCACTGCCACCTCAATACAAACAGCACTGCCACCTCAATACAAACAGTACTGCAACCCCAATACAAACACTGCCACCTCAATACAAACAGCACTGCCACCTCAATACAAACAGCACTGCCACCTCAATACAAACAGCACTGCCACCTCAATACAAACAGCACTGCCACCTCAATACAAACAGCACTGCCACCTCAATACAAACAGCACTGCCACCTCAATACAAACAGCACTGCCACCTCAATACAAACAGCACTGCCACCTCAATACAAACAGCACTGCCACCTCAATACAAACAACAATACCAACTCAATACAAACAACAGCCATCTTATTTCATTTCAGTACAAACACTGTCAGCCCAAAACAGTGATGTCATCCCAGAACTAAACACACCCACAGTATGAACCTCATCACATGATCCACATTGCTCTCCCCCTTGCTCTGGTGACAAGACAGGTTTGTAGCAGATCACAAGTAGGAGATACACAAATGACTCAGAACCGAGTTGGTATCAGATCAAAAGGTGATCAATAAGGATCAGTGAGGTTGGCAGTAGATCACAGGGAGATCATAACTCAAACACAAATAGGTAACAGGTCAAAAGGGATCAAAGCAGCTGAGGAGAGACGTGATCAGTCACAGAGAGCTCTCAGGTGTGAGGGATGACAGCCAGGATGAGGACAAGACACTGAGGACAGGTCAACAAAGATCAACGTGGAACAGAGATCAAGTGACACTTTATACTAAAAAAGTGACTGAAATGTGGAGGATCCTTGGAAGATAACAATGGATCACAGAATAGTTTTATGGAAGATTACAAGACAATGATCAAATATGGCAGACTTTATCTTTGACTCACAAGAAAATAACAGTTTGGGTGAGGATCATTAAGAAAACATTGTTCACAACAAAGCTTTGTAAAGGACCAGAAGATAACAATTAATACTGTAGGTCAAATTATAGTAATAGACCACAAAAAGACAACGACAGATCCAGACCAGAAGCAAAGTTGTTGGCAATGAATCATGAAGACAATCAGCTTGGTTGGAGCAGATTTGCACGGTATCACAAAACAAGAATGGATCACAGCAGCAGTGTAAAGGATCATACAAAATAACATTTAAGTGAATTATAGTTGTGTAGATAATTACAAGAAGATCATTAGATATCAATATGGTTTTGTAGCAGATCACAAGAAAACTATCACAGATCATACCAGTATTGTGAATGTTATGAAGAGACAGCAATAGCAATAGATTACAAGAGTTTTGTGGAAGACCACACAATTACCACAGCTAGCGGATCAAAACAACCATCTCACAAAATGACCACCGCGGAGAAGACCACAAAATTGTGGAGGAAACCAATACTGCCACAGTAGATCATCAGAGTTGCGTGAAGAGGTTCAAGATGACCACACTCCACAGCAGATCATAACAGAACTTAATTAGCACTGTGTTCCCATATGACACACAGACTGTGTCTCTACACGTCCCACCTGGACGTGGACAGTCAGAGCCACTGCACCGAGTAATAAACGGTGACACAGATAAGAATGAAACAGCTCCCAGAGAAGCCATACACAGCTACATCCAGCCACAGGAAGGCTCCATTAATAATCAACACCTGGCGCTTGGAGCGGCCGTGTGATTATCAACTGGAATTACTTCCGGACAACTGGTGCTGAATGCGAGCAGTAGAGCACAGAATTGTAAATCTTCAAAACCGAGTACAGTGAATAATTCTGTGGCTGCTCGTATTAGCCGGACTGGGCAGTCCAGTCCAGTCCAGTCCAGTCCAGGGAGATCAATAACCCCTCTGGACGTGGTCAGTTTGATGGAATAAAAGGACCCCAGATCTGTCTTCGTTTCATGTTCACAAATTGAGATTTTGTGCTGTGGAATTAACTTGATAATTCTGCAAGTTGCAATGTGTGAAAAAAAATAAACTTTAATGTAGAACTGAAAATCATGTTAAAAAATATGCATCCATACTATACAGACACCACACATGGTATGAAATGTGTTTGAGTTATCTCAATCTTGCAAAATATCACTTAGACATATCAGTACAACGAAATAAATTAGAATGTTTTTACTAATTATATGAATGACTGATTAATATAAAGAGGTCAACATGAATCACACTTACAGAGCAGCAAGTTCAGTTATCTCTGTGCCTGAGTGACTACATTTAAAACAGTTTTTCTTTAACACATTTGTTATAGTTGCTTCAGTTTGTTCTGGAATAAATGCCAACTTATCCAGCATGTTGCCTCACATTTTGGTAACAATCTGAGCTATATTTCCTGAGCTACCACACTTTATTAGTGTCATCAGTTATGGCTCACCAAACAAGTTTCCAGTTTTACTGATTGTGATTCCAAAATAAAAATCCAAAATTAACAATTATATTCCTTTAATGTTTGGTTATGGCATAGCCAGAAGATGGCAGCACCATCATGAACTACACTGGTTGCCCCCAACATTGTTGTATTACATTTTAATCAGTTTTAAATTTTACGCATCATCAATTCCCTTAGCAATCTAATTTACTATGTTGCTACTGGGAGGCTTTAACAATTTTAGATTAATTCTATTAACCAACTGCTAGTCTAAGTCACTTTCTTTTTTCCCAAATGATATTAATGTTGTTCACCAGATGGAGACACAGTATGCTGCTAAGTTACAAATAACTGGGGCTGTTAATCCAATCAAGAGTTTTCTTGTTATGAGACGATGTTCATCTTTTCACAAAGAAACCATTTAAGTCTTTAGAGAAGATACCTGAGCATATCTTCATCAGGGTAATATATCTTCCCCAAGGGGAAGATATTTTGGTGTATCTTTTCCACCCGCATCTGCATGTGTAGTTTGTGTACACCCTGGATATGCTTGTCAGACAAGTCAAGATGTCATTATTCAACTGAACAAGTCTGTCAGAGAATGGAGTGTGAAGCGCTTTGATGTTGCAAATTGCTTCTCAGGGTGCTGTTTACCCTAAGTACTAGATTCCATACTACAGTATATATAAACTTACTTTTTTCAAAGTTAATTGCCTGTATCAAAATGTGCCAAGTATCATCCGCCAGCAGAATCCACGTCTCCCCTACTGTGAGTGTTCTGTACATCAATAGCATAAACGTATACAGAAAACTGAGACTTTAATAAATATAAACATAATCTCTCAAGAAACCTCTGTATTTTGTATTTGTTAATATACTGACAGTATCCTCAGTCCTTAGACTAATGGCCTTTGATCTGATCTCTAATATAACTGGCAATTATACCTATTATTATTAGGAAGAATTTATTAATTGCAATATGTGTTCAGGTTAAAAACTTGCTAAAGAGCACTGACAATATATGAAATAAGTAAATATATAATCTAAATAAGTTAAATAAATGGGTTAAATAAAAATGTTAAATCAATAAGTTTATCAAATAAATTTAGCAGAATATAATACCTAATTGACTTGGTAAATTTGATATACATAAACATCAATAAAACAAGCAACATTTTTAACAAATAAAATTAATAACTTAGTTAAAAACGGTCTTAAGTTAGTAAATTAGTTGTCTGTGTGCTACACAGAAGAGATGTGTCTTTAGCAATGACTTGTATGTAGTCACTAAGTTAGCATCTCAAACATTTCAGTACTGTACACACAATGATAGCCATGTATAGGTTTGACAAGCGAGAGACATTGCCCTCGAAAACATTTCAGCTGCTTGCAACACAATAATTGGGCAACAAATGTAGTGTCTATTATTTATGAGCTACAAACGCCTTGTCATGAATCAGTATGCTGTGACGCAAGGCCAGACACGTTCTGTATACAGCTGTAACTGAATTTACAGATCCCTTTGTGTCTGGCCCATGAAGAAACACACTCCGCCTACTGCAATGAGATATCATCACAGAGTGCCCGCTTACACTGTGTGACAGGAATAATGGTGAGGGTAAAAACAAGGATGGTGTTCTTTGTGTCTTGCAGTGTTGACTGACGTGAAGACAGAGGCAGGGAAGGACGCAGCGTACAACAACAGGGCTGGTGAGGAGAAGGACCCAGGAGAAGGTGACAGCTGAGAGGGGAGAACTATCTGAGGGGGAATATGAAACGATCAGGCGCCATGCACGCTAACAATCCACGCTGTCTCGCTGAACATGTAGCAGCTTATGTTCCTTTTCGCAGTCTGCGTTCGGCTGACCAGGCTCTTGTTGTCAACTTTGGCCAACGAGGTTTTTCATGCACAGGACCCTCACTTTGAAACTCGCTTCCATTACATCTCAGAACACAATGTGATTCTTGAGTTTTTAGGAAGGACATTAAAACATTTTTGTTTGGTTTTATTTAAACTTAAGAAGCGTTTTACTAAATTGTTTACATAATTTTGTGCATTGTGTTATTATCGCAATGTGTACTTTTAATCTACTAATCTGTTGTAGTACAGAAGTCCTATATACACTGTGCTGTAATGTAGCTTTTACAACCTATCGTAACCTATTTTACTTTTACAAGTAAGCACCCCTAAATTTACTTTGAAAAGATGTGTGGTGTTAAAATAAATTGAACAGAATTGAATTGAATGAGCCAAGCGAAGAGAGGGGAGTGCAGATGTGAAGTTGTGGAAAGAACAAGTAGAATGAGTGGTTATAGACAATACTACACCTGACCTTTTCCCTGTCCTGGAAGAAGGAAGCAGCAGGACATCTGTTGTGTTGAAAGTGTAAAAATGAGACACCGTTGAACATAAATTATGGTTAACTCAGCCCAACTTGGTACTACACATGTATTGCCAATAAGGCTGGTTTTGAAACCGGATTTTTTGTTTACCAGTTTTTGTTTCATATTTCAGGTTAGCAACTTTAAAATTGCAAACATTGTTACTGGCTTACACAAGTCACAAGAACATTATAAAGCAAATATAAAATTGTATTAAATGCCTCCTTTCAAAAGATGACTGCATGTCCTATCGGGTATAATTATTAATCAGAATCTTGTTGAATCAGACGTACGTCATCGGACTCAGGGACTGGTTTGTGTGAAATTAAAAATTTCAGATGAATTATATAAATAAATGTTAACAACTAAAGCTCCTACATCATGCCATTAATGCATCTGAAGGACCAAACAGACATGTAGCAAAACCACAGGGTGCCCACAATCAGGCTGGTCTACAACATCAAGGAGAACGACCCAGGTGGTTCTTTACCGAGATAATCCCTGTTATGAGATGTATTGTCATTATGCCCAACTCCAACGCAGTTCTAGGAAACTTGCACTGCTGGGTTTGAAGACAACAGTGAAATGTCAAACTGTGACCGCAGAAAGACACTTACGTGACTGTGTGGGCACCGCACAGCACTGGTAGACGATGACATGGGAACAAAAACATAACTTGTTTTTGTAGCATACTACAATGTCCAATACACAGATCTATCTTGTTCTGCAGTTGCCCAAACTGTAGTGTATAACAAAAATCAATTTACTCGGACCACCACTTCTGGTATATATGACATAAATCACACTATAAAAGACGGACTTTTTTCTGGAAAAGCATTTTCAAATAACTCTTAACATGACTGGGTTTGCCTCTGGGTCAACTGCCAGACAATTATGCAGAGTGACCCCAACTAATAATTATTAGGCCACTTTCATCCAATCTAGAATTCCTCTTCATTAACATGGTTCAAACACTTAGTTGTGTTGGTAATGTTTAAGAAGATATTACTATAAAATCATAACCACATGGCGATTTAAAGTCCTTGCTAAGTACCATTTATTGATCCTCATGTTTCAGATTAAACAATAAAAACAAACCTACTGATTATTCACTATGATATTTTAGGTCACTTGTGCATTTTTATTTCATTTTTAGGAAATTAACAGACACAAAATAAAATTAATTACGACCATATCAGTTTGAAATTAGTTATAGGACTTCTGGCAAATGACAATTAATTTAACCAAATACAGCCATACATAGCTTGTCTCACCACAGTTCCAAGTTCAGCTAGGCTTGAACTTAGTCAATTTGTTCAGATGACCAGTTTGCCAATTTTCATGTGCTTGCTTTTGTCATGGACTCATCGAAAAGGAACTCTAAACACTAATCTAGGCACAGACAGTCACTGATCACAAAGTCGTATTTCGGAAGGACTATGGCACAGTGGTCATGTGATGCACAAGTTTCATGTTTTGTTGTCACTGTCGTGGCCACCAGAGTCAATGGCTTGGTGTTAAATGGTGTAAAATGCCACCTGGACAAATAATTTTCATATGATACCAGATGCAACAGCCAAAATAATTAAGTTAGATCAATAAAAAAAGTATCTATTTTATTAAACATATTGAATACATTACTTAGACTTTTAATACACTAAATAACAGATAAACAAGCCCAGCCTTAAAAAATTACTTTAATAACTTCTTAATATTCCAACTTCAAATCAATACTGTTATGAACGGTCAACATTTCCTGCAGGATCCTGTTGTTACAGCCATCCCACATTATTGTTGTTATCCTTTGTATTCTATCCATCTGCCTTCCTGTTGTTACAGCCATCCCACATTATTGTTGTTATCCTTTGTATTCTAACCATCTGCCTTCCTGTTGTTACGGCCACCCCACATTATTGTTGTTATCCTTTGTATTCTAACCATCTGCCTTCCTGTTGTTACAGCCGTCCCACATTATTGTTGTTATCCTTTGTATTCTATCCATCTGCCTTCCTGTTGTTACAGCCATCCCACATTATTGTTGTTATCCTTTGTATTCTAACCATCTGCCTTCCTGTTGTTACGGCCACCCCACATTATTGTTGTTATCCTTTGTATTCTAACCATCTGCCTTCCTGTTGTTACAGCCGTCCCACATTATTGTTGTTATCCTTTGTATTCTATCCATCTGCCTTCCTGTTGTTACAGCCGTCCCACATTATTGTTGTTATCCTTTGTATTCTATCCATCTGCCTTCCTGTTGTTACAGCCATCCCACATTATTGTTGTTATCCTTTGTATTCTGGCCATCTGCCTTCCTGTTGTTACAGCCATCCCACATTATTGTTGTTATCCTTTGTATTCTATCCATCTGCCTTCCTGTTGTTACAGCCGTCCCACATTATTGTTGTTATCCTTTGTATTCTATCCATCTGCCTTCCTGTTGTTACAGCCATCCCACATTATTGTTGTTATCCTTTGTATTCTGGCCATCTGCCTTCCTGTTGTTACAGCCGTCCCACATTATTGTTGTTATCCTTTGTATTCTAACCATCTGCCTTCCTGTTGTTACAGCCATCCCACATTATTGTTGTTATCCTTTGTATTCTATCCATCTGCCTTCCTGTTGTTACAGCCATCCCACATTATTGTTGTTATCCTTTGTATTCTATCCATCTGCCTTCCTGTTGTTACAGCCATCCCACATTATTGTTGTTATCCTTTGTATTCTATCCATCTGCCTTCCTGTTGTTACAGCCATCCCACATTATTGTTGTTATCCTTTGTATTCTGGCCATCTGCCTTCCTGTTGTTACAGCCATCCCACATTATTGTTGTTATCCTTTGTATTCTATCCATCTGCCTTCCTGTTGTTACAGCCATCCCACATTATTGTTGTTATCCTTTGTATTCTATCCATCTGCCTTCCTGTTGTTACAGCCATCCCACATTATTGTTGTTATCCTTTGTATTCTATCCATCTGCCTTCCTGTTGTTACAGCCATCCCACATTATTGTTGTTATCCTTTGTATTCTATCCATCTGCCTTCCTGTTGTTACAGCCATCCCACATTATTGTTGTTATCCTTTGTATTCTAACCATCTGCCTTCCTGTTGTTACAGCCGTCCCACATTATTGTTGTTATCCTTTGTATTCTAACCATCTGCCTTCCTGTTGTTACAGCCATCCCACATTATTGTTGTTATCCTTTGTATTCTAACCATCTGCCTTCCTGTTGTTACAGCCATCCCACATTATTGTTGTTATCCTTTGTATTCTAACCATCTGCCTTCCTGTTGTTACAGCCGTCCCACATTATTGTTGTTATCCTTTGTATTCTGGCCATCTGCCTTCCTGTTGTTACAGCCATCCCACATTATTGTTGTTATCCTTTGTATTCTGGCCATCTGCCTTCCTGTTGTTACAGCCATCCCACATTATTGTTGTTATCCTTTGTATTCTGGCCATCTGCCTTCCTGTTGTTACAGCCATCCCACATTATTGTTGTTATCCTTTGTATTCTGGCCATCTGCCTTCCTGTTGTTACAGCCATCCCACATTATTGTTGTTATCCTTTGTATTCTATCCATCTGCCTTCCTGTTGTTACAGCCATCCCACATTATTGTTGTTATCCTTTGTATTCTATCCATCTGCCTTCCTGTTGTTACGGCCATCCCACATTATTGTTGTTATCCTTTGTATTCTAACCATCTGCCTTCCTGTTGTTCTACTCATATACACACTCCCACACTGCTCATCGTATTCTAAGCTGAACCTTACTATTGATTTCTTAAGACATTATTAGTTTCATCTGGTAGGACGTTTTTTCAACACAGCCCTCTGGCCAGAAATAACACTTTTAAGTACACATTCCACGTTGCACTGTTGCACTAAGTCTTCTCTCAACACTGCAGACATCATAACCAATGATGTACAGGGTGTGGTGGTTGAAGCCTAGACACTTTGCAATGGCCACACACAAGATCTCACGAACTGCCTGTGCCTCAGTGACATAAGAACACAGGGATTATCAACAATATGGAGAGGGGACTTTAATTGCTGTCAAAACCAAAGTCACTACACAAATTTGTCCCAGAACCCTCTGTGCAATGAGCTGGTCCAAAAAGTACGAAAGAAGCTGAACCACACGTGATGGGAGTTTGCAGATTCAATGCCTCCAGGCACCGTTGCGGACTAACAAAGTGCTCTATGTACATGAGACATTCACATCAACAATTGGGAGTCACCCTGAATTCTCTTCTGTGCCCTTAATTCACGCCCCATTTGTTCACTATATCTCTCTCAGTTTGTAATTATAAACATGATACACCAGTCAATCTTATATTTAAACTTTTATTAGATGATTTAATCAAAAGTATATTTTAAAATGCATAAAGCAGCTGTAATGTCATCAGGTGACACCAGATAGGTGGTTCTTTATGTAATATGAATCCACAAAGGGACAAACAAAACATTTATGTTAAACTGACGCATGACCTTTAAACAAATACCCAGATACATAATACTTAGAACTGCTAATGACAAACATAAAATACCACTCATCTCATCAAAGAGCCACCATTAGCATGGTTACATCACATCACAGTTGTCATGGTTACAGATTGCCTGATAGATCTCACCATATTGTACCAAGCATAAATCTCTAATCAGGGGAGAATCTAGGATTTGACAAAAAAGATCTATCACCCCTTGAGGCTTAACAAAAATCTTCAACTGTCGCCCTGAGGCTCACAATAAACAAAACACTCTAACTGAACCTTGAAGTCAACTACAAACCTCCAACTGCCCCCATGAGGCCGAAATGAACGGCATGCACCCATGTGCACACCCTGGAACCACAAAACACACCCAATTAAACCCACAAAATGGGGAAATAGACCCACATATCACCTCCTGGATCCACAAGTCATGACGATTACCATCAGTGATTTCTGGATTTTTTGATTCTGTAAATGTGTTGTGGGACGGCCTTTCAGAGGCCGAATGAGATCACGACGAGACATGAAGAAAGCGAAGACAAGACACATTTGTTGGGTAATGCAGATGTTGCTCACAGAGCACTTGACCTGACTGAGTTGATGGAGACGACTGAGATGTCACACATCAAGTACCGGGAGAGAGGAAACCCAGTGAGACAGGAGACACAGTGAGGCTGGGACTCTCTCCCAGTGGCCACTTCAGCGATCTCTTCCAGTTCTGCAGCAGCACAGCCCACAACACAACAGCCATTGCACTGGGTTCACGCTGTAATTCCTTTCCAATTCCCGTAATGCATAATACATTTAGTGGATGTATCGCTGGAAGACAACAGCTGTGACATGTCAACTGCTCAACCCACGGTCTGGAGACTGCCGAGTGAGCACAGCAAGACGGTTGAAGTATGCCATATTTATATATATATATATATGTATATATATATATATATGTATATGTATGTGTGTGTGTGTATATGTATATGTATATATATATATATATATATATATATATATATTTACAATGTATACACATATATGAGTCTCTGCCTGGAACACTCCAGGTAGGCACAACTAGAGGCAGGAATGCACATAGAGGCGCAACAATACACCACCGCAAGACAAGGCACTACCACAGAGGACATTAATGCACTACAACAAAGCCAAGGCACCACCACAAGTCAAGGAACCAACCCAATACAAGGCACCAACACAAGACAAGGCTCCACAAAGTAGTGGACCATCACAAAATACAAGACCATCACAAAGTGGTGGACCATCACAAAATACAGGACCATCACAAAGTAGTGGACCATCACAAAATACAGGACCATCACAAAGTAGTGGACCATCACAAAATACAGGACCATCACAAAGTAGTAGATATCGACCATCAAAAATATAGGAACATCACAAAGTAAAGAACCTTCACAAACTGGAGGACAACTACAAAACAAGGCACACTTTATAAAACAATGCACACTTTACAAAACAAGGCACACTCTACAAAATAAGGCACACTCTACAAAATAAGGCACACTCTACAAAACAAGGGACACTCTACAAAATAAGGCACACTCTACAAAACAAGGCACACTCTACAAAATAAGGCACACTCTACAAAACAAGGCACACTCTACAAAATAAGGCACACTCTACAAAACAAGGCACACTCTACAAAACCAGGCACACTCTACAAAACCAGGCACACTCTACAAAACCAGGCACACTCTACAAAACAAGGCACACTCTACAAAACAAGGCACACTCTACAAAATAAGGCGCACTCTACAAAACAAGGCACACTCTACAAAATAAGGCACACTTGTGCATCACTACAAAGCACAAGGCAACACCACAATGTAGAGAACATCCACAACGCAGAACATTGTCACAACAACCAGACCCAATCAGAACTCAGACACCACAGTGTATCGACACTCTACATTGATCTAACTCACTAGACAATACAATCCTGATGACCAAATATCACAGAAACAAAATACATTAACACCTTGGACCTCCATGGCTTCACCACACCCAGAGCAGATGGCATCATCACAACATTACACTACCCGGGGAACCACTGTGGGAAGACATTGGACAGACAATGTCCCAGTGGTCCTAATGACAGAAGAAGATTACATTCCAAGGGTAGACATAATCACCATCTCATATCTTGGTCATTTAATGATCTTGTAATCAGTCTTCACACAGTATCAGACCAGATATGTAAACTGGAAAAATCATGTCTTTAATGCAAACTGTGTAACTTGGAACAACAGAATGTAAAAAATAAAAATGTACGTTCTTATATAGCGCAGTATCCAATCACTCAAAGCGTTTTACACTTTACTCCCTGACAGACCTGCTCAATCAAACACCATCTCAGATTCTCAGCAAAGCATCCAGACACATTGCAATTAATTATCAGTAGGCTTTTCTTCAAGTAATAAGGCTTTTCTTCAAGTAAGTCTGTATTTCACTTGCCACAGAATCTTTCAAACAAAGTCTATTTCGGGGTCTCATGTTGTGTGTTACAAAAAGATCAACTCATCATGTTGTTACTTCATGTAAATACACTAAAATACAAAATAAATCTGTTCACTGGTGTTTACAATGAACTAAAAACAAAATTAGACAAACCCAGTGGCACCTCTCTATTAAGGTCAGGCTAGGGACTGGGTAAAACTGACTTGATTAGCAACGTGGCTGGATTAGCAAGACAGCTATCTTAGGGTGCTCTTGACTGCAAGGTAGCTGCAGTACAGGGGTGAATGTAAAGCACATTTCGACTGTACTAAAATTGTAATAAAACATTATTTTATTTACCAATATGTTAATAATTAATCATTATGGTAAATTTAGTGGATTGGCAAAAGCATGCTTGTCTCATGAAAATGTATTTAATAAATAAATAATCAATAAAAAATATTAAATATTGCTATGAGGACCACATTGGAAATAAGTGCTTTTGTGTGCTTTAATATGTTTATCCTTGGTAATATTACATATATGCTTATTCTTTATTTGCTTTTGCATCTAAACTATGTTTATTTGTCATTTATATAATTTTTACCAAATAAACTCACTCACAAAATGTAGTTAAACAAAACTGAGCTACACTTACAAAACCATGCATATAAACCAAACTGCACAGTTTGGGCTATATTGTCCTGTCTCCTTGATCACCCTATCTTGTCTGTATGCGTTGTACTTACCAGGCCTCTAGGCAGGATGACATTGCTGTCAGTCCAAAAAACATCCCAGTAAACCTGTCTGTGATAACTGACTCTCACACAGGTCAGTCCAGACACGTCCCTGTGTCCAGTGATACACACTGACCCATACACACTCAAGGGTGACATCACACCTTCAAAGCTTCACTGACAACACGTACATGAAATAAGCTTTATTTACTTTTTTGCTCCTCAAATGTTTCTCCCGTCCACTGTTATTTGTACCCGTCCAAAATGAAATGAACTGTACCAGTCCAAATGATGGGTGGGCAGGTTTCTAGATAAACCTACGGTCTCTAGATAAACCTATGGTGTCTATATAAACGCAGTCTCTAGATAAACCTACGGTCTCTATATAAACCTAGTCTCTAGATAAACCACGGTCTCTGTACTTAGTACTTACCCAACACCTCCATGACAGTGACTGCAGTCTCTGTGTCAAGGTGTCTTCATGACATGTCTCCAACCAGTAGAGAGTCTGTGACGCTGTCGCTGGCAGTGACACGGTTTGCCATAGTCAGTCGACACATCTGAAACCACAGACAGCGGGGCTGGGATGTTCATTACGTGTACATCAGATAGGAGAATGTAATCCCCCGCTCCGAAGGGCAGACCGCGGTGAAGGTGGTATCTAGATATTGATGATGGCGACATATAATTCGTTGACGATGGTGACATGTGTCGTATATTGATCCCAGTGATATCTGTTTATGACACTGATGGGATAATTCGGTGATGCCCAGGGGACCAGTGTGATACCCAGGTGTGCTTACACAATGTACTGGTATATGTACATATATATATATATATATATATATATATATATATATATATATATAATATATATACATATGTATATACATATACAGAGATCTCCAGATTCAGAAATGTTGTGATAGACACTGCTGATGCTTCATTACTGGTTTATAAATCCTGATTACAAAGGCTCTACATCTGGTGATCTCCTATACACTGTGCATTGCTTGACCAGTTTTCACTACTGTCTATAGCCAGGTAGTCATTCATACAGCTTGGTGAACTGGAGCACGGTCCAGTTGTGAAAACTGGTGTGAATTAATTACAGCATGGCTGAATTCTTTCCTGAGAAGTCAAGCAGGAGTTCAGTTGGACAGTTCTACAGGGGAGTGTAGTGTAAAAAGCCTTGATCAGTCCCTTGGATGAGATACAGTGGTATATCATAACATATCTTTGTGTTTCTTAGAATTTAAGAAACATAGTGTTGTTTCTATGAAAAACACCAGAAAGCATAGAAACAATGAGGATATTAAGTTAATGGAATCCATATTTAGTTTTTGAAATTGTTAATGGTTACACAGACATTGCTGAAATGAGTACATACCTTAATAATAGAACTGCAACGATAATAAATGATTCATACATTTGATAGCCTGAACATGTAACATGGTAAATAAAATAATAATAATAATAATAAGACAACTTTGATTATCATTTATATGAATACACATCTGATACATGATGATACATGTTGGTTGTGTATTGACAGCTTACTGAGTCCTTCCTGTGGGTCACTTGGTATCTCACTGGTAATTAACTATGCTGCTGATGCAGGGCCAGAAACCCTAATAAATTCCAGGTACAATAAAACTCAATTTCCATCATGTCTAAATCCTTGGAACCCCAAGAATACAGCAGTGAAATTGATACATATCTTGCAAGACATCTACAATTCTACAGGATATACATCCATTGTAAAGGTCGCCTGTAATCTACACTCATGACACTTGATATTTCACCTTAATATTCATGTCACTTGATATTTCACCTCAGTATTCATGTCACTAGATATCCCACCTTATAATTTCCTACAAAATTACACCAAAGAATCAACGGAGCCACGAATCGTTTTGTCACATTAAAAGCATCACTGAGCTCAGCAAAAAGCCCAGGTCAAAACGTAGAATTTGAAAAACGCGGGTTTACTTGATCAGAATCAGCTGTGGTTAGTTGGTTACACAAACAGCAGATGACTACAGTCACATTCTCTACAGAACAGATGGATCACGATTCAACACTGCAGATGAAGTTGCAACAATGTGAGCCTGAGCAATGAATGACATTTGAAAAGGCTGTCAGTCACCCTCCAGGGGATGTGACTGTCCCTATATCACCCACACTCTCTCATGTCAGCACTCACAGGTCAAATCTGGTTAAAACTTATTTAATAGTCCACATCCAACTGGCCGTAATGTAATTGTTAAACAATTTAGCGAGGACCTCATTTTGAAATGCTAAAATGCATCGATCAATTATCTCGCATTAAGAGGATTCTGAGAAGATACTGAGGATTTTGAGTGGCAGACATCATCCACCATATAAAACTGTGTGTTTGCAAATATAATGGTACCACGGCTTGTACCAAGGGTTTAGTCACATATCTGTCTGTCCAGCCTCAAGACTGGTAGATGACTGACCAAAATTTGAATTTACAATTGATAAGATTGTTTGAACTTTGAGTGGGCAATTGGTGACTAGATTAGACAATATTAACATTACCATCGTAATAATATTTTAACGTTTAGTTCTACATTTAGAGGCACACTTTAATAATATCACTGGTGCAATAATTATTGGTAGCAACATAAATCACTACTACTGAAATAAATAAATGACAATGGTTTGTCATTTAAAACTCAATTGGTCAAAAATACGACAAAAGCACAGCAGGCAAGGAACAAGTCAGCCGACCAAGCTCAACACAGCAAAACTAAGTACCACCAGCCATAGGGAGAGTTTTGAGCAGGAGATGGACAGTGCTCTCGCCCAATGGGACGAGAAGGAAAACTCAACATCAGACGAGGAATGGGAAGCTCTGCAGCAGGTCGTGTACAACACAGCCAAGACATATCTTGGCAAGCCAGACAGAAAACACCAGGACTGGTTCGACCCCAACGATCAGGAGCTACAAACTCTTATGAGCAGAAGAGATCAAGCCCACCAGAGAGTGTTGCAAACCAGGAGCACTAGATCCACCACTGCAGCATATAAAGACGCCTGCAGACTGCTACAAAAACACACCCGTGCACTGAAGTCAGACTGGTGGGAAAGGAAGGCAGTGGAGCTGCAGAGAGCTGCTGACAGTAACAACATGAAGGGCTTCTACAATGGACTGAAGGAAGTGTGGGGACCCAAAAAGAAGGGACCTGTTCAACTGAAATCAGCAGATGGAATGGAGACCTTCTCTGACAGCAAGAGAGTTGTGGCAAGATGGAGTGAACACTTCCAGAAGCTACTCAACGTCCCTGGAGATATAGATCACGAAGCTTTGGACAACATCCCGCAGCGCATTATCAAGACAAGCCTAGATGAGATTCCAACTATGGATGAGATGGCTAAAGCAATCGCCGGCCTGAAAGATGGCAAAGCACCTGGAGGAGATGGAATTCCTGCCGAAGTATGGAAGCACGGAGGAGACAATCTGTTCAGCAGACTGCACCAACTAATCACCAATGCCTGGGAGGTGGGTTCTGTACCACAAGCATGGAAGGATGCCAGCATTGTAACCATCTACAAGAAAGGTGATCGAACAGACTGCGGGAACTATAGAGGAATATCTCTTCTTTCCATAGCAGGCAAGATCTTCGCCAGGATCCTACTCAACAGACTATCTACCCACATAACACCAGAGGTAGTTCCAGAGACTCAATGTGGCTTCAGAGGTAACCGGAGCACCGTGGATATGATATTTTGTCTCCGACAACTACAAGAAAAGTGCATTGAGCAGGACCGACCACTGTACATGGTATTTGTCGACTTCAGTAAGGCGTTCGATACAGTTGGGAGAACCGGGCTATGGCAGCTACTGAGGAAGTATGGATGCCCAGAGAAGTTCACAACAATGATCGAGGCACTACATACCGGAATGATGGCAAATGTTAGTGTTGGAGGGGAAGTCTCGGAATCGTTCAGTGTCACAAATGGGGTCAAGCAAGGATGTGTACTGGCCCCCACGCTGTTCTCCATCTTCCTATCAGCAATGCTCGATGATGCTTTCCGAGATATGGGGGATGGTGTCTACATACAGTCCAGACAGAGCGCTGACCTATTCAACGTCGCACACTTCAGAGCGAAGACCAAGACTACTCGGATACTGATGAGAGAGCTGCTATTCGCAGATGACAGTGCACTGGTTGCACACTCTGCTGAAGAGATGCAGAATATAGTGGATGCTTTCTCCAATGCGTCAAAGAAGTTTGGCCTGAAGATTAACATCAAGAAGACCGAGGTGCTGTACCAACCCAACTCTACAAGAACCCGAGAGGAGGATATCATGGTTGATGGAAACAAGTTGAACTCTGTTCTGGAATTCACCTACCTCGGAAGCACTATATCAAGTGATGGATGCATTGACGATGAAATACAGAGGAGGATGGCCAAGGCTAGTGCATCTTTCGGCCGACTACGCCAGAGACTCTGGAACAACCACCATGTGTCCATGCAGGTTAAAGGCAAGATATACCGTGTAATCGTGCTGTCCACCCTCCTATATGGAGCCGAGGCATGGACAGTGTACAGACGACAGGTGAAAAAGCTGCATGCCTTCATGATGCGACATCTGCGATCGATCATGAGGATAACCTGGATGGACAAAGTGACAAACAAGGAAATACTCGAACGGACAGGGCTACCATCTATGGAAGATCTTCTGATCAGAAAGAATCTCCGGTGGACTGGACACCTCATGAGGATGTCACCAGACAGGCTACCAAAGCAGGTTCTCTACTCCCAACTGTCTTCTGGTCAGAGAAAGAGAGGGCGCCCTCGCCTACGGTTCAAGGATACCATCAAGAGAAACCTGAAGCTGAGAGACATAAAGATCGACTCCTGGACATCACTCTCACAGCAGAGAGATAAATGGAGAGCAAGAGTCAAGTGATGGAAGCAGTCTTTGTCGCTTCGCGACCGACAGCATGATGATGGTCAATATTGTTTTGTAAGAAATTAACGTTGGAGCCTAGTATTAGAAACATACAACATTTCAACCCATCATTTGAGTCTTGGTCGAATGCTTCAAATACTATGCCCCAAGGCAAGTTGATTTCTTACAAAACAATCAAATCTTGTAGCCATGAACAATATACTCCATAGTGGTTAATATATTGGCTGTGATTACCAAGTCTGGCTTCTGTGGAAGCCATTCATGTGCTACTAAGGCACCTTTTTTATTAAACTAAGAGTAAGACTGGCTATAATTTTTGATTGCTAAAGGCCTGCTTTGTACAAATGAATGCAAAGAATCTTATGGATGGAAAAACAAAATATGCTGTATACAGCCATACTCACAAATGTTTCTAAACACGCACACTCACTCACTCACTCACTCACTCACTCACTCACTCACTCACTCACTCACTCACTCACTCACTCACTCACTCACTCACTCACTCACTCACTCTCTCTCTCTCTCTCACTCACTCACTCACTCACTCACTCACTCACTCACTCACACACACACACACACACACACACACACACACACAGACACACACAGACACACACACAGACACAGACACACACAGACACACGCACGCACGCACGCACGCACGCACGCACGCACGCACGCACGCACGCACGCACGCACACACATATAATATATACACACAAATACCACATGCATTTCCATGTGAATATGCAGATAATTGTGCCTGTCCCCTGTAATACACCATAAAATATACAAATGCATTTCATAAATATAATCTTGGCGATGATCGCAAACTTAGTGACGGTCAATTTGTCCAAAGGGCAACGGGTCAGAAAGCTTAGTGTCAAGTCCGTCTGAGAAGCATGACGTCCACAAAACACTCCGCTGAAGGCAATTTTCTTCGTCCAATCAGTGAGGCCTTTCCCGTCGGAGGTTGGGATTAATTCATCTCATGCAAGTTTGATGCCATCACCTACAGGGTAATATCGAAGGGAATCTACCTGATACGAGGGCTAGGCTGCAAATAAGGCCGAGCTTCTGCGATGCTATCTCGGTCAAACAGCCATCTCAAGATCTTAGTGTGTCTGTCTGAGGATATTAATGAAGCAATCAATACATTAAGAGTGAGGACAGGAACATTGCCGCAGGGATAACACTGCCGCTGATTGTCATTGATTTAGTCGTATTTGCTTTGATGTCTGAGAACAATTTCCTAAATGTATTGAGTAATTGAAAAATGGTTCACACAGTAACTACATGACATCACAACTGCATGGCTTTGTAGCTAAAGAAGGCTGTTATCCAACAAGAACACTCTAAAGAAATAACAATTAAAGACATATATACTGTACACCTATTTAATAACGGCTGATGTCTTTATGTCATCACAACACTCAGATGAAAATGTACACAGCTTCTACAACAATGTCGATGAGACACTGATTTGGAAAAACTAATCATTATATATGATTGGGATGGGAGATTTCAAAGTGCAAGAATGGAAATGAACAAACCTTATCTGGAAACCTTAGGAAGGGAAACAATCTAGAGGAACACCAGCAAAATGATGAAGAGACTAATGAGTACTGCGAGGAGACCATCCAGCACAAGACAGCACAAGACAGCACAAGACAGCACAAGACAGCACAAGACAGCACAAGACAGCACAAGACAGCACAAGACAGCACAAGACAGCACAAGACAGCACAAGACAGCACAAGACAGCACAAGACAGCACAAGACAGCACAAGACAGGCAGATCTGGTAACTGCTGAGAGCGACACCCAGTCAACGGCATAGACATTGCGACTGCACGTGATAACGATGATGTGTCTAGTACGTGTGTCCATATGTGTGCATGCATGTGTGTGTGTATACACATGCATGCGCATGAATGAGTAGTACATGCGCACGGGCATGCATATGTGCAGGCATGCGTATGTGTATGTGGACCTACACTTAAGCATGCACATCTGCATGTGTATCTATTGTAGTTATCTAATCAAATCTAATGCATTTCATTTGCATGTGTGAAAGTGTAACAGTAGATGTAGCACGTATGTAGGTTATATTAGTAAATATATTGTTCATGGCTCCAAGTATGGTTTATCGTAGTATGATTTACTAACTTTGGAGCTTTTTGTCGAAGCAAGTACGACGTTTCGGTCCGTCAGCTACGGACCTTGTTCACAGACAACATACCTATGTTCCCTGTGAATCTGCTACACCACCACTACCACCCCATAACCACCACCTTCACCACCTTCACCACCACCACCATCACCACCACCACCTTCATCATGACCTTCATGACCTTCACCACCACCTTCACCACCACCACCATCGCCACCACCACCACCACCACCACCTTCATCACGACCTTCATGACCTTCACCACCACCTCCACCACCACCACCATCGCCACCACCACCACCACCACCTTCACCATCACCACCACCTTCACCCCCTTCACCACCACCACCTTCACCACCACCACCTTCCCCATCAACACCACCACCACCTTCACCACCACCACCTTCACCACCACCACTTTCACCACCACCACCTTCACCATCACCACCTTCCCCACCACCACCTTCACCACCACCACCTTCCCCATCAACACCTTCACCACCACCACCTTCCACACCACCACCTTCACCACCACCACCTTCCCCATCAACACCTTCACCACCACCACCTTCACCACCACCACCTTCACCACCACCACCTTCACCACCACCACCTTCCCCATCAACACCTTCACCACCACCACCTTCCCCATCAACACCTTCACCACCACCACCTTCACCACTACAACCTTCACCACCACCAACTTCACCACCACCACCACCACCTTCACCACCACCACCTTCCCCATCAACACCTTCCCCACCACCACCTTCACCACTACCACCTTCACCACCACCACCTTCCCCATCAACACCTTCCCCACCACCACCTTCACCACCATCACCGTCACCACCACCACCATCGCCATCACCACCTTACCCATCAACACCTTCCCCACCACCACCTTCACCACCATCACCGTCACCACCACCACCATCGCCATCACCACCTTACCCATCAACACCTTCCCCACCACCACCTTCACCACCATCACCTTCACCACCACCACCTTCACCACCACCACCTTCCCCATCAACACCTTCCCCACCACCACCTTCACCACTACCACCTTCACCACCACCACCATCGCCATCACCACCACAACCTTCACCATCTTCACCTCCACCACCTTCACCACCACCTTCACCGCCACCTTCACCACTACTACAGCACCAAATTCATCTCACGAGAATCCACAATAACAGTTCACGGAGAGGAAACCTGATGCCCGAAGACACCTGCGTCTCACACAGAGCTCTCCCGGGATGTCACACCAACACTACCTCGGATGTCTTGTCATTAGCAGAATGCCAAACCCGACACCCCGAGTGGAGAGAAAGCAGCCATGCCTGGTTGTCGTGGTCAACTCTCGGTGTAAGCACCGGATCAAATGTGACACGTTTCCAATACTTCAACACAGGTCTGTTGCCTCGCATTAATGGAAAGTCAATGAAGACCAGCAGGTTCAGTTAATTTAAATAACATTTCATTGAAGCGTGCTGGTTTTTATGAGGTTTATCTACGCTTGATGAAACAAGGCGAGGTGGAGACAGAGTCTGTCGCACTGTGACACTGCATCAGAAGGGTAACTCAGAATGGTGCTTGTGCCTGGCAGTATTGATTTGATAGACGTCATTGTGCCACTGGGAGTGGTCAACTGGGGTGAGTCTAGAGACTTGTGGAGTGGATTAATGTAGACACTACTGCGGTGTGGTGACAGTGTCTCTTAATGAAACTGTTCCAATAGATGATTACAAAGAAAATGTCCGTATGGAATACCAAAAAGGAATTTTCTAATGGAACAGTACAGAAGACAATGTTTTGACAGAAGAATGCAAAAGCCTTCCTGTACTCCTTGCTTGCCCCTCCAAACAAAATGCACCAGTGTTCATCATTCCTCATGTCCAGTCCACTTCTATAAACTCCTCACTGGCAAACTGCTCTCTGTATCTATCTCACACGCACACACACGCACACACACGCACGCACGCAAACACACACGCACACACGCGCATGCACGCACACACACGCACGCGCATGCACGCACACACACACACGCACGCACGCACACACACATACACACACACTCAGACATACAAACACAGTCACACACACAGCCACACATGCACTGACGCACACGCGCACGCACGCACACACACACACACACACTACTCTTCATCCCATAGTCCACTGCACAAAGTTGTTTTACAAACTTGAACTTCTCTTACATATCACCTCAGAGCCAGCCTCCAGATCTTATGTTGCAGGCAGTTACACATGACACTCAGCTCATGTCCACAGATGCCACAGGAAGATTAATCAAGTAGCTCTTTATTGATTGGTCAATTTCACAAATCAACGCTGCAATTTAGCTCTCAGCAATCCGCCGTTTTATAGGATTCTTGTTTGATCTGCACAGTTTACTTGTGATCCAATGCACCATACATCTAAGCCTTAGTACGCCGGGCATTTCAGAAGAGTCGACTAATCAATGCTTTGATTCAAACTCATTCTTGTAATGTATAAACTCACTCTCATTTATGTCTTCTTGATTTGCTGCTCTAATTAACCCCTAAATACACCAACAGGACTGTCTGTCTTGTGTCTATAGGGTACTGGCACCGCGGGAAGGGCCTGGGAACTTTTTCCTAGGAGTACTTTCAAGGAAACGTAGATGGGAATAATGTCCGAGGGGATTACACCTGGATATGCACTTACAAGAATAGCACAGCCAGCCACAGTAGGTCTGTTCTTTGAAGTGTCCTGTATTTGGCTGTAGACATGTGGTCAAGCTTTATGCATCTAATCAATGGTGGACATGAAGGTCAGAGAAGGTCTTCTCCACTATTAATTGACTGGATCCATTCTTGAAGACAAACACCAAAGGGAGTTTAGAAGAATAACATCCCAGCTCAGCAAGACAGACAAAACCAATTAATGGCTAACAGCACTCTTGCAATGCCTGCGTAACTTTCCTATACATATGACCTAAAACTAATAAATTATTAACATTATGGTTGCAGACATAATTTTTTTCATACAACCCAAACAAAGTCTCAAAACATCACTTTTAACTTTGTATAGCTTTTTGCAATGAAAAAAATACTAACAAATATGGTATAACTTTAAAGCATGCTATGAGGAATAAAAAAGTATAAAACTCTTTTTCTCCAGTCTGCGAGTATTCTATGTTAGGTCTCATGTCAACATACAAGTAATTAACATTGTACTTTGAATACAATACTTTCTACTCCAGAATTCCACTATTAAGGGCATCCTTGAGACTGGACAAGTGCCTTAATTGTGAGGTGACCACATTAGGAGGACAAATCGCATATTCTTTACCCTAATAAAAATAATTTCAAGATGGATGTATTACCAATGTGGCCATAAAGCAACGTTTGACCACAACGTTGGACACAACAAATACTTCAGCTGCAGCATCTGTTACATCCACGGGTGTGGCTGGAGACATCATTGTTATTGACATTCCCTTCTGTTGAATACAGATTCGTGTTTATTGACGGTTTGTGGATTACGTCTGCATTCTATCACAGCTGTGAGTCCCGTGGTACATCTGACATACCCTGGTAACACTGTCACACACGTCCATACACAGTGACAGACACTCACTGAATGTGAGTAATTGAATTACAAGAACATGCAACTTGTATGCAGTAATTGCACCTACCGGGTAGTTCTATGAAAACCTTATTACAGCTCTACTTCGCCGAATTCAGAACTGGCAATTATTAAGTCATACATTTTTTCCATATAATTTGCATTTTATCATATTAATGTTCCAAGCCATCCAACCATAATTACAAAGCCAGATTTTTTATAACACAGATTTTCATAACACAGAAGTAAAAATGTATGCGAGACATCTTGTTAAGTAGGTGTTTATGTAGTTGTGTTGTCAGTATTGACATTTAGGATGCGGGTCTCTTTTAGGATGTATAGGCTAAGAAAAGGAGGCAATGTTTAAGACCTCAAATGGCTCACACTTGTTTGTAAATAATCGCATTTCATGACTCGTCCAATAATATGATGAGTTAATAAATAACTGTCAGAAGGTTATTCTGGCCAGATTCTTCCATATCTGTTGTTGACTTGGTGCATTGCATAAATAATAATTGCAATCCATGGGAGACCTGATCAGAGACAGACACCACTGACTTCACAACTATGTCACACTGACCCTAAATGTGTCATATTGACACAATTGCCATTTAACTATGTCACATACTTCTTAATAAAATATTTGTCAGTCATACTGATAGATATTTCACATCATCACATGTAACCATGGTAACCAAACAGTTTAAATATATACAAAAACATGTTAAGGGTCGGGTCACCTAATAATAATTATGTGATATTTTGTGTCTAATGTTTTTATTTATATTATTTCAGCCTCGACTGCCCAAAGGCATGTGCCTTTATATAACAGGTTATCAGTACTAAAAAACACCATAAAAACTACGATAATTTAAAATGTGCACAATTAATAATGCAAATTACAATAATTAAATCATCAATCAAAAATAACACAAAAATAAAACTATTCAAGTCTACAAAATGGCATAAACTTTCTCAGTGGTTCTACAGGATCAGTGCCTGTCTGCATGAGACTGCAGGACTCACACAGCTGGCCAGTGCACGCACTGGAGGCCAGGAATGTCCTGTTGCTGGAATGAGTGGATGGTGTGATATTGACAGATTATGACAGTTGTAAATTGTAATTACTGATCACACTCTACTGGCAAGTTTAGCTAATGACATTGACCATTCCATCAATAATTCAATTAATTGTTAAATGCCTTTAATAACCTATCAATCATAATAATTAATTCAACTTATTCGACAACTGATATATTATAAAGAAGCCAATCTCACTAATTAACTGAAGTGTAATTAATATTACAAATTATTCAAATTAATATTTACTCTCTATGTTGGATGGAGAACAAAGACTCCTCACATATTTGGGGAAATGTGGGTGTCACAGAATATTTATAGGAAATAAATAATATCACATGTCAGTACATGCGTGTATCACCTATTTGTTATTCATTTATTAAGCATAACAAGTTGTATTTAAATGAAAGCACACCCACTGTGCACCCATTCATGCAGCATGCATACATACACTTTAAATTTAAAAAAAAAAATTTTAACAACCCACATAGAATTAACAGAATTTAGTTTTCCGCAATATGTCTCTGAATTACTGTTCTGCATTACATGTTTTATTACACACGTCGTTACCAGGATGGTTTTACTGATTTGCACTGCCACTATTTTATTTTACTGTTTTTATTACTAGTTGCTGCTGGAATAGGGTGTCATCATCTCACCAGTACAGTCAGTCCAGTGATGAGAACAATAAACACGACATGTATGGCTGCTACAAGTGGGTTCTCTCAGTGTACAGGAATCCAAATAACCTTCAACACAGGGAATGAAGCCCAGTGATTAATATTTCAAATTTATATCCAAAACCAGTGTTTGTTAACATCAAACTCATGAAACTGAGCATTGTGCATGCAGGTAAAAATCAGCTTCTCTTCAGGTTTTGGTTACAATCTCATATCGATGGCAAAACTGTTACAATCTCATATCGATGGCAAAACTGTACGTTATATTTACCCATGGGGAAATGGTAACAAAAAAGGCCAAGTTCTTGTTGCATGGTCTCCATATCTTAGGACTGTCCAAAGCACTTTGCACTTTACTGCCATCTCAACTTATCTAGATTCAAAATTATCTAAGATTAATTATCATTCATACCGAAATATCCACCAATGTCTATAGCCAGGTACTCATTCAAACAGCCGAGTGAACTACAGAAGCATTTACATCCACAACCATGACAGTGAACGAATTTGCCAAAACTTTGAACTGACAGCAATGTTCAGATTCAAACTTTGGTTCTCTCGGTTAAGTCTGATACCCTATTCTTTATACCAGTGCGGATAAATAGAAACTGAAAAGTAGCAGTGATCGCTTGATACAGGTGTAAGCAAAGGTTTAACGAGTGCCATCAAACTCACTGGATCACATCACATAACAGTATAGTTGAACTACTTCCAGGCCGACTTACATGTGACACCTGCTGCCACCTGGTGGCTGTCTGGTGCCGATATTGGAATCCAAACTTTTCACAATGCTAGTATATTTTACAAAGCCTAAAAACACAATGCAATAGTACACCAAGTACTGCATTTCTCCTGGGAATCATTCCTGTCAATAGTGACAAAGACATACTTCCAGACACCATTCATGTGTTCCTTGGCATGGATTATTAAATCAATACATTGTTACTTTGCACAAAGCTTATGGTTACTTTGAGGCACACATCTTAACCCTCCCCTGTTTGTGTGTGTGATCATGTCAGACTCATTCCGTAATATTCTTAGTTACAAATCAAGCAAAACAGCAACAGTATTTAGTCCATCTCTAATTGTAGACTAGTACAATACTATGCTCCATAATAAGTCTACCTACAGAGTTTCAATTTTCCCAACCTAACCACCAAGGTAATTTCCCTCAATGCTAAATAATGTTTTAACAAAAGCTAAATCTGTACATGTTAGTTAAACTATCGTTGACAAGTTACAAATATGAACATCAAATAACTTGAATAACAACGTGCTGAGTAAGTCAGAAACTGATTACAAATAAGACATGTTATTACCCAGAATGCCGGTGTCAAACATCTAGAACTTAGGACCACAAACAAAAAAAGACTCAACTATAGGTATAACACATTATCCTACTGTAGACTCTTTCACCATCAAATTAAACTGTTTTAGGAAGCATTCAGCCATTCCACAATTACACCACAAAAGCTATTCAACAGCAAAATGTTCAATACTGCTTTAGCCAGGTGTTCATTTAAACAGCTGACAGACCTAAGGCAATGTCATTGTCATAAATAATCAAACTGCAACATGACAATTTAAAACTTTGTTCCATCAGATGCTATAAATAGTCTTCCTCACCCAATCCCTAGCATGAATTATAATCACAGCAGCCTCAACACTGACCAAAGGTTTGACAATTAAGCTAAGTAGTCAACACCTACGAGAACTCACACTGAATCAAGCAAACGCCTACAAAACACCATCCTCTCCATTCACCAACAGCTCAACAGTTACACAAACAAACACCGTGCAGGAAATCCTTCAATGGCACTAACCTTGAGACTAATATGAGAACGACTTGTCCGTAGTCTTTGCAAGTCGAACCTGGCAAAACGGGCAAACTTGTGTGATTACTTGCTGCAGCACAATCACCTTGTGGGGAAGCAAATACAAAATCAATGTTGTTAATGGTCTGGGTGGCCGGTGAGCGCTGTGTAATCACAAGAGGGCTATGGAGAATACGCAGCAGCTGCGGCAGACATTATTACGTTTCCTTGCATCAGCGCGGCCCTCGATCTCCGCTCGTTTTTAATAACACGTGGGAAGACGCGCAAAAGTTCACTTTGTTCAACATAAGTGGCGACTGAACACTCCGCCGTCGTGGGCGTCGACTACTGGTTTATCTCCACAGCTCAGTGTCAAATTAAACACCCAGCTAGTTCGTGTTTTGCCAGTTCCAAGAAATAGGATCATAAAAACCCATCACAGACAAGATAGTCTCTCAGGATGTGGCTGTCAGTAAATGTGTAGTGCCATATAATAACTAACTTGCCAACATACAATTATTTTTATTTAATTTTCCAATAAAAAACAACTTATTAATGAATTTGTCTTTTTAATTTGTCGTTTAAAAAACTGTTAAATTATGTTATTATGAATTTCAATCCACCTTCACCGGAGCCTGACATTGCACTTCAGAACAACTGCACATGCTGGGCTTTTATAACATTTGTTACTCTGTGCAATCATCAAACCAGACAAGGTAAATAATTTTTCCAAAAACTACTTTTGTTTTAAATGTATATCATGCTCGTTTCTTCTACTTGGCTGGCAGCTCAGCCACAAACATTGTATTACATGTGCCTTGCTAAGAAACATTCACAGTCGTCTTCTACCAGGCATACATCAGAATACCACAAAACATTTCAAATTTTAGCCAAGCGCAAAGTAAAACAATTGGCTTTATATTCACCCAATGCTACACTGGACCATGCATGTAGTTTATTTGCTTACCTGTTGTTAACCCTTAACTTCACAATGAACCCTTACCGTCAATACTGCTTAGTTCTAACTCGGATATCTCAGTGTACTGAACGCTCTCGTTTGCTGGTAAGTACACCTATGTTATTTATCTCAAGCGTCTGTTTTGGGGAAGTTCTCTTCCTGGCTTATCATTACACCACACGGACACTCACCATATTTTCAATTACGCCACTTCCGCAAATGCCAAATGCTCCTGATCACTTGGGCTGGCGTCTGCCCAACGTCATCTCTGCAAATGAGATTTTCCTGCTATAAAAACCAGCCTAAGTAGAGGCAAGAGATGCAGTGTTAATCCTGGGTCCCGGCAGTCCTCAACACCTCATAAATCACACCAATACGCCAGCTTATATCTGTCTATTTACACAAAGTACATCTTGCAAAACAAGCTATATTTTGTCTGCTTCTACGACTTAGCCTACAACTAGGTGAAGGGAGAAGGATCTGTGACCTGATGCTCAGTGCTGACTGCTGTGATGTTAATTGTAGGTACTCCAAACTGATTTTTTAAATGTGACCTTCAGGCTGGATTCTATCATATTCAAATAGAACTTTTTATTCTCATTACAATGATGCAAATTTCATCTATGTGGCTTGATAAGAAAAGTTCTGATTTTTTTAAACATTGACCATTTTCCGGCGTTTTACATCCTCAGCTTAAATTGATGAAATTGCATTTTGTGGCAGGTCACTGATAAAAAACCAGTATTGATGTAACATTAATTTTAAACATTAAAAAGTGACAGGGTAATCTGTTTTGCATACACTATATTTTAAAGTAAATTAATGCATGATGCTGACGTGTACTAATAATTAAATTTTGTCAAATTTGTTGCCTTGAAAAATCATATCTCAAAAAGTAAACATAAACAAATTACAAGTAAACTTCTGCATTCTTAGACACTTCACAACCAAATTCACTGAGAAATCTAGTGTCCACCCTTACAAAAAAGAGCCAATGGTATACCATTGATTATCATTGAATACCATTCAGTATCAATGATATTTCAGCAGGACTCAGTGGTACTCTGAACGGTAATTTAAAATACCATTCGATACCACTGAATGGCACAAAGAATCCAAAATACCATTCAAAATATAATTCAGAAAACTATTCAGATACCATTCAAATACCCTTGGCCATAATACCCCCTAGGACCATTCAAGTACAATTCAAAAACCATTCAAAAACCAATGGTATTTGAACGGTATTTGAATGCTTTTTTTGTAAGGGCAATAAGGATATGACATAATCATCTGTGTTCTCCCTACCCGGGTAGTAGCATCAACTGGGCAACCACAATCAGCTCGAATGTTCACTCTTTACTTAATGATCTAAATAAACTATGCACGTTGATACTGCATAAAAAAACTGTCAGTGAAAATGAACCCAACAACATCAGTATATTCATCTGCCTGCCTCCAGACAGGTGAGGACACACCAAAAGAAGATTAGGAAAAGCTAGGTCAAAATTTGGAAATCTACAACTGTCACTGTACATGTAGGGTACTCCTGATCAATTCTGAGAATCTACCAAAGAAACGTCCAAGACCACCCCCACCAATCAACAAAACAAGAGCACATCTCCACACCTCGGGGGGGGGGGGCGGGGGCGGAATAAATGAGGCTAGGCAGTTTGCCTACAGGATAAATGCTACTGATCTGCCAGTGAAAATGGTGCTTTTTGAACCTAAGGCTAAACGCTAGATGAGTACAAAAAAGACAAAAGATTGGGCTGTCAAAAACAGCATAGGCCATAGCAAAGAAAGGTTCCTGGATTGCATTTAGGGCACAGCACTGTGAATGTGACAGTGCTCAACAAGGCGAGGGAACCAGAAGTGACAAGATGGGGGACTGGCCAGATTTGTGACAGACTTGGGTCCTTTTTGGGAACATTTTTTAAAAATTTATGTGCCACCTTATCGGATATAACCCAGCATCTGAATTAGTAAGAAGTTTTAATTACTAAACGGCTGCCTTTAATGTTTTTTTTATTTAACTGTAAAGCAGTTTAACTACCATATAGTTATATACTGCCTTCAATTCACTGCCATTGTCACCCACATTGTCTATTGTATTGCCGGTAATTCGCATGGCGCACGCTCCATTCTCAGTCAGACTCAGAGTCGTTGTCGTTGACACTCACACTGCACACTGCACACTTTCACGCTTACTCGAGTCACTGAACAAACTATGACAATCACAGTGTGATTGTGTGAACAACATTGTCGTTGACACGTGTGACAGACACAACTCTACCGTAACCCAAATGACACGCTTAGAGTGAATAAAGCGGCCCCATATAATTGAATATGTGACTCAAGCTGGTTTAGGTAAATTTAGCGCTCATAGTTATGATAGGATAGCATGAAGTCGCTACCTCACGACACTTGCACACAATGCAACAGATGGCGACACTGTCGGTCATGTGACACCGTTATCAAAGTACCTCGATGTTTACCTATTTGTTAGGCGCAGTGTCATGCATTGTCAACAGCATACTGAGTACGAGATGACACCCTGCTAACAGTTTGTTACTGCGTTTATACTTAACAGTAAAATGGTCGCGAGACTGGTGTTTATTGTTCAACTATGGACGATTGTTTTTGCGAAGGGAAATGATCTAGGTAAGTGCCAACTACAGTCCAGAAAGCCTACTCGTTTCAGCTTTCGTGGATGTGTTACTTCATACTTGTACTACGAATACGAATACGAATACATTTATTTCAGGTAAAAACCCATATACAATTGGTACATACATTAGCACATCTACGTAGATATAACACTTCAAATATGTTAAAAAATGAATAGATAAAATATATAAAGTTATAAGTTAGATACTAAAATTGTATAAAAAAACAAATAAAATAATTAGCAATAAAGCCAATATAGGGGAAGTAGGGGCATGTCCGCATACTGAGGCATGTCCGCACACCCTATTATTTGCGCATCGCGTAACATCTGGTTAGTGGAATCATGGTAAGCGGCATCCTCTAACCCCCAAATCAACCACTTGCATATATTTTTTGATAGAAGTGAATAAATAAAAAGTTATGACATAAAATGTTCTTTTCGTAAACACTGATGTAATTTTATTCATATGCTGTTATGTGTATTACTTTAACTGTAAGACGTGCATATGAATTTTCTTTCATAATTCCAAATTGCATTTTAATGATTTATGATCTGTGAAATAAAGGATACTTTCATAAGTAGCATTTTCGCGCAATTCTAAATTATTCACGTGTTGGATGCTTGGGGCATGTTCGCACAGCCACAGGCCTGTGCGGTCATGCCCCAGCCGCTGTGCAGACGTATTTCGTGCATCGGTGCTTATAATATTATGCAGTCTACTTAGATACATATTTAGATACTTCAGTTGCTTACCATAAATATTATAGGAAACTTTGATGTGAGATAGTATATGATGATTATTATATAATTATTTAATATTATCAAACTTATTATATCATTCATCGCTTCGCCTTCGTCATTGTGTAATAGGCTATTATCGTGCTGACATCACATTTTCCATGTTGTGTATCATTAGGTCCGTTAAAGAAATAAAGCTTAATTGATCATTGCTCATAGACTAAAATAACCAAGATGACAAGTGATGTATAATTTATAATATAGAACTTTGCCCGTATACGTTAGTCCATACAAAGCTATGCTCGCACAGCCGAGAAAATGAGTTTTTTTTTTACTTTGCGCTTTACGAGACTATGCCGTTTCAGCTAGAAGGCTTCAGACAAGCTGGGTTGCAAACTTTGACTTTCCTCGATATAAAATCATGCTGTTGTTCGCTTTGACTCTCAAGAAGGAATAAACGTGGACTATGATTCAAGGCCACTGTATTGTCTAAACTTTACTTATATAGATTTGTGTTCTCTGGTGTTTGTTATAAGTTTTATTTTTGAGAAATGCACGTGTCAGTAGTGTACACATAACAGTACATATTATTATTGCAGTTAATGGTCAGCTCTGTGAGACCAGCTGTTGTTTCGCCATTCCTGGGGCATAACCGCACACAGTGTGCGGCTATGCCCCGTACCTTGAGGCATGTCCGCACAAAGGCATGCCTCTACATTTGACCAAATATTTAAATATCTGATGGGATATGCGATTTCTTAACTAACTAACAATAAAGTAATATGATTGCTCATTCTGAATACTAAATATCACCCTCTTAGCACACACAGTGCATTATATATAGCGTGTTTCACCTTAAGTGTGTGGACATGCCCCTACTTCCCCTACAGGATGTGATTGTATAATAAATATGCAATTAATTCAGGTAAATAAACGCCGTTTGGAAAGTAAGTTATATAAACTGTATGTACTATACTATTGTAATTGTAAATGTAAACAGAAACTTTTTGAAATACTTCCAGACAGTAATATTATGCCATCATGGTTATCCTTTCTGTTTGTTTCTAGCAGTCGACAACATTATGTTTATTTGTCGTTGGTGTTAGACTGTGATGGTCGTATGAGGTTTGACAGCATCGTTCTGTGGAACAATGCTGCATTATCTACATATACTGTCAATATACATGTATATATATATATATATATAATTGATATTATAATCTTTGTCTTCGTAGATTGTCATTGTACTTATAAGTTGTAGTTTGAACAGTTTATGTAATAAATTTAATAACGTAAAGAATTGATAATTTGGTGGTAATTCATAAACCATTAATAGTGTTGTCGATTTCAGTGTCTCTGTAGATTACCCTTTTTAACCCACGTTCGTGTTCTTCATCAGTCACTCTAGACACTGAGTAGACAGACACGTCAGTCACTCTAGACACTGAGTAGACAGACACGTCAGTCACTCTAGACACTGAGTAGACAGACACGTATGCTTGTCATCTTGATGAAGGCTACCATCCTCCCCAGTGCTCCTTTAACACCAAGGCTAACTAAAAAAAACCTCAACATTATTAGATGATTAAAATTACATTAACAAAACATGAAGAGGTGGCTGGCACAGTAGCAGTTTTACAGACTGTGTGGTTTGTTGAATTTTTAACTGATTTAAAGTTTGCCAGGTAAATAATGCTTCTGGAAACCATCCAAACTTGTAGTTTCATAAAATTGGCATCTAACAATGTTCATCTTAGACCCGAGTGATATGAAACTACTGTCACACATAATGTGAATTTTAGCTTTAATACCATTGCTTATTGTTATGTATAATTTTGTTATGGCAAAGTAAATGCAAGTGTGATACAATAATCTGTAGTGTGATGTAATTAAATGCCATCAACTACCTATCTTACCTTAGGATTAAGAGCAAATACTTGAAAATACACTTTCAGTATTATACTCAAACATGTACTTAAGATTTACCATGACCCCTACATGTATTTGACCAGTTGTTTATAATGATATAATACATGAGCATTTCAAGTTGTTTCCACTTTGGCTTACAGTGCTAGGCTCACACTTGTTTTCACAGTTGTCAACACCACTGAACTTAATTGGCTCATCAGCCTAATTAGAATTGAGTTTGTTTAGACAGAAGCCAAACTGTCATTGAATCAACAACCAATTGATGGCTAGACTTATTGTCCTAGTGACAAGTAGAGCAATTACTGAACCTACCTGAAAGAAGATTTACAAGGAATGTGCTAGTATTCACATAATATGAAATGTCAATGTGTGACACATTAGTGGAGATCAGAGGGGGACAGTTGACCAGTGCTGAATGAATATAAAAAATGGGCTATTGTATGAGACTATACCATAAATGATTTGTTAAAGGCAATGAGACACTAAATAATGTATGCACCAAATTGCAACATTATCATTTCATCCTGAAAAGCATGAGTCACCAAGACCATGGCCAAGTGCTTACGTCAACTATGGCCATATTGTAAACATTTGTTTTGCTGAATGTCATCAATAAACATAGAACCCAGTCCCTGATGTTGTACTTCTCTGTCCACCAATGATAGGTCAAAGGTCACCTGGTAGATTATCCCTTATTTGAAGACTCATGAGAGTTATCATTTGATCCATCTCAGAAGATTATCACTACCAATGCTTATTATAATTGTCAGTTTGTCCTGATTTCACAAGAAGCAAACATATATCGTTAGCATTTTGCTGTTTAGGTTTGGTTTGATTGTATAACACAGACATTTTTATGCAGAGATGGGAAAATTATAGTCTGAAGACCATTGGTGTTGACATTTCTGACAAGGATAGTTCTATGGTAACTCAATGAGAAGGCCTATGGCAAGTTAAGCAGCCCAACATAGTTGAAAATGTGACTAATATTCAAGGTGGGAATCAAGCCAATTTAGGTAAATTAAGCCTCAAGTCGCAAACTTACGTAAAACACTTCAACTTTCCACAGCAATCACTATACAGAACAGATGGGTTTTTAATCAAATTCATATTAATATTGTCAAACAATACAATGTCAAACTTTGTGTACATATTAAAAACAGATTTTTAACTAATGCCTTGTTATTATTTCCTTTAAATAACCGAAGTGCGGATATAATTTACACCATTCATACCCTTTTATTTGGACATCAAAGAACAGGTCACTTGATGAACTAATACCCCGTTCACACTACAAACAGGCTTCGAACCGGCTTAGTTAATGCGCATTAACTGAGCCGGTTCAAATACCCGGTGCGTTCACACTACAGAAGCCACAGTAGGAGTAGTTTCCATCCACGAATCGGTTTCTTTTTATTAATGACTTAGAGGTGCAACTGGGCGTGGCATTAATTAGATCAAGTCATGGTAAGAGCCCAGACTGGCCAACCATCACTGGCCTCAACATGTGGTATTAATTAGGTCAAAGTTAGTGCGACTTGGCGTTAATCCTCTTTGCGTTCACACTAGCAATTTGAACTGGCTCAAAACTAAACCGGTTCGAAACTCCCTCAAGGAGGTGGATTAGTTTAATCCCATTCAACTCACTGAACCGGTTTAGATTTTGTAGTGTGAACGCTCAACGGGAGCGAAACCGGTTTCGCACCGGATTAAATTTGCCAGTGTGAACGGGGTATAAGTGAGTTGTGAAGTACTTGCTGGTTGAACAGTTTCCTCTCATGTTCTCACGCCACATATTCGTACCTGAACCAATACCAAAATCACGTCAGCAAAACTAACACAAGGCATAAGTGCTGCTCTTGTGGCCCCTTGACAAGGATCCTTGCTATCTTACCTACCTGGTTGTTGACCCAACTGTACCAGAACTGTGTTATGTCTCTTTCTTTGATGGTGACATATTCTGCTTACGGATGACGGCAGTTTGACATGTTTGTCAACGTAACACTTTACTGTTGAGTTAGTAAACATTTGCAAGCTTACTGAAATGTGTACACATTAGGGCAATAGTAATATGTGTTAATGAATTAATGTGTTGTATGCAGTACACAATTCTTTGTGCAATATTAATGTCTGTTGTGGTAGATCACATAAATTAATAGTTTTTGTGTGTTTGCATGAGTGTGTTTGAGCAGAACACGAACACAGACATTAGTACTTGATGTGTTTGCAGGTGTGTTCTTGCAGATCCTGGATATTAACTGTTGATGTGTTTGCAGGTGTGTTCTGGCAGATCCTGGATATTAACTGTTGATGTGTTTGCAGGTGTGTTCTTGAAGATCCTGGATATTAACTACTGATGTGTTTGCAGGTGTGTTCTGGCAGATCACAGACATCCACTATGACGCCAACTACAGTCTGACGTCCCTACAGTACATGTGTCACAAAGACACTGGCTGGGTGCGAGCCTACAGGTCACATGGCATCTACGGGGACTACCTGTGTGACTCACCCTGGGCCCTCGTCTCATCTGGTGGGTCCAACAGTCTCCTACAGTGTCACTAATTGTCACATAGTCATCAGTTTTTATGTAGTGTCATATTCATAGATTCTGGTAATGTGTTACTGATTTTCTAAATTTTTCACCAGTTGTATACCAATTGTTACAGTGTATCCTACTGTCGTACGTTTATGTCTGTATTTTATCACAAGGTTTCTTTTTAAAACTTGCCTATGGTAATCGCGTATAGCCGGAATAAAATAATTGTGGGAATTGTGTAGAATGTTTACAGACATTTTAACATTATATCAGGTTGTAATGGTGTGATAGTGCTGCCATCTGGGGAATGTGAGCAAAACTCAATGAAGCAGTTGTATAGATGGACTCATCTACTGTTCCTGATCTCTGCAGAACCAGGAGTTGATTCCATATCACGATTAATGCACTCGCTAGTATTCTCCAAATAAAATCATTACCACAGTTATGATTACACACTGGACAGTAGCATGTTGAGTAAATTATAAATGTTTGAAGTAGTAACACATTTGTTTTCTTGACTTCTTCAGCTATCAATGTGATGAAACAGATACAACCAGAGCCTGATTTCATTCTGTGGACAGGGTGAGTGGCGCCTACTGTGTGTTTCACTGGAATTACAGGACAGTTTACACTACATTTTTGGTATAGCATTGCAATGGCTTAGCACTAGTTTTGATGGCTTACACATAAATATGACATTGGTCTATATCTGAGTTTGAAGCTAATACATCATCAACCTCAAAGACAAATGTTTTAATGTACCTATCTGTGATTAGGTTCTTTGGCGTGTATGCTTAAACACGTATTACAGAAAACGTGGTAAACATTAACATATCTTATATGTATCTCAGAAGAGCAAGTATGTCACAGAAAAGTGCAGGAATGTCAATCAATCTGTGGCTGTCTTGCTCTGTCACTTGTGAAACATTGTTACAACTGTGATATAACAACATAAAAAGGTAGTCAACACATACCAACGACAGTTTTATAATAGTTTACATCTGTATGTATTGGCACTATCCCACTGGTGTTGTTTCACATGCAGATGTACACAACTTGACACATCACTAACTCTGAACTGTTCATTATTTCTTCCACAGAGACAGTGTACCTCATTTTGCCAAGGGGCTATCCCTCACCAAGATGTTCAAGTTGATTGGGAATGTCACCCAGGAGCTCCTGAGGGTCTTCCCAGACACCCCTATCTACCCCTCCCTGGGGAACCATGACATGGTCCCATGGAACCAGGTGCCAGTGGGTCCAGCGTCCTACTACGATGAGATCCTTGACTACAGTGGCTGGCACCAGATGCTGGATGACTCCAGTGTGAAAACATTCAAACAAGGTCAGTCTTTACTGAGTGTAGGACAGTTGCCCAGTGGACAGTTGCCCAGTGGACAGTTGCCCGGTGGACAGTTGCCCGGTGGACAGTTGCCCGGTGGACAGTTGCCCGGTGGACACTTGCCCGGTGGACCGTTGCCCGGTGGACGGTTGCCCGGTGGACCGTTGCCCGGTGGACGGTTGCCCGGTGGACGGTTGCCCGGTGGACGGTTGCCCGGTGGACGGTTGCCCGGTGGACGGTTGCCCGGTGGACGGTTGCCCGGTGGACGGTTGCCCGGTGGACGGTTGCCCGGTGGACGGTTGCCCGGTGGACTGTTGCCCGGTGGACAGTTGCCCGGTGGACAGTTGCCCGGTGGACAATTGTGAATCTTCATGTGAACTGTATTCTTCTCTTACCCTTCATGCATATACCAAGGTAAGCCAATTTTATTTGCCACTGAGCAGCTGTCCACGTTTTCATTTGACCAATGGGCAGCTGTCCACTGGGCAACTGGTTGTACCCGGCCTTCACTAGATGTGGGTATTTAGCTATGACCATACAATGAGATTAATCTCTCCACTGACATTTATCCGTGACATAATGATGGTTTTCGTTCTCCAGGTGGTTTCTACTCAACCGTGACCAAGTCTGGTCTTCAGGTGATTGCCCTCAACACCATCCTGTGGTTCACACAAGACAAACAGATCGGCAACAAGACTGACCCTTCTGGTCAGTTTGAATGGCTGACCACACAGCTGAAGCAGGCGAGAGACCAGGGCAGGAAGGTGAGTGTAGTGGACAGTGGTCAGACATTGCTGTTCAGTCGTTCTTCACACACTGTTGATATACTACAACATCCAATTATCTGTTGTACCTTCTAGCAAAATGTCCATACCCTTCCATCTCGACACAGATGTAGAAGATAGTTCTGTGAAGTATGTTATCTGCATATCTATGTCCCATAGTTTGAGGGCCATGGGGTGACAGAATGATGAATTTTGACATGCAGGTTTCCACACTTCTCTATTCTCAGCTGTCCTAATAAGCTGATTGAAGTTAAGCAGAGTCCATTCTTTGATTTTGTCAATCCATGACTTTGCTGGCCTTCCTCTATTGTAGGATGATGTTAGCCAAGTTCCCCCAAACCACTAAACATTTAATGTAATTTTTTGCTATGGTAGGAATACTCCGAAAAGCCCTTCCGACCTCGGGGCAACTCAAACGAATAGGTTTCGGAACCATTGCAATAAGCCAGCTGTGTGTGTGAACTGCATAGTTATCTGTAAAACAACTACCTGAAAAAGTAGGCACTCGTAATATCACATATGTTTAGTTAATTCAAGCTGTAAGGACATAACCAAACATTAGACTATGACACCACACAGTCTAAGTAGTAAAGCTAAACAGTATGTTCCTTAACCTCCAACTCAGTAAGACGTTGTAGTGTTCAGAAAGGACTGATGTGTCCACGTGCTTCCTGTTGTTTCAGGTGATGCTCTCTGGCCATATCCCACCCGGGGTATTTGCACAGGCAAAGAACGTCTCATGGTATTATCCAATATTCAACGTCCGATTCCTGAATTTACTGCAGAACTACTCCGATGTAATCACTTCGACCATATTTGGTCATGAACACACGGATGGCTTCAGGGTTGTCTACAACAAACAAGGTCAGTATATAGTCTTTGGTGACAAACACACAGAGTTGTCTACAACAAACAGGGTCAGTATATAGTCTTTGGTTACAAACACACAGAGTTGTCTACAACAAACAGGGTCAGTATATTGTCACATTAGATGAAATTAAAACTACTGGCATAAAACTACAAACCAATTTTCTCTAACTTTGGCATTGTGATTTTTTCCAGGCAAACCCATCATCCCAATGTTCGTTGCCCCTGCTGTCACCCCGTGGAAGAGTACCCTGCCCACCGTAGGACCCAACAACCCGTCCGTGCGTCTCTACCGCTACAACAAGACATCTGGCGAGATCATCGATTACTTCCAGTACTACCTCAACATGACCGCAGCAAACCTCGCGCGCAAAGCTCATTGGCTGTTGGAGTACCAGCCAACCGCCAACTACGGAATCAACGACGTCTCCGCCAAATCGCTTGACCAGCTCGTGAAATCGTTTGAGACGCCATCTAGTGAGAACTTTCGGAAGTACTATGTCTACAACTCGGTGAGCTACGACAATCTGACAAAGTGCGATGGATTCTGCAAACAATATCACATCTGCGCAATGTTGTATGTTGACTATGAAGACTACAAGAATTGTCTCGGCAAAAGAATGCTCAAAGGCAGTGCATCGCCCTATTATGATGACGATGGGCAGCGCTGGCCGCACCACCGGCACTGGCACCGCATCCCTGAGCGCCACCATAAGGTGCCGGCATATATGTTTATTGTCATCTGTGTCCTGGCCGTGTTTGTCTTTCTTCTCTTCATCATCATCGCCCTGCTGTGCTGGGGGCGACGTTACCCTTCCTGCCCGATGGGGTACTTCTCCCAACCCCGTTATATTCTCCTTAGTTCAGAGCAACCCAATTTCCCAGAATACACAAACACAAAGTACACATAGGTCTCCTTGTCTGGGTCAGTACTACAGTAAATGTTTGGCGAGATAGTTCTTCAACTTCAAATCTTCCAACTGTTTTGGGGTCCAAACTCCCATGGCCCCAATCCCACAATCCAACTTTTTTATCTAGTCTTGATCAACTAGTTATTCTGCAAGAGTTGTGTATCCGTAATATGTAATAAAGTAAAATCCATCAGTCATGTAACTCATGATACTGTTGATTTTAGTCGCACGTAAGCAGAGAAACATCTTGGTAAGTGTACATGGACAGGTTGTACAAAAGAGTGGCAAGGTAATTAAATAGTAATTTGTGATTAATATCTGATATAATATTTATACATTATTTAACTGTTGCAGTTTGCTGTAATCTTTTTTCTTATTTCAGGGACAGTATGTTTATTTCTTCCAACAGTTTGATAACTGGGAGGGAACTTATTCAAAGCTGCTGCCACTAAATGGATGTTTACTGGTAGCAGTAAAATTTTACATTAGGTTTTCATTCATTATTGTCTACCACAAAAAACATTTGTATGCATAATGTATGAGACCTTTGGAACTACTGAAATGCATTCTTTCTTTTATGATATAATTTCTGTGTCTAATACCCAATGGTCTCATTCCACATTGTAGGCTACAATATCGCCATGACTTGGCTATAAAATCTACCTTGAGATGTTCTCGGTTACATATACATGAGTACCTGGTATTCATATTAACCTCATTTAACAGAAAAACAGTTCAGTATTACCCTGGTATATTGGGTAAAAATGCAATATTTGAGACATGGTACCAAACATTACTGTGGTAGCATGATTTTCTTTATGCTACTGCAGTCCAGATACAAGTATCACTTCAATAATATATACTAAATAATACGCCTTGACATTTTACTTTAAATGTGGTATTTTACAATCTAGATTAATTGTATGGCATTATTGTCGGCACTGGCTACATCCAGACAATTGATAATCATATTTAGTTCTTGTTGCTTTTTAGTGTTGTATCCCATGAAGAAACGTTTTCATTCCGGCTCGCAATGATTAACTTTAAATATAGAGGGTTTACTTTATGTATGTTTACATTATGTTTACTGTTTATATTCATGTCGAGGATCGCAGTAAACTGAGGTACTGCAGAACTGTATTTTTGATGTTGTTATGGATAAGTTCAATTTTATATAAACACTTTTTTAACTCTGTTATCAGCAGTATATATGGATCATAAAGTACTGATGAGATGCACTTATGTTATTATCAATTAAGTGTGAAGTTTATCTTGTTTGTGATCAACTAATGTTTAAGATGAATGTGATTTTTAAGTAGAATGTGTACATAGTGTCTATGAATATTAATAAAGCCTATTTGTGCATTTCTAGTGGTTCGTGGCTATTTTTTATTTTAATCCTGTTTCATGTTTTGCTTTGTAAGTTTTTGTGGTTGTAGAAATGTTACAAAAAGATTTATAAAAATCAATCACCAGAAATAAGATGACTATTTGTTTGGTTATCTAGGGATAAATAGTTTACTCCAGTTTATGGTCACAGTTCATAATTTTCAAATCTAAAACCATACAACTGCAGAGAACATTGGTGTACTCCTGAAAGACCAACTCAGAGAATTTACCAGAGCAATGTGCTCTTCTACTGTACAGCCCAAAGCGCTAGAATGTGACACTGCATAGACTCGCCTCCTTCAATAAACACCTGTCCATTAATGGACGACACTTAATAAAACTACACTCATTTAAAACCATCCCCTGTACCAGACTCCATGTTCAGCCCTGAATAGCTGAAAATGGTGTCTTGGCAATGTCTACATGCAGGAAAAATTGTACGCCAATTGGTGACCTGCCAGTGAAAACTGTGCTCCTTACCGACAGTTCAGAATCTAAATCATATCACATGCAAGAAATGAGGCCGACCACAAACAGCATGGCAAAGAACTAGAGGGTGACAGGCTGAACCTAGGGCCCAAGCCACAGCACTGTGACGACTGCAAGACAGTCTGTGGTCTAGGAGGTCAAGAACTGGCCTATCTCAAGATCGAGTCTTTAACTTTGTAAAATTGTGGGGAAATTTTATATCCCACAAAATACGACAAGGCGGTGACTGATTTATGTTGTAAATATTTAATAAAAGGCTGTCATTAAAAAAACAATATTATAATCATCTACCGCCACCGGGCAGTTTCAATAGCGTGTGGGTACCTTTCATCGACAGGGTCCCTAATGATCGACCGTTTCATAAATGCAATAAATTTTGTGTTGACTGTTACTGTACTAACGTAATTGTATATGTGTAAACAAACACGCAAACTGATGTCATGCCCATGGGCGCATCCATGTTGTATGACACAGTTTTACTAAAGTTTATGTGCTGAACGCAAACGGTCGATCATTAGGGACCGCCCTGTGACCTATTGGGTGAGAAGGTAATCACTGCCGGTATTTTGTCACCAAATTGTATCAAACAATTTTTTTGTGTTTGTAGAAATCTTCAATTTATATGCTTTGAATATGGAAAATTTTTAATTGCGTAACTTTACATCAAAGGTGAATAAAACGCGGAAAACTACGCAAAAACGGTCGATCATAGGTACCCCGACGCTACCATACAAATAGGGCTAGAAAAATTGCCTTGCGGTTCAATAAAGTAAAATTCTTTTTTACGCATATATCAACTACTATTTTTACTATCATTTGGTTAGATCTGTTTATTTTGTCTTAAATTGTTATTTTTTAATAGCTTAAAATAGTCAAATAATACATTATTTCATTATATTTTTAACAAATGTGCTTTGCATGTTTTATGTACTCATTTCAATATCTATGATTGTCCATAGCGAAATAAACTATTATTATTAATCCATTGACACTGTTATTGATTGTCATTGACATTGTTATCGTCATTCAAGTTATACCTTTATGGGACCTTGACGTCCTTGTGACTTATAATTGGCTAGTATTGCGGCTTATTTTTGCCTTTAGTTATACGTTATAGTCCGATTGGCACTGCACGCTTTCACACTTACAGAACAACCTAATACAGTATGATTGATTGTGTGAACAACATTCTCATTGACCCGTCTGACAAATACAGTTCTATGGTAAGTTGGTAACTCACTGAGAAAGCTGCCCAACGTAATTAGAAATGTGACTAGTACTCAAGCGTTCGCAGCAGACGACATTGAGACACTTGCTTTATAATGCAACAGATGGCGACACTGTTTGTCACATGACTGGCTGGATCTTATTCTTTGATCGGGTACCGCGATGTTTGTTTTCATGCAGGCTTATTGACAATTTCAACACTTACAACGGCATCTTGAGTATAGGATGACACCTTGCTAACAGTTTTTTTTTACTGCGTTTGTACTTAACAGTATGATGTTCGCGAAACTGGTGTTTATTGTTCAACTCTGGGCGGTTACTCTTGCGAAAAGAAACGATCTAGGTAAGTCACAAAGACAGTCAAAGTGGCGATTGCGGAAGGCGGCTATTATACTCACTAACGTAAGACGGTAACACCACATTTAAGCCCCCCCCCCTCGGCCATATGCGGTCATTATAAGTTTATTTTCCTAGGTATTCTCTGCTAAAGGTATCCATATTTTCAGACATTAATTAGCCTTCATTCACATATGCTATATAAAATTCGGAAAAAATGTAATACCTGATTTTCCCATCTCTATCTAACTCTAGACTAAATATCTAACCTTTCTTCCCAAAACCAGACACTGATTTGCTTGTATCAGTAAAATATATAGAGAAACACCAACTGACATCTGTCATAATTTGACAGCTCTGATACCACGGTGCACAAATACATCATTTCTACTCACTCAACACTAAACAAGTCCTCATAGAAATTCAAATATCCTGCATAATCATAATGCCATAATTTTTTCTATCGGGAAATCTGTCATCGGGTAATGGCAGACAAATCCCTTATTGTATGTTCTCTTACATCTCCTCATTTTGCGAGTTTGTAAACAGAAACTTGAGATAGAAAGTAATATATTATGCTACCATGGTTATTCTAAAAAATATTCTTCCTAGCACATGGCCATGTTGTATTATTTAATTAGTTTCTTTGTCATTGGTACTTGGATATGTTGTTCATATGAGATATGTCAGCTTAGTTCTTTAGAACAGCTCTTGTAATAAACGTGTTAATGTTATTTCCAGATCACTGGATGGATCTGGACAAGCAGGCACATTCACTTAGTAATGTTTTCAGGGATACATGGATAGCCTAATTATTTCAAATAAATACAACACTGTTGAATGATTTTCTGCGTGATTTGGTGTGTCTTGGCATATCCCAAATGTTAAATGTTGATGTGTTTGCAGGTGTATTCTGGCAGATCACAGACATCCACTATGACGCCAACTACAGTCTGACGTCCCTACAGTACATGTGTCACAAAGACACTGGCTGGGTGCGAGCCTACAGGTCACATGGCATCTATGGGGACTACTTGTGTGACTCACCCTGGGCCCTCGTCTCATCTGGTGGGTCCAACACTCCTACAGTGTCACTAATTGTCACATAGTCATCAGTCGTCATGCATTGTCATAATTTGTAGCTGATTTTCAAACTTTTGTCACACCAGTTGTCATACATATACCAAAATTGTTAGTGTCATACTGTATGAACACAGACATCATTTTTATATGTGTACTGGTATTTTATTACAAGGTTTCTTTTTAAAACTAGCCTATGGTAATCAGGGAATAGCCGGAATAAAATAAGTGAGGGAATTGTATACAATTGCTGCCATCTGTGGAACGTGAGCAAAACTCAACTTGCCTAAGGAATTAATGAAGCAGTTGTATAGATGTACTCGTCTACTGTTCCTGATCTCTGCAGAACCAGGAGTTGATTCAATATCACGATTAATGCACTCGCTAGTATTCTCCAAATAAAATCATTACCACAGTTATGATTACACACTGGACAGTAGCATGTATATGTTGAGTAAATTATAAATGTTTCAAGTAGTAACATATTTGTTGTTTTCTTGACTTCTTCAGCTATCAATGTGATGAAACAGATACAACCAGAGCCTGATTTCATTCTGTGGACAGGGTGAGTGGCACACGCTGTGAGTTTTACTGGAATTACAGGACAGTTTACGCAAATTTTTTGGTTGGTACAGTGTTGCAATGGCTCAGCACTAGTTTTGATGGCTTACAAATAAATATGACATTGATATATAAATATATCTGAGTTTGAAGCTAATACCTCATCAACCTCAAAGACAAATGTTTTAATGTACCTATCTGTGATTAGGTTCTTTGGCATGTATTTTCCAGTATTATAGAAAAAAATTAACATAGTTTTTACCAAGTTTTTCACAGAAAATTGCAGGATTGTCAATCAATCTTAGGCTATCTCACTCTGTGTCACTTATGAAACATTGTTACAACTGTGATATATTAGCATAAAAAGACAGTCAACTCATACCAAAGACAGTTTTAGAATTGTTTACATCTGTGTGTATCGCCACTATCCCATTGGTGTTGTTTCACATACAAACACACACAACTTGACACATCACTAACTCTGAACTGTTCATTATTTCGCCCACAGAGACAGTGTGCCTCATGTTCCCACCAAGGAGCTATCCCTCACCAAGGTGTTCAGGTTGATTGGGAACGTCACCCAGGAGCTCTTGAGGGTCTTCCCAGACACCCCCATCTACCCCTCTCTGGGGAACCATGACGCCCTCCCACAAGACCAGGTGCCAGTGGGGCCAGCATCCTACTACGATGAGATCCTTGGCTACAGTGGCTGGCACCAGATGCTGGATGACTCCAGTGCGAAAACATTCAAACAAGGTCAGTCTTTACTGAGTGTAGTACAGTTGCCCAGTGGACAGTTGCCCAGTGGACCATTGTCTAGTGGACAGTTGCCCAGCAGACAGTTGCTCAGTGGTCAAATGAAAAATGTGACACTTGCTCAGTTGCAAAGAACATTACATAATAAACATAATAAATATGCCCTTTTCATCAGCAGTATAATATTTCACCCTGCCATAACTCTAATATGCATGTGAATTGTATTCTTCTCTTCCCCTTTATGCATATAAGGCAGTGTTGTGTGCCACTGAGCAGCTGTCCATGTTGTCATTTGACCAATGGGTAGCTAGCTGTCCACTGGGCAACTGGTTGTACCCAGCCTTCAATAGATGTGTGTATTAAATCTCTCCACACTGAAGATCATCCAGTCATGCGTGACATAATGATGGTTTTCGCGCTCCAGGTGGTTTCTACTCAACCGTGACCAAGTCTGGTCTTCAGGTGATTGCCCTCAACACCATCCTGTGGTACACACAAGACAAACAGATCGGCAACAAGACTGACCCTTCTGGTCAGTTTGAATGGCTGACCACACAGCTGAAGCAGGCGAGAGACCAGGGCAGGAAGGTGAGTGTAGTGGACAGACATTGCTGTTCAGTCGTTCTTCTCACACTGTTGATATACTACAATATCCAATTATCTGTTGTACCCTCTAGCAAAATGTCCATGCCCTTCCAGCCCTACACATGCATATATATATATATATATATATAGAAGATAGTTCTGTGAAGTATGTTATCTGCCTATTTATGTCCCATAGCTTGAGGGCCGTAGGGGTGACAGAATTATGAATTTTGACACGCAGGTTTCCCACGTTTCTCAGTCTTCAACTGTCCTAATAGGTTGACTGAAGCTGAGCCCAGTGCATTCTTTGACATTATCATTCCATGACAATGCTGGTCTTCCTCTACTTCAGGATGATAGGCAAGCTGCCCTTCCATTTGATCAAATGACCAAACTATTAAAAAAAAAATTATGTCAGTTGTTTTACTATGGTAGGAATACTCCGAAGAGCCCTTCAGACTTAGGGGGCACCCCAAGCAAAAAGGTTTAGGAACCATTCAATAAGCCAGGTGTGTGTGAACTGTGTACATTGTACTTATCTGTACAACAACTACCTGAAAAAATAGGCCTCGTGGCACATGTGGTTAGGTACCTCAATCCGTAAGGACATTACCAAACATTAGACTATAACACCACAAAGTCTAAGTAGTAAAGCTAGACAGTCTGTTCCTTAACCTCCAACTTCAGTAAGATGTTGTGGTGTTCAGAAACGACTGCTGTGTCCACGTGCTTCCTGTTGTTTCAGGTGATGCTCTCTGGCCATATCTCACCCGGGGTATTTGCACAGGCAAAGGGTATCTCGTGGTATTATCCAATATTCAACGTCCGATTCCTGGATTTACTGCAGAACTACTCCGATGTAATCACTTCGACCATATTTGGTCACGAACACACGGATGGCTTCAGGGTTGTCTACAGCAAACAAGGTCAGTATATAGTCTTTGATGACAAACACACAGATGGCTTCAGGGTTGACTACAGCAAACAAGGTCAGTATATAGTCTTTGGTGACAAACACACAGATGGCTTCAGGGTTGTCTACAGCAAACAAGGTCAGTATATAGTCTTTGGTCACAAACACACAGATGGCTTCAGGGTTGTCTACAGCAAACAAGGTCAGTATATAGTCTTTGGTCAAAAACACACAGATGGCTTCAGGGTTGTCTACAGCAAACAAGGTCAGTATATAGTCTTTGGTCAAAAACACACAGATGGCTTCAGGGTTGTCTATAGCAAACAAGGTCAGTATAATCTTTGGTCACATACACACAGAGTTGTCTACAACGAATAGACAAACATAGTCTTTCATAATGAGCATACAAATAATACTATTATACAGATGCCATATATCATATGGTATCTGCAGCTGTAGAAGTGATATTGCTAGAAAATATAAATCAGTTTTTACCAAGGAAATATGCAAGTCGAAATAGTTGCATGTTGCTTACAATAAAACTGCTACAACGCCCTTCAAATTCGGCCACAATTGAGGTAGCAAAACTCAGATTTCACAACAAAAGCAGGACGGACAGTTTGATGGTTACATATTGGTGTGGGTTTATCAGTAGCCAGCTCGCCCTAACATCTGGTAGCATCCAGTCCAGTTTCAGAAACATCAATGTTGAACAAATTATTTCTTCATCACAGTAGATGAATTGCATCAGTAGCCCAGATATCATAATAGATCAATTGTCACATTAAACAAAATGTCATAGTAGACGAATTGTCACGTTAGATGAAATGTTGATAGCCGAAATGTCGGACACCCAGTTGGGCATAAACCAACAAACCAGTTTTCTCTAACTTTGGCATTGTGATTGTTTCCAGGCAAACCCATCATCCCAATGTTCCTTGCGCCTGCTGTCACCCCGTGGAAGAGTTCCCTGCCCACCGTAGGACCCAACAACCCGTCTGTGCGTCTCTACCGCTACAACAAGACGTCTGGCGAGATCATCGATTACTTCCAGTACTACCTCAACATGACTGCAGCAAACCTCGCGCACAAAGCTCATTGGCTGCTAGAGTACCAGCCAACCGCCAACTACGGAATCAACGACGTCTCCGCCAAATCACTCGACCAGCTTTTGAAATCATTTGAAAAGCCATCTAGTAAGAACTTTCGGAAGTACTACGTCTACAACTCGGTGAGCTACGACAATCTGACAAAGTGCGATGGATTCTGCAAACAATATCACATCTGCGCGATGTTGTATGTTGACTATGAAGACTACAAGAATTGTCTTGACAAAGAAATGCCCAAAGGCGGTGCATCGCCATATGATGATGATGGGCACCGCTGGCCGCACCACCGGCATTGGCACCGCATCCACAAGCACCACCATAAGGTGCCGGCATATATGTTTATTGTCATCTGTGTCTTGGCCGTGCTTGTCTTTCTTCTCTTCATTGTCATCGCCCTGCTGTGCTGGGGGCGACGTTACCCTTCCCGCCCGATGGGGTACTTCTCCCAACCCCGTTATATTCTCCTTAGTTCAGAGCAACCCAATTTACCAGAATACACAAACACAAAGTACACATAGGTCTCCTTGTCTGGGTCAGTACTACAGTAAATGTTTGGCGAGATAGTTCTTCATCTTCCAATCTCCCAACTGTTTTGGGGTCCAAACTCCCATGGCCCCAATCCCACAATCCAACTTTTTTGTCTAGTCTTGATCAACTAGTTATTCAGCAAGATTTGTGTCTCCGTAATATGTAATAAAGTCAAATCCATCAGTCGTGTAACTCATGTTACTGTTGATTTTAATCGGACGTAAGCAGAGAAAAATCTCAGTAAGTGTACAAGGAAAGGTTGTATAAAATAGTGGCAAGGTAATTAAATAGTAATTTGTGATTAATATCTGATATAATATTTATACATTATTTAACTTTCGCAGTTTGTTGTAATTTGTTTTCTTATTTCAGTGTCAGTATGTTTATTTCTTCCAACAGTTTGATCACTGTTAGAGAACTTATTTGAGACTTGGCACCAAACGTTACTACGGTAGCGTGATTGTCTTTATGCTATTGTGTACCAGGTGCAAGTATCACTTGAATAATGTATACTAAATAATATCCCTTGACATTTTACTTTAAATGTGGTAGTTTACAATCTAGATTAATTGTATGGCATTATTGTCGGCCCTAGCTATATCCAGACAATTGATAATCATATTTAGTTCTTGTAGCTTTACAGTGTTGTATCCCATGAACAAACATTTTCATTCTAGCTTGCAATGATTAACTATAAATATTGAGGGTATACTTTGTGTATGTTTACATTATGTTTACTGTATATTCATGTCGAAGGATCACAGTAAATTGAGGTACAGCTGAACTGTATTTTTGATGTTGTTATGGATAAGTTCAATTTTATATGAAAACATTTTAAACTCTGTTATTGGCAGTATATGGATCATAAAGTACTGATGAGATGCACTTATGTTATTGAGACGAGAGACAAATTACTGATGAATAATTTATGTTTCACACCTGTTAATCGATTATGTGTGGAGTTTATTTTGTTTGTGATTGACTAATGTTTAAGATGAATGTGATTTTTTAAGTATCTAGAATGTGTAGTGTCCATGAATATTAATAAAGCCTATTTGTGCATTTCTTGCGGTTCATGGCTATGTTATTTCAGTCTTGTTTCATGTTTCCCTTTGTAAGTTGCTGTGGTTGTAGAAATGTTACACAAAAATTTATAAAAATCAGTCACCAGAAACAAGATGACCATTTGTTTAGTCTTCTTGGGATAAATAGTTTAATACTCAGTTTTATGGTCACAGTTCATAACTTTGAAACCTAAAACTGTACAACCGCAGAGAATATTGGTGTACACTTGAAAGACCAACTTGGAGAATTTACCAGAGCAATGTCTTCTCTGTGCTTCTCTACTGGGTACAGCTCAACGTTTAGAATCTAAATCATCATATGCAAGCAAGGAACAGAAAATGAGGCCGTCCAAAAACACCATGGCATAGAACTAGAGGGTGACAGGCTGAACCTAGGGCCCAAGCCACAGCACTGTGACGACTGCAAGACAGTCTGTGGTCTAGGAGGTCAAGAACTGGCCTATCTCAAGATCGAGTCTTTGACTTGGTGAAATTGTGGGGAGATTTTATGTCCCACAAATACGACAAGTCGGTGACTGATTTATGAACACTAGAAACATTTAATAAAAGATTGTCATTAAAAAACATTATAATCATCTGCCTGGCAGTTTCACTACCATACAAATAGGGCTACAAAGATTGCCTTGCGGTTAATTTTTTTTTTTTTACGCATATATCAATTAATATTTTTACTATCATTTGGTTAGATCTGTTTATTTTAATATATATTTTTTTTAATGTGCTTAATCAAAATTAATAATACATTTCATTATATTTTTAACAAATGTGCTTTGCCTTTGCAAAGTTGTCATTGGCATTGCCATGGGTGACTGATTGGCTATAGCCTATACTATAGTCCGATCGGCACTGGCCACTGCACGCTTTCACACTTACCGAACAAACTAATACAGTATGATTGATTGTGTGAACAACATTCTCATTGACACGTCTGACAAATACAGTTCTACGGTAATCCAATGAGAAAGCTGCCCAACGTAATTAGAAATGTGACTAGTACTCAGACAGTAAATTTAGCGTTCGCAGCAGACGACATTGAGTCACTTGCTTACAATGCAACAGATGGCGACACTGTTTGTCACGTGACTAGCTGGATCTTTGATCAGGGAGCCGCGGTTTTGTTTTTGTTTTTGCAGGCTCATTGACATTATCAACACTTACAACGGCATCTTGAGTATAAGATGACACCTTGCTAACAGTTTTTTCTGCGTTTGTGCTTAACAGTAAAATGGTCGCGAGACTGGTGTTTATTGTTCAACTCTGGGCGATTGCTCTTGCGAAGAGAAACGATCTAGGTAAGTCACAAAGTCAGACAAAGTGACGATTGCGGAAGTCGGTAACACTGCATTTTATTTTTAGTCCCCCCCCACGCCCCAAGCCATATGTGGTCATTATAAGTTTATTTTCCTAGGTATTTTCTACTAAAGATATGCACATTTTCAGACATTAAATAGCCTTCATTCACATACATGCTGTATAAAATTCGAGAAATTGTAATTAATACCTAATTTTCTCATCTTTATTAAATTTCTAACCTTTTCCCCAAAAACCTAACACTGATTTGCTTGTATCAGTAAAATATGTAGAATAAAAAAATATGTAGAAAAACACCAGCTGACATCTGTCATAATACCATGCTGCATAAAATAAATCATTCCTATACTCATGTGCAGTCAACACTAAACAAGTCCTCATAGAAATTCAAATAATTAAACCTGCATAATGCCATTTCTATGGAGAAATCATTCATCAGGTATAATGACAGACAAATCCCTTATTGTATGTGGTCTTACATCTACATTGTACTCATTTTGCACGTTTATAAACAGAAACTTGAGATAGTGTAAACTGTTTCAAGACCCGGAAAGTAATACAGTATATTATGCTAACATGGTTATTCGAAAAAATATTCTTTGAACCTAGCACTTGGCAACGCTCTATTATTTAATTAGTGTCTTTGTCGTTGGTACTTGGATATGTTGGTCATATGAGATATGTCAGCTTAGTTCTTTAGAACAGCTCTTTTAATAAACGTGTTAACGTTATTTCCAGAACAGGTCTGGATGTATCTGGACAGGCAGGCTCATTCACCTAGTAACATTTTCAGTGAATATATATGACGGGATATGTGGATAGACTAATGATTTCAAATAAATGCGACAATGTTGAATGATTTTCTCCATGATTTGGATGTAGTCTTTGCATATCCCAGATGTTAACTGTTGATTTGTTTGCAGGTGTGTTCTTGACTTGACTTGACATGTTTGATTAAACCGCATAGGCCCTCGCTTCGCCTTCGCTGGGTGACACACCCCACCATTTGCTTCTGCCTAGAGCACACTCTCTGTGGTTAGCGGTGGGAGCCTAGGATCATCATGTCTGACTTGATTGCTTCTGTCAGATCACATATATAATTGTTGGTGTGTTTTACTTTTATATGTGCTCTCACAGATCACAGGTATTAATTGTTCAATGTGTTTGCTGACGTATTCTGGCAGATCCCATATGTTAACTGTTGATGTGTTTGCAGGTGTGTTCTTGAAGATCCTGGATATTAACTACTGATGTGTTTGCAGGTGCGTTCTGGCAGATCACAGACATCCACTATGACGCCAACTACAGTCTGACGTCCCTACAGTACATGTGTCACAAAGACACTGGCTGGGTGCGAGCCGACAGGTCACATGGCATCTACGGGGACTACCTGTGTGACTCACCCTGGGCCCTCGTCTCATCTGGTGGGTCCAACAGTCTCCTACAGTGTCACACACTCATCAGTTGTTATACAGTATTATCATAGTTACACAGGGCTCGAAATTTGTCAGATTATCTCCTTGTCCAGTGAACCAGCAAGTAGAACTGTAAGTTCACTTTCCTGTACAACAAACAACAATTCAGTTGTCCCACAAAAAGATACATTTCAAAACCAACTTCTCCATAAGCAGTTTTGTTTGTTTGCAGTCTTTGACTCATTGTAGAACAACATTCACTGACAAATTTATGATGACTACGTAATGATTGTCTAGATGTCTTGGCTGTGAATAGCGAAGTTCTCTCACAGACAACAAGTAGTACCAATTTAATTTGTCCAGTGGCGAACCCACTTGTAGTGGGGTAAAGGACAAACATGATTTTGAGTCCTGGTTACAATGTTATCATAATTACCAATTGTTATTTGTCATATGCTGTCACCAATTGTCGTGCAGTGTCACCAGTTACAAGACCATATAACTGATTGTTATATAGTGTGATTAGTGACATTAACTGTGATATGTGCAGTTGATTTTCATACACGGTCACCAATTGTCATAAATTATCAATTCTTACACATGACCTACTGCCATACTGACAGACACCATTTTTATGCACCTGTACTTTATCGCGTTCATTCTCTTTTAAACTGCCCCAAGTTAAAACAGGATAAGGCCAGAAAAAGCAATTCTGGTAAATGTGTACGATTTTTTAAAGACATTCTAACATGTCAGATTGTATTGTTGTAATGGTGTGACAGTGCTGGCATCTGGGGAATATAAGCAGAACTAAAAATTACCACTGAAATCATACGCCAGTTGTACAGCTAGTCTTCTCCTGCTATCAAGGGGTTAATTCCATCTATATCATTGATTCCAGTTCCAACTAACTTTTTTTATTCGGATTCCACCCATACTATGGTGATTCTGGTTGAACAAAACATTATAAAGCCATGTATAAAACATTACGACACTCAACTAGTCGCCTCACTAGTGTTCTCCAAATAAATCATATCCACAGTCATAAATACACACTCAACTAAAACAGATTGAGAAGTGTTTCTTGAGTAAATTGTAAATGTTTCGATTAATGTTTCAAGTAGTAACACATTTGCCCTCTTCTTGATTTCTTCAGCTATCAACGCGATGAAACAGATACAACCAGAGCCTGATTTCATTCTGTGGACAGGGTGAGTGGCACACGCTGTGAGTTTTACTTAAATTACAGGACATTTTTGGCATAGCAGTGGATGAGCACTAGCTTTGATGACTAACACACAAATATGACAATGGTTTATATCAGAGTTTGGTGTTAATACTTCTTCAACTTCAAGGTAAATTATATACAGTACCTATCTTTAATATGATTTGATTTTTACAGTGTTTTTTTCTGTAGTGTATTATCAAATGCATGGTAAACAAACATACAGTACATCAGTACATATACAGTGGTACCTGTCTTTTAGGGACACCTGTGGGACTGAGCAAAAGTTTCCGTACATCGCAGGTGTCCTCTCATCAGAGGCACAAGAATTACAGACAATTTTTTTGGAACATATTTACAATCTTTATTAACCTCCACCACACCAATGCCCACAACATATATACATACATAGCACTGAAAAATCAAGAAGTCAGTAAACTATGTCCTTGGCCACAATGTCTCCACATCTCACTTCGCAGTGAAAAAGTCTGTGATTGACTTCTGCTTTGCGAAGGCTGCCTGCTTAATGCAGTGTTCTTGGACAAGACCCTGCACTGTCGTGATGGTGTCCAGCATGGCTGCATTTCCAGTGCGTGTTGCATAGTCTACAACTCAACACTTGTCTCTTCCCTTCGCTTGCCATCACTAGATACGCGTGCTTATCGAACAAAATGTAAAACGGAATGTAAAAACAGCTGTGGGTTGAACTCGCACGGGTTGCTCGCGGTCTCTTGTGATTCGACAAAAACAACACTCCCAGCATGCACTGTGCAGTGCAAGATGTCTTCACAAAATGTGCGACGCCATCTTTAAAAATATCGTATACAACAATAAAATGTTTATTTTGAAGAAAAAAACCAAATCGGTATGACTGTCCGCTTTAGCAGTGGAATAATAATTAAAAAAAATTGTCCGCGGCCGCGTTCAGTAGGTGTCCGCTGATCTAAGGGACATATCCGTTGAAAATCAATCAGGACCTCGGAAAAGTGTCCGTACATCGTAGGTGGCCGCTCATCTCGGGGGCCGCTGAAGACAGGTACCACTGTACATCAGAAAACCAAGTTTGACACAGATAAAAGCGCAGGACTGTCAGTCGACCCGAGGCTGGCTTGCTCTGTTTCACTGAGGGATAATCTTGTGAAACATTGTTACAGTTGTGATATTACAGCACCAAAGACGGTGTTAGACTTGTTTATATCTGCATGTCTTGGCAGTGTACCAGTGGTTGTTTTACATCCAAAGTAACACGTCATTACCCCTGTACCATCCACTGTTTCCTCCACAGGGACAGCACCCCTCACGTCCCCACCAAGGAGCTCTCCCCATCCAAGGTGTTCACGTTGATTGGGAATGTCACCCAGGAGCTCCTGAGGGTCTTCCCAGACACCCCTATCTACCCCTCCCTGGGGAACCATGACACCCACCCTCAGGACCAGGTGCCAGTGGGTCCATCCTCCTACTACGATGAGATCCTTGGCTACTGTGGCTGGCACAAGATGCTGGATGACTCCAGTGCGAAAACATTCAAACAAGGTCAGTCTTCACCAGACGTGAATGTGTAGCTGTGAGCTCATGGCCACAGACTGGACAATAAACTGTGTCACTCCAACAAAGATCATAATAGCAATAATGTACAAAATAAGGTTCTTTCACTAAGTGGTCTATGGTAGGAGAAGTGAATTCATTTCTTCTAAATACGCACAAATAATAATACTTTATACGCAGGTGCAATATACAGTAAGGATCATGGAGACTCCTGCTAAGACTTATAGAAAATCGCTACCGTAAGAGCCACTAGACAATGGTACTCAAAGTATGTCTATTTAAAAGAGGTACATTTGATGTTAAAACAAAGAAGTGAAGGATGTAAATTTAAGACAGCTGGTATTTATGATGTACTGCATAGAATGTATAAATAGGATGATCAAGTAATTGCATGATGTCTGTGATGATTGGCAAAGGTCACACAAGAGATCATTCAGGTATATTGACGTAGGTCTCTATGTAAAAGAACATACTGTCTCTTCAGCAACGATGTTCTTATAATCTATGTTTATGTCAGCCAGTTATTGGTGTCTCTCTGACAAAAAGCATCACGCTGTGAAAGTGTCACAGCTCTGTCAGGACGTCAACAAACAGACAGTGGCTGGTGTGACTTTGTGAAACGTCATAAGTGAGTTACACGTCTCTCCTTCACGCTCCAGGTGGTTTCTACTCAACCGTGACCAAGTCTGGTCTTCAGGTGATTGCCCTCAACACCATCCTGTGGTACACGCAAGACAAACTGATCGGCAACAAGACGGACCCTTCTGGTCAGTTTGAATGGCTGACCACACAGCTGAAGCAAGCGAGAGACCAGGGAAGGAAGGTGAGTGTAGTGGACAGTGGTCAGACATTGCTGTTCAGTCGTTCTTCACTGTTGATATACTACAACATCCAATTATCTGTTGTAACCTCTAGCAATAGACAATAGTTTTCCTGGGTAAGTTATGACATACAGGTGTATACACTGTACACCAACATACCCATCCTCCAAATGGTCCTATTCATACACAACTCAGATAACATGTTGTGTTGTTCAGAGAAAGCTGATGGTTCTGTCTGTTCCAGGTGTTGCTCTCTGGCCACATAGCACCCGGGGTATTTGCACAAGCTGAGGGCGTCTCGTTTTATTTTCCAAAATTCAACATCCGATTCCTGAATCTACTGCAGGGCTATTCAGATGTAATCACTTCAACCATGTTTGGTCACGAACACACAGATGGCTTCAGAGTTGTCTACAACAAACAAGGTCAGCATATAGTCTTTGGTGACAAACACACAGAGTTGTCTACAACAAACAAGGTCAGTATATAGTCTTTGGTCACGAACACACAGAGTTGTCTACAACAAACAAGGTCAGTATATAGTCTTTGGTCACGAACACACAGAGTTGTCTACAACAAACAAGGTCAGTATATAGTCTTTGGTCAAAAACACACATATAGCTTCAGGGTTGTCTACAGCAAACAAACAATGTCTTTGATCATGAGCATCTGTAGAAGTTATATTGCAAGTAGAAATCAGTTGGAATCATTATTCTTCTATTGTTAACCATTTATAATGATAAGTTTTGAAATAATTGCAACTAGATATTGTTTCTTATTGGAGTACCAGTAAAATCTTTTAAATCTTGAATCAAAGAATGGAACACATCGTTTTCAAGATTGTGTCTAATGCAAATCGCTGTGGTTAGGCTTAAAGCTAGGAACCACTATTCCCTAACTTTGCTACAGGGTGCATTGTGATTGTTTCCAGGCAAACCCATCATCCCAATGTTCCTTGCCCCGGCTGTCACCCCGTGGAAGAGTCAGCGGTCTACATTACGCCCTAACAACCCGTCCATGCGTCTCTACCGCTACAACAAGACGTCTGGCGAGATCATCGATTATTTCCAGTACTACCTCAACATGACCGCAGCAAACCTCGCGCGCAAAGCTCATTGGCTGTTGGAGTACCAGCCAACCGCCAACTACGGAATCAAAGATGTATCCGCCAAGTCACTCGACCAGCTCGTGAAATCATTTGAAACGCCATCTAGTGAGAACTTCCGGAAGTACTATGTCTACAACTCAGTGAGCTACGACAATGTGTCAAAATGTGAAGGATTCTGCAAGCAATATCACATATGTTCAATGCTGTATGTCGACTATGAAGACTACAAAAACTGTGTCGACAAAAGAGTGCCCAAAGGCGGTGCATCGGCATATGACGATGGTCGCCACTGCCGGTACTGGCACCGCATTCACAAGGTGCCAGTGTACAAGTTTGTTGTCATCTGTCTCCTGGCCGTATTGGTCTGTCTTCTGTTCTTCGTCATCGCCCTCAGTTGTGGGATGTGGCGCTACACTTCCCACCCAAAGTCCCAACTCTCCTATATTGCCCTTCATGCGGAGGATAAACAAATGATGGGGTAGTTATTCTACTTCCCGTCTACTAACTGGTTTGGGGGTCCAAATGTCACATGATTGCCCTGACATCACATTCCACCTTTTAGTTTAGTTTTGTATATTCCTGATGACTTAGTTATCAGCAATATTTTGTATTTATGCTATGTAGCACAATTAGATCCATCAGCCATGTAACTCATGTTACTGTTGTTTTAGTTTTCTCCACAAGTTTATTTTAACCATCTTAAAAATGGTTGGTAATGCCAGCTACCCTATGTAGTAGGAATAGTGGTGGTGCCATCTGCTGTACAACTTGGTGTATTAGTAACATCATCTACTGTCAGTTAAGGAACCAGAAACAATAGCGAAATGGTTTTCTTTTGTTTTTGTGTACCCTGAATTTTGGTGTGAAATGGGCTACCAAGCTTGCTTCAGAACAATTAAAATACATTTTGTTTGGGGACATAAGTTTTTAGTAGTGTAGTTAAGTTTTACTTGTGGTGTAGCAAGTAAGTTTATTGTGCAACATAAAACATAATTTGTAGTGACAACCTGACTGATCTCTGACTCTGGCAGGCCACAGTTTCTGTCGTGACAGGTTCACCGTGTGTTATGTGGTATTTCATGTGGTCTCATTGCATATTGGGTAGGCTACAATGTTGCCATGACTTGGCCATCAGATCTACCCCAAGATGCTCTCAGTTACATATACATGTGTATTTATATTGCATTTTTTCAACTTATATACGGTAAAATTGCATATTTTGGATTTTGCACCAAAGGTTGCAGTGCCAGTGGTAACATTATTTTCTTTATGCTATTACATTCCAGGTGAAAGGGTAAGTTGAAGAATATCATGTACTAAATGGTAACTTTGACATTTCAATTTAATTGAGTATGGTCTCATCTGGTTTTGATTGCAATGCATATTCTTGGCACCAGCTTCATTCACAAATGATAATCGTATTTCGTTCATGATGCTGTAAGCCTACAATGTTATATCCCATGTCCGTTGAAATGTTTGATGTTTCCACGTCCCATAAATGTATTGGGTGTTTATAACATTTACTGTATGTTCACATGGAGGGATAATTGTGAATTGAGACAGAGCAGAGATGTAACGCAGTCTGTGATGTTACAAACAAGTTCGATTTGATATGAAAAGTTTGTTATCTGCAGTGCAAGGGTCACTAAAAACTGTTTCAACAATATAATTGTGTCAAAACAAATGACTGACAAATAATTTATATTATATGTGTTGTTAAATTGAGTTATTTGTTTCAGCTTGTTCCTGATTGAATACAATTATTAATGTTTAAGATGAAATGTAATTTTTAATAGAATGCCTACTGTTTATGAAATGTACATAAAGATTATTTCTGCATTTATAAGTTTTCATAGAATTACTTCAGTTTAGTTTAATATTTCCCTTTGTAATATTCTGTGGTTGCACGTCGAAATGTACCGTTAACAACATGTAAAAAATGTGTTTTCATAAAATGATAATATTTTCCTACTAGTGTATTGGTTGATGTCATCTGACTGTTTACAGATGAACATCTGAAACAATTCCAAATCAGTTAGTACATGTATACTTAATGGGAATACTTGACATTGATGAAAATGATAGAACATTGTAGAGATGGATCTTACTTAGATTGGGTCATTATGACGCGGAATGATCCAGTTCAAAAAGTTACAATTGACCAAGCGAGACTACAATTGACCAAGCCTGAATACCATGGATCATTATGAGAATAACTAGTTCGCCACTTGTAAAGTAATGATCTCAACAAGCAGTAGATGGCACCACTTAATGTGTCTAACCGTTCTACCTCGAAGCTGATCATTGCGCCCCCCGCGAGATGGCGCCATTATCTGTCGCTCGGAATCCCTTCCACCCTGAACCAGAACTGAACAGAGACATCGGAAAGCACGCTGTTTGCGGCGTGATAAGTAAACCATTGCGACTAGTATTTACTCACCAATCACAGCCGATTAGATACATTAGCTAGATCAGCAACACCACTGAATAAACGCATCTACAGACAATATGGCAACCGATTCATTTAAAGACATTGTTGTTGGCAAATATTCCGCGATACAATCACATGCACTTGGTCTTGGACAATGAGTGCAGCTATGATTGTTTTGAACGGGTGAACATGCATGCACTCGCGCACGGACACATGCGCATGCACACACACGGACACACACGCGCGCGCGCGCGCACGCACGCACACACACACACACACACACACATCATATGCCGAACTTGAAAGTGAAGGGTGTAACTCTGGTGTACCCGGTTCTAGGGTCCGCCAGAGAGTCTCATTGATCGGTGGCGCTGTTTCAACCGATTAGAGGGCGCTGTTAATCACTCTAGCTGTCAAACAGCAACGCCCTGGATACCAGCGCAGTGCTCTGGATTAACGTAGTTCATTTACGGTCACCGCATATTTTACTCGCTGTCACCGCACAGGGCTAGAACATCCGCATAAATTACATCCGATGTTGTTTGTTATTGTTGTTGTGCATAAGTTGCTGTTTGGAAGCAGTTTCAAAGCACTTGACAGTAGTCGCATAGACACTACCTGAATCGTGATTCAAGTCTGCATCTAACGTCATGCTGAATTACCCGCAGGCTTCCAGTGCCAGTTTCATGTCAGGACAATCGTGATCGAGTCAACCGTCGTGATCTAAACACAACCAGACAGTTCTAAAAATAAATACTGGGTATTACAAGCCATGGCTTCACAATTGAATGGCAACAAATGTTGGTAATTGTCTGATTCTGATCAAATGCTACACATAATCGATTGTAAAACCAAGCACACAGCCGCTTTATTCCTATTGTCCGTCGCCGACGCTTCCAAAGCAATGAAACAACGGAATTCCACTACATAACGTATCTAGGTAACGCGCAGATAAAAGCGCGGGAACACACGAATGTTCTTTTTATTGTTATGGCATTTTGTATTCGTGGTTGGTCATCGGAAAGGATCAGTAACCAGGCGACCAGTTCTTATTGAATATTATATTAACATTGCGTATTAAACAAACAAAAATACGTGACTTTCGAGCAATAACGGTAGCACATCAAACGTGGCATCGTGATTGTTTTAGTTACAATGTGCAATTTGATAATAACCACTCAACTATTATCTTTCATCCTTGTGTTGATATATTATTAGCCATTACGCGCATTGATAATGGTGATATTTTCGTTTCCACGCAAGCGCATGGGCAGCTGCTTATCTCTTATGACAGAAGTGGAGGATTCTTCCTCTTTGGGTAACGTAATCCAATTTGGATGATGACAAATGTCTTTGCCAAAGGGTAGGACTGGAAAGGGAACTTCTACACAGGCACCCTTATATCCTCTATACTTTATCATTCCACGAATCATGCAGCCAGTCATTAATCCTCAGTGTCATACTCTCCCAACGGTCCGGGATTGTTGCATGGCCCTCTTACCCCCCCCCCCCCCCCCCCCCGGCTACGCCACTGGATAGGAATAATGAACATGTATTTGTATAGGCCCTATCGACGTGAACACAAAGTCGAGCCCGAATAAGTCCCGAGATTCTATCTGATGTCTACACAAGGGGAAGTAACCCCAACACAGGGGGTAAATGTGTAACCTGTAGTGGACTTACTAATTCTAGAGAAGGACAACTCTGAAAACCAATGACAATAATGGTCAGCAAATTGACCGGTGGTCATTGATGAAGAAGAGATCGTAACAAATGGCAGAATGATGAACACAAGCAGAGTCATGACGTCGTTGTCAGACAACGTGTGAAGTGATAATTTTTGTCGACCACATCCTCATGGTATCCTGTTTTTCCCTAAGTTACTAACTATTTTTAACGATCTGTATAATTAAATACGTCCCCGAAAAATCAAGCGAAACGTGTACACAGCTCACGACACACCCAGTGGCGTTATTTACGAGGTCGTAATAGAATACACCAACAGCTCTAAGCAGCTACGGATATTAATGAAAAGACGCCTCTGCAGAGAGTACGACGTGAGAACGTGTCGAGGCGTCGACGTGGATTGATGGCGACAGACCGTGAGGAGGCCTAGTTAGCGCCATCGCCTTCGTCATAGACAGCGAGGGCGGGGCGCGACATGACGGGGGACATCGGTGACAGTCGGTGACTTCACCTCGACGTGACGGAGAAATTTGTTCACCGTTTCAGTACATGGAATATAGGTTATTCGTTACAACTTAGTTGTTACATTTATATAATGTGCAAAAATACACATATAGTATGCATATGGCTATTTGTGCAACCACAGAGATACACACGCCCACAGGCACGCACATACACACACACACACGCACACACACGCGTGCGAGCGCGCACATACACACACGCACGCACGCTCGCTCACACACACACACACACACACACACACACACTTCTACAAGCCTAACAATACAAGTGCTATGACTAATGTGTTTTGTCTCGCCTCTACAATCCAAAAAAATACACTCCGTGCGGTGCAAGGTCTACCTCTATGACTCGCTGTGACACGGCCGCTAACTCATCCTCCTACACGGACACTTGTGTACACTGACTGAGCCACCTCAACGAGTCACTCACACGAGTGGCATATTGGATGCGTTCGAGAATCATGTTGTCAAAACACGTCGACGTGAATGTCAGTGTTCGCAGTTAGCGCCTGCTACGGCTGACTGACTAACCTCGGGCGTGTCTGCTGCAGCATCGTATGTCTATAAAACAAAAACAGCGTGCAGCGATACTCACAGTCGGGAACTGGCTGGGACTACAGAGATATTAGTTGGACCTTTGGCGACTTCGTTAGTGGGCGGTAATCTTCTTCTCCTTCCTCCCTTGCAGGGAGGGAGCCATGCCACTTCGTCGCCTCTTCTGCTTCCTTGCAAGCCTCTCCCATGTCCCCTTCTGCAAGGGTCACCCATTTGTGGCTGTTCGTGACAACCATACTAATGCCTATCTTTTTTACACCGTCTTCCCACCTGAGTCTCGGGCTTACCCTTCTACGTCTGCCACCCCCATGTGCTTGCCACGGTCTTACCCTTCTACGTCTACCACCCCATGTGCTTGCCACGGTCTTACCCTTCTACGTCTACCACCCCTATGTGCTTGCCACGGTCTTACCCTTCTACGTCTACCACCCCTATGTGCTTGCCACGGTCTTACCCTTCTACGTCTACCACCCCCATGTGCTTGCCACGGTCTTACCCTTCTACGTCTACCACCCCTATGTGCTTGCCACGGTCTTACCCTTCTACGTCTACCACCCCCATGTGCTTGCCACGGTCTTACCCTTCTACGTCTACCACCCCTATGTGCTTGCCACGGTCTTACCCTTCTACGTCTACCACCCCTATGTGCTTGCCACGGTCTTACCCTTCTACGTCTACCACCCCTATGTGCTTGCCACGGTCTTACCCTTCTACTTCTACCACCCCTATGTGCTTGCCACAGTCTTACCCTTCTACGTCTGCCACCCCCATGTGCTTGCCACGGTCTTACCCTTCTACTTCTACCACCCCTATGTGCTTGCCACGGTCTTACCCTTCTACTTCTACCACCCCCATGTGCTTGCCACAGTCTTACCCTTCTACGTCTGCCACCCCCATGTGCTTGCCACGGTCTTACCCTTCTACGTCTACCACCCCATGTGCTTGCCACGGTCTTACCCTTCTACTTCTACCACCCCTATGTGCTTGCCACGGTCTTACCCTTCTACTTCTACCACCATCGTGTGCTTGCCACGGTCTTACCCTTCTACTTCTACCACCCCTATGTGCTTGCCACGGTCTTACCCTTCTACGTCTACCACCCCCATGTGCTTGCCACGGTCTTACCCTTCTACGTCTACCACCCCATGTGCTTGCCACGGTCTTACCCTTCTACGTCTACCACCCCCATGTGCTTGCCACGGTCTTACCCTTCTACGTCTACCACCCCCATGTGCTTGCCACGGTCTTACCCTTCTACGTCTACCACCCCCATGTGCTTGCCACGGTCTTACCCTTCTACGTCTACCACCCCATGTGCTTGCCACGGTCTTACCCTTCTACGTCTACCACCCCATGTGCTTGCCACGGTCTTACCCTTCTACTTCTACCACCCCTATGTGCTTGCCACGGTCTTACCCTTCTACTTCTACCACCCCATGTGCTTGCCACGGTCTTACCCTTCTACTTCTACCACCCCATGTGCTTGCCACGGTCTTACCCTTCTACGTCTACCACCCCCATGTGCTTGCCACGGTCTTACCCTTCTACGTCTACCACCCCATGTGCTTGCCACGGTCTTACCCTTCTACGTCTACCACCCCCATGTGCTTGCCACGGTCTTACCCTTCTACGTCTACCACCCCCATGTGCTTGCCACGGTCTTACCCTTCTACGTCTACCACCCTCGTGTGCTTGCCACGGTCTTACCCTTCTACTTCTACCACCCTCGTGTGCTTGCCACGGTCTTACCCTTCTACTTCTACCACCCTCGTGTGCTTGCCACGGTCTTACCCTTCTACTTCTACCACCCTCATGTGCTTGCCACGGTCTTACCCTTCTACGTCTACCACCCTCATGTGCTAGCCACGGTCTTACCCTTCTACTTCTACCACCCTCGTGTGCTTGCCACGGTCTTACCCTTCTACGTCTACCACCCTCATGTGCTTGCCACGGTCTTACCCTTCTACTTCTACCACCCTCGTGTGCTTGCCACGGTCTTACCCTTCTACGTCTACCACCCTCGTGTGCTTGCCACGGTCTTACCCTTCTACGTCTACCACCCTCGTGTGCTTGCCACGGTCTTACCCTTCTACTTCTACCACCCTCGTGTGCTTGCCACGGTCTTACCCTTCTACGTCTACCACCCTCATGTGCTAGCCACGGTCTTACCCTTCTACTTCTACCACCCTCGTGTGCTTGCCACGGTCTTACCCTTCTACGTCTACCACCCTCATGTGCTTGCCACGGTCTTACCCTTCTACGTCTACCACCCTCGTGTGCTTGCCACGGTCTTACCCTTCTACGTCTACCACCCTCATGTGCTAGCCACGGTCTTACCCTTCTACGTCTACCACCCTCATGTGCTAGCCACGGTCTTACCCTTCTACGTCTGCCACCCTCGTGTGCTTGCTACGATCTTACCCTTCTACGTCTACCACCCTCGTGTGCTAGCCACAGTCTTACCCTTCTACTTCTACCACCCTCATGTGCTAGCCACGGTCTTACCCTTCTACGTCTGCCACCCTCGTGTGCTTGCTACGATCTTACCCTTCTACGTCTACCACCCTCGTGTGCTAGCCACGGTCTTACCCTTCTACTTCTACCACCCTCATGTGCTAGCCACGGTCTTACCCTTCTACGTCTGCCACCCTCGTGTGCTTGCTACGATCTTACCCTTCTACGTCTACCACCCTCGTGTGCTAGCCACAGTCTTACCCTTCTACTTCTACCACCCTCATGTGCTTGCCACGGTCTTACCCTTCTACGTCTGCCACCCTCATGTGCTTGCTACGATCTTACCCTTCTACGTCTACCACCCTCATGTGCTAGCCACAGTCTTACCCTTCTACTTCTACCACCCTCATGTGCTTGCCACGGTCTTACCCTTCTACGTCTGCCACCCTCATGTGCTTGCTACGATCTTACCCTTCTACTTCTACCACCCTCATGTGCTAGCCACAGTCTTACCCTTCTACTTCTACCACCCTCGTGTGCTTGCCATGGTCTTACCCTTCTACGTCTGCCACCCTCATGTGCTTGCTACGATCTTACCCTTCTACTTCTACCACCCTCGTGTGCTAGCCACAGTCTTACCCTTCTACGTCCACCACCCTCGTGTGCTTGCCACGCTCTTTTCGGCAGTCTGTCATTGTCCATTATTTATACATCCGTGTCCATCTCATTCTTCGTCCCACTACTTTCCTGTCTAGGTTTTTCTTATTCATTCTCTCAGTTTCGTCCTCTTCTTTCTTTCTTCTCCCTTTAGTCTTCTGACCCAGCTGGTGACTCGCTATTGGTGAAAACAACACAACAAACACCGCTCTGGTAAAGGTAAACAAACTCACGCGTATTCCAGTTATGTCACCATAGATAGATAATCGTCGGTCATATGTTTAAAATGTCACTGCTATCTAACGATATTTCTGACCCCTATAGTTTCATATGGTGTCTATAATTCATGTGCTGGGTGGAAAGCGCATTAAACCCTGTTTATGGCACGTGACTTAATTTAACGAGATGTAGTAACGTGCGGGATTGCGACGGGAACGGAAGTGACGTCACTGGCACATCGCGCCATTTCCGCCAACTGTTTAGTGCACGGCGTAGCCTCGGTTACCCAGACTCCGTGAGGTGGCAGCACTTTTAAGCCCCCTCAACTACGCCTGGGACAGTATATATGCTTAAGTTTCTACATCCGGGCAGCCTTACCCCAGAATAGGGTAGAGACGCTGATTGGCTCTCAGGCCAACTATGAAATAAAAATTTAAATAACGATATAGTTTTACAAGATAATAATATCATTTAAAAAGTATTCACCATTGAACTTATATTAACACAACAGTAAGTAAAAATTCAAATTTACCGTTGTTTATAAAATAAGAATTACGGCAGGATTAACCAGTATCCGTGAGGTGGCAGCATTGTCTAGCCCGACACGGATAGCATACAAATTAAATAAGGAAACCTTTTGATCAAATAATGCTGTATTATAAAAACTATTAAAAATTAAACTTATATTAACCCAAAATAAATAGAAATACAAATTTGCAGTTGTTTATAAAAAAAAATATTACGGCAGTGTCCGTGAGGTGGCAGCATTTTATAGATCACGCGGATACCAAACAAAAGCCGGCAAATGTCACCAGACTGTCTTCTCGGCGTAGTTCCGCAGCCGACCGACAGTCGGTTAAGCGAGACTATGCACGGCGACGCGATCGTTGGACAACTTTCTGGATTAACCCGGATTAAAACATCACGGCGCAACAAACAGCAGAGGGAAACATTCAGGGCCCACGGACGGAAATACTAGCAATGTCATCATCGAAGTGATAAGTTGGCACTCTATTCAGGTTTGATATACTACCGTATCTACATAATTAACGGGGCGGCGTGGTCTGAATGTAAAGTGCCGGACCAACAGTTCGATAAGGGCCCGAAGTTCGAAATTTTTGCAATTTCTTTCACGTCGCATTGCTTGAGACTTCCAGGAGATAGAATAGAAACCCACTTCAGTGACGGGCAAACACAGGCACTTCTAGCGTAAGCATAATGGGACCAACAAGCGTTAGTTATATCTTCCCATTATTTATTATAAAACAACATCGGATAAGTCCAGATGGAAACATATCCTACCCTACCTACCACGATAATTATAATGAATCACCATGCAGCCACGATCGTCGAAATATGGATACCGTCTAATAATTTATAATTTTCATAATTTATGTGATTTAAAGTAAGGTTCTGCTACATGTGTTTCATAATGGAAGTAAGGTTGAGCCAGATCTTCATACCCTCTTACCACAATTGATTTTAAAGATAACACTAACTGTTTTAGGCTATGTGAATGCCGGTTGGAATCGCATTCCAAATTACCGGACCTTTACATAACAAACTGTTTGAGGATTTGATAGTAGAAGTAATAGAAATTCGTATTTATGACATTTGTCAAGTCTGATAGATGTGTAAACCATGGAAAAGAGGAGGAAATTGTCCGGCTTTAAATGACGCAGTATTCACTTAACATGCGAAGACTCTTTCTACACAACTATCCTCCACTATCTACAGCCAGATATTCATTCACACATCTGCGTGTACTGGTGAATCGGAGAGTGAGCAAACTTGCCAAAGGTTTGACACGACAACACAACATTCGCACCCGTGCTCTCTGTCGGTAGTCCGAAGCACTAGCCACTGCGCCACTGCGCCACTGCGCCACTGCGCCACTGCGCCACTGCGCCACTGCGCCACTGCGCCACTGCGCCACTGCGCCACTGCGCCACTGCGCCACTGCGCCACTGCGCCACTGCGCCACTGCGCCACTGCGCCACTGCGCCACTGCGCCACTGCGCCACTGCGCCACTGCGCCACTGCGCCACTGCGCCACACCGCTCATGTCATACACAATTATGCCAAAATAACCCGCGTGTCCAGCAGTAATAAATACGACGCGTTAAAGACATTCAGAAATGCGAGTATGCCGGAGCTAGTTAGAGGACAACGTGTCCCACGGCCTGCATCACAACGAAGCGCTGTTCCATGCCGTATGCAAATTGTCAGCGTCTCATTTGCACGCCATTGTTGCGTTTCACTCGCCGTCTCTATGTGTGGGTTTCGTTCGCTCGTTTGGAACAAGACGCGACCTTCATCGTTCGTTCAGCATGCAACACTACGACCGCGCTAGATGTGCATTCTTGTTGGTGACAAGTGTAAGAATGGCGTTCTACTACGATGACGAACATTCATTGGGCAGGGTCAGTCCAAAGTGACGGTGACGCATCTGTATTGTTGCTGGCGTTGTGTCGTCTGTGTACAGTTCTCACAAGGATTCACTCCGGGCCACTGTGTGTCCCGGTGTCTGTACGTGGTGTGATGTACAAGACCTCCACAGTTCCTTCAGTCGTGTCCTCCTCTTTCCGCTGCTTCCAGCACCAGCCCAATGCTACCACTGTTCACATCCCATGGTTCCATGTCAATATTTCTTTGATCTGTTTCTTCTTGTGTAAGACGCGACGCTGTTTTGCAGAAATTGTTTACGGGCCATTCTCAATTTTTGTCTGATTAAGAATTTGTTCTCATCGTTTTATTTGTAAGATAAAGAAGATTTCAAAATAATGTTGCCTGGTGGATTCTGCGGTTGGAGATGATTCAAAAATAAAACACGACTTGTTTTCCGTTAGGTCTTGTGGAAAAGTGCTAGTCTATGATTGAGCATCGTGCTTCAATGTCTCGAGGATTACAAAACAGGAACTGAAGAGAACCCTTCTCTGTGGTATAGAACCTGGTTTAGTTCTTGAAGAACTCGTTTTCATATAGCATGAAAACAAATATTCATAACCATTATTCATGATGATGCTGCTGTTGGCGGACGTTATTCTTCATTCTAGTTAAGAAAGTTACCTACTTTAATATGCCTCTAGCTACTATCTAGCATTTCATCTGTGTTGATTTTTTTAGTTGGGATGATTTAAATTGTAATCCTTCCATTCCATCAACGAGACAACACAAACTGGTTAGATTAATCACGCGACTAGATCTCGTCAACCAAAACGTTATCCTTTTGCATATGGTCTGCTGAAGTGATTGCGTATTGCTTTTTCATATACAAATTAAATTCCAAAATAATTGCGATGTTTCACATTGATATTGACAGACCAATATTTGTTTTCATTTTCTGGATGCGTCAGTTAACAAAGAGATTTTATTTTGTTTATATATTTTACACATGTTAGTTCGATAACCATGAATACGTGGTGATAGCGTCGTTTCGATCCGGACTAACTAACTCTTCAGTATTTACCACACATATTCCGTGCTGTTATTTATATTTCATTTGAAAAAGTTGATATTACATTGGCTCACCTTTGACACAAACACAACAATAATCAACTTCGTAAAATCATTGTGGAATATTAAAATCAACCGATCTCAATACATTCGTTTTAGCAGCTAGTGTCAACTTGATTTAAAATAACAATTTCAACAACAATTCTCTATATCACAGTAGTAAAAGGTAGCTGCGCAAACGTGACATATTACAATATCCCATTCCATTCCAAATAAGACTGCTTCTGCGCTGGCTGGTTGTTTTCCTAATTACAGATACACTTCACAAAAGGTAAATTAATGAAATGTGATGACATCGGATCGTATTTACCCGATTGACATACTATCAAGTGTCATCCAGATTAGATATCTGACACTCTTCAATCAACTTATCCCGCGAGCAGGTGTAGCGAGGTATAATGGTACGAATAACCGAATTGCAATCGAGAAGTTCTTGCTGACAACACAGTTGTCGGGAAAGGGAAGACCACGGTTGGACTGGGATGATTTCGTGAAGAGGGAATTGAGAAAGTAGGAGAATGCCGAAAACAGAGGATGGAGGAGGCTACTATAATCATGGGAACAGGGTATAATAGTATTAATACAATTATATAAAACAAGAGAATTTGTCAGAAGCACGACCTACTCAGTGAGGGGTCGACGTAACACTTACTGAATATAATAAGGCACAATATTTTTATCTTCGTGCAGAAAGTCCATTAATGAATTATTCGTAAACATTCGGAAATGTACATTGATTAGATAGGAGCGAGTCAAACCAAATGCAACTCGAGCGTAATGGCGGCCACCAGTATATTAAAGTTTAAAAATTATTTTAATTATACAGTGGTTCCGTGCTCCCTAGTTGCATGTTCTTTAAATGGTATATTTCTATGCTTGAGCAATGATTGGTCAACCGTTTTACCCAGCAAATTAAGGCGAGAGTTGGAGAAGATCTCGCGAGAGTTGGACGGAGAAACATTGTGCAGGTAGCAAAACGGATATAATGTCGTGACGTCCCTCCTAGAAAAAACCATGGGGAAGATTCGCTCGCCATACTACTAAGACACTCATGACGTCACTGCGCAAAATGAAACGCCGAAAAATGTTGCGGATTGGTTGTAAAAAGGACAGCAAATTACAGCTTATAGCTAGTGGATGTCAAATTTGAATCATGTTTATACGCAAACAGTGGAATGATGTGAAGCACTCAGCATTTCAGAAACAGGCGTAGCCGTGAATAATTGTACCAGATTGTCCCAGACAGGCAGGATGCCGTCGATTTAAGTGACAAGGGGACGAGACGGCGCCGACACCTAATTTGTCGACGACGGAAATACAAAATATCAAATTATATTGACCGATTTATAATATAGAACAGCTGAAATGATCTGGCGGGTTAATTCGTTCGCATCGTTCCATGAACTTACGTCATTCCATAAGAGCGCCGTGGATCGTGGGTTGGTTGTCGACACGTAGCACGGGAAAGGAACTCGCTAGAGTAGCACCACCTATCGGACAAAATGTGTACTAGTTCACATTGATTCTGTTGAAGATACAACGGTACAGCGAGCGTGAGTCTGCATTGACAACTATAGCACAACAGTTGAATCTGATGGCTGTGGTTTTGGAAGGGATTTAGGTTCTAAGGCATATGTCACGTTTGCGGGAGTTTGTGTCGCAGATACGATTGCTATCTGGTGTGCGGCTTTCGGACGTGTGAAATCACATTCATGAGGTCGGCAGAAAGTTACATTTGAGCAGCCGATGTGTGTCAAGAACTCTGGTTGAATTGCAAACTGAAGCTATATAGCTTCAACTTGCAGTGAAACCTGAGTTCTTTTAAATATATAATTCAAATGAACCGCCATTGGGCTCAAATCAACTGAGCGATATTCCAATATAGAGACAAAGCTCTGAACACAGATGTAATATATCCTATAAAGAATTTTGGGTGGAGGTCTATCGCAGATGTCTTTGTGGTGATTACTACAAAAATGCAGCAAATGGCTGTTAGCCAATTACTCAATGTCCAAGACAGAGTCACGCTGATGGTCACGTGGTACGGATGTTTGGAGGTCTTCACAAGGAAACGACAGTTCTCGGGCCTCTTGGACGCTGTCTGCCAGCAGTGAGTGGGCGGACGACTAAATCTGTTGTCTCGGCAAACTGCAAATGGACAGGCATGGTATTATGATCCGTGTATTTTAGCACTTTAGAATCTTTAAAAGTGGTCCGTTGAGATATGTGAAGACAATACTACATGCAACAAGTGGCCCAAATCCCCTACTGATGTAAATTAATAGCATATTAAGGCTACGAAGCTGTCTTAATAATCATGTCTGGCAGGTTGTTTCTGTCAGAAAAGCACTTGTTTCTAACCATTAAGTAGACGCAAAATACCCCCTTTATAACGAAGTGACCTATATTATACAGTGGTAAATTGGCATATTTCGCCTAATCTGGTACAGCGTGGATTTACCTAAAATCCATCTGACGCATACCTGCCGTGCTGAAAAAAATAAATCAATGCTGGCTGCAGATATATTGAGAAAAAAGACGTACGACAGTGCAACAGCAGTCAAAATGAAGAGCTAAATCTGCACTTCGGGGATAAAAGGTGCCGCACTCGAACTGAAGGAGGTTCACACTTCCAGATCTGACATTCCTGCAGCGTGAGTTATAGAAGTGTTGACGACATTAGCGTTTTGTCTGTGGTGGACCATGGACATTGGTTCATCATCACTGTGCAACCGTAGTGTTCGTGGTTGTGAGCGAAGGCGTTAGCATGCTGTTTCACCATCTGCCTATCTTGCGCTATCCTCTGCAAGTACTCGTCTAGTTCGTCTCTCCATAGTCTCGCCGGTTTTCCTCTATAGAACGCAGTGGCTCAGCAGTAGAGCTTCTCGACTAAGAGGACCCATATTCGAATCCTGTGCTGCGGTGTTAAAACCTTGAACAACTGTTATCACCCTACATTGCTCCAGTTCACTCAGCTGTATAAATGAGTACCTGACTATAAACAGTGGTGGATATGTGTACGAGCAGCCTTCGCGCATTAATTGTAGCATATGGCTAGATGCTTCCCAGAGAAGTTGAGATGGTGTCTGATTGAACAGGTCTGCCAGGAAAGTTAAGTGTAAAGCGCTTTGAGCAATCCTGAGGATTGGATTCTGCGCTATATAAGAACTTACCTTTTAACTTACCTTTACCTTTTAGATCGTTTCGTTTCGTAACGTTTCCAAGTCCGTGATCCGCGTGATACCTATCGGCATTGATTAGTCAGGTATTATATATAACAGTCATCAGTACTGAAGTCTCGCTAAAGTATAAAATATATTGCTGGAACAAACAGGCCCAAGAATGCAAGAGTGCAATGGCGACCAACAATGTTTATGCCGTAATGTCATCGTATGTGGGAACAGGCCAGTCCAACGGGTTTTACAACAGGGTCATATTATTAGTAAAAACAACCGTATTTAAGCCAGCCCAGACGTACGTTGGTCCACATAATAGATGTCGAGGCGTGTTGAGATAGGTGCAGTGCGGGCTCCGTCAGTCGCCAGAGGGTGAATGGTAGGCTGAATAAGGAACTGGTCTCTTCATGCGATGTAAAATGTCGTGTGTAATTAATTACCGCTATTGTTTGTGCTGCTCTACCGCTGCAGCAGCAGCTGCTATGTTGTTGCTGCTGTTGTAGTAGCTTGTAGCGGGCGCAGTGGCGCGGTGGCTAGAGCTTCGGTCTCTCGACTAAGAGAACCCGGGTTGCAATTCTGTGCTGGCGTGTCAAACCTTAGACAAGTGGTTTCACTCCACATTGCTCCGGTTCAATCAGCAGTACGAATGAATATAATTATAGCTACAGTTAGAGGTGTATTCTGCTAATATGTATTGTTTCTTATGATTATTCCAATGGATTTTAATGTATGTAAAGATTAATATGCTTTAAAGCGCCAAGAACAATTTGTAATTGGATGTGGCGCTATATTAAACATATATATATATATATATATATATATATATATATATATATATATATATATAATATCTGTGTGTGTGTTGTGTGTGCGTGTGAGCGTGTGAGCGTGTGTGCGTGCGCGTGTGCGTTCTTCGCGTATTAATTGCAGCATAGCTGGATGCTTCCAAGAGAAGTGGAGACGGTTTCAATTGAACAGGTCTGCCAGGGAGTAATCTGTTAAGCATCTTGATCAGTCCTGGAAATCTCTCTCTTTCTCCCTCCCCTCCGTCCGCCTGAGCGTGCGTCACTCCCTCCGTCCCTCCTCCTCTGCTCCTACCTTAGTGCTGTTGCAGTAGCTGTCTCTGCTGTTACCGTCGCTACTATGGCACTTCAGCTGTTGCCGCTGCTGTTACTGCTGCTGGTCGCTGCCGAGTCCGCCACTACGCCCAGGTGTTGTCATCACCCTCTGTCCCGTGGCTTCCTTCCCACCGCCGCTCCCTGCACCCTGCACCCTCCACCCTGGGATCACGTCGAGTCGTCCACTCACACAACCACCGAATGTATAACATTAGTAGTGATTTTCTCACCCAACCTATTTTCTCATGGCGATGGAGATGTTCAAGGGTACGATGTGTGCCTCCGGCCAATGACCACGCGTGTGGGTAAACTTCAGCTTCACTTAGCTGTTTCGTGTGACGCGGGGAAGAGCGTGAAAAGCAGGTCGTCCGTAAACTAAGGTAGATGGGTGCCCGGTTTGCATTGATGCTATTTGTAAAGTAAAGGTAAGTTGAAGTATACAACGCTAAGGATTGCTTAAAGCGTTTTATGCCTTACTCCCTGGCAGACCATTTCAATTGAAGATCATCTCGATTTATCTGCCAATCATCAAGCAACGCTGCAATTAACGCACGAGCATTATTCGTACACAAATATCCACCAATGTCTATAGCCAGGTACTCATTCAAACAGGGGAGTAAACTGGAGCAATAATTTTTAGAGTGAACGAACTTATCCAATATCTCTCACAGCACCACAGGATTAGAGCCCGGATTATCTCGAGAGAGTTCGAAGCTTTTGCCACTGCGCCACTGGCCCATTACAAGTACATGTGTAGTCAGTCAGGTGAGTTGTATTATAATTTTCAAATGTCACCACATTTCCCTGTTGTCGCGTCGCAGTGATAGCATACTTGGTAAGTATGTGTAAGCCAATTATAATTGGTCTGGTATGAATGGGATATATGAAAGTGAAAACATGTACCGTGTTGTGCCAAAAAGTATGCCCCTATGTTTTTGTTAGCATGAGCATGAACAAATGTTATAATCTATAACACACCTAAGCGTGTGTGTGTGTGTGTGTGTGTGTGTGTGTGTGTGTGTGTGTGTGTGTGTATGAGTGTGTGTGTGGGGTGGGGGGGGGGGGGTTGTGTGCGTGTGTTCTGCGTGCGAATGTGTGCATGTGTGCGTGCGTACATATACCTTTCCTAGACGTTCTATATACTGGGCGCCAAACGGTCAACGAACCCACGAAGGTGACGTAACGCATTTCATTTCGTCTGTGGTTTAGGGATTCTTGATTCTTACTGGACGATTGACGTATGTTTATGACGCGAATTCTTGGTTTCTGCGATTGTTCTAAGCTACGTAAAACGTTTACGTAACCGTGAATAAGATACACCAGACGTTGGTGCAAGTGTTCATAATTGCGTAACCTTCGTAAAAGGTTTAGCATGAATCCTTCGTGAGACCTTGTGTTTGGTTTTTGACCTAACAAACAACCATGTCTCCATCTCTCCGGCATTTTTGATCAGTATTTTGTTAGTAAAAATAAGCTATATGAATACATAACTATTGAAAAACAGCTTCTCTCCTATGTCTCCTGTACGTTCTCTCCACGCCTCTCTTCCTTACTTCAGTTCTCTCTCCTTAACCCTACCTTTGTGTATGTATGTGTTTGCATGTATGTATGTATGTATGTATGTATGTATGTATGTATGTATGTATGTATGTATGTATGTATGTATGTTTGTATGCATGCATGTATGCATGTATGCGTGTGTGTGTGTGTGTGTGTGTGTGTGTGTGTGTGTGTGTGTGTGTGTGTGTGTGTGTGTGTGTGTGTGTGTCTGTGTGTATGCGTGTGTGCGTGCGTGCGCGTGTGTGTGTGTTTGTATGAATGTATGTATGTATGTGTTTGTATGCATGCATGCATTTATGTATGTATGTGTGTATTTGTATGCATGCATGTATGTACGTACGTATGTACGTATGTATGTATATATGTGTGTTTATGTATGTGTGTGTGTGTGTGTGTGTGTGTGTGTGTGTGTGTGTGTGTGTGTATGTATGCGTGTTTGTGTGTGTATGTATGTATGTATGTATGTGTGTGTGTGTGTGTGTGTGTGTGTGTGTGTGTGTGTGTGTGTGTGTGTGTGTGTGTGTGTGTGTGTGTGTGTGTGTGTGTGTGCATGCATGTATGCGTATGTACGCATATGTGTACGTATATGCGTATGCAAACATATGTATGTATGCATGCGTATAATGTGTGTGCGTGCCACGTACACACTACGTGTACGTCCGACCTGTTGCCACCTTTCCCCGCCGTGCGAGCCGCCCTCTACGCCGTGTGCTGCGGCAGCTGTAATCCCTCTTGTCGTCCGGAATGTGCGAGGCAGATCTCGTGCGCGAGTCAGCCCGGACAGAATCAAAGGACGAACTGGGCGTTAGCCGTCGGCTGCTGCACGCAGACATTTTTATGGGTCATAAAAATGAGCACATTTACCGCAGTTCCTATCGCCAAAGCCGCAGCAGCAACAGCCTCTGCATGGGTCGACCTCGCCGCATCTGCAATGGCGCGTCAGAAGGCGACCGAGTTCTTATTTGCGAGCTGCCCGCCAGAAGGCTTCCTTCCTCGCAACGGTGTGTTAGGTTTTTATAGGTAAACCTCACGCGGAATGTTGATATACTGTATTGGACTGTTTTCAACGTCGAGTGCGAAGTCTATAGGGCAAGGCGACCTACTTGCATACATATGTATACCTGTGTCCATTACCCACTTGTGTGCGTTCACTCGAGTAGCTGTTACGTAAACACGGCGTTAATAATAAAACACAGACAAACACTAAACATTTCCCTCCGTACTTCGCCGCCACGCAGAGCCGTAGGAAGCAGAATACACTGGGTCAGAATGCTTTCATCGTGTTCCCGTTGCATGCTGGGATCTCGGAGTAATTGGGCGCCGGCCACCTGTAACTTCTCGAGACACCAGGGACCATTGGGAAAGATCGTGTAAAACCTGGCCATGTCCTTCCTTTGGCTGAGTCCCGGTCAAAGACGCGTAGAATGTTCCCCAGAGTGTTACACCTTCCAAAGATCTAGGGGGGTACGTGCCCCCGGGCTGGCCACCCCTTGGAACCGCCTATGGGTGGTACAAGAATTACGTAACTCTGCCGACCTATACCTATCCACGTGACCTGTTGCCTAAAACAGCCCAGGAAGCTAACAACAACATTAATTTTGTAGACGTGTGAAATACAAATAGACTGATTCAGTAGTACACAAAGTACACAGTTACTTACGATCCACATACTGGCGTGGGAGTGATTTATACTGCCTGGAGTAGCTGAAAACCGGAACTTCAGCATCACTCCGCTCTCAAGGAGGGGGGAATATTGATCGCGGCTCACCACAAAACTCCAATAATTGCAAACATCCTCTTGACGACCTCCAAAAATCTCGGGACTCTCGGTTTGCACCCCACCCAACGCTCGCCAGATCCCTCACATACAACCAAGATTTACGGGGGCGGTGGTGGGGGAAGTCAGAACCAGGTGTTCCCTTAGCAAAATTACAGGGTGGCGTACGATTTCACCAGTTATCTCTCTTTCTCCGCTAGGGTCTCCTACTATTGTACTGGAAGGTGGCAACCACGACTATCCAACCAGCACCGTCGTTTGTTTATTTGTAGCAGTTCTGTTGCGCTCCTTCCACGTCATTTCACAGACTACGTAGTATTTTTTTCTGGCTTCGTCTGAATCGTTTCCCCTCAATGTTTCCTGTTGATAGTATAGTATCTTCTAACTTGTTCTTTCCAGTGATATGGCCTGTACCATGGATCATGCTTGTCTTGTTCTAATTTGGCGGTGTTAAGGATATCTTCATTGGTTTTCTGTTCAGTCCATAGTACTCTCAGCGGTCTTCTTCTACAGTTCTGTCAGTGGTCTGACTGCAGTTTGTGGAGGCACGCCGACTGTATGAGTACTTGGTCAAATTGTACCGTTCTCATGCCGTACGTCCAGTTGAACGTCAAAGTGTAGGTCAAGGAAATACTTGTCATTCATTTCCGTCATATCTTCGATGAGAGATGGTGAACACGGACTCCACACCGAGACGATCGGTAGGCGGGGCCCGTTTGGACGCTTCATCGACCATCTACCGCCACCGGACTCCTCTGAGGATTGTCCGGAGGAGGTATTTGGACGTCGACACTGTCGCTTCCGTTGTCGTACCACGTTGCCTTCGCCTTCCCACTTCCTCCTCCTCCTACCAGACCCTGTTGGATTTCTTTTGCAAATGGTATCTATAGCGTGTAGTGTGTCTGTAATATTGTACCTTCATTTTTGATTACTTTACCAAGTATTTGATGTCTTTATATATATATATATATATATATATATATATATATATATATATATATATATATATATATATATATATATTCAATAGCAGTAGTTATGTTGTTTTTAAAGAAACCCGTGTATGCTATAACGTAGAAAACGGTAAGGAAGCTCGTCTTCCTATGTTACGATGTATGGGTTATACGTTACGTTACGTTACGTTACGTTACGTTACGTTACGTTACGTTACGTTACGTTACGTTACGTTACGTTACGTTACGTTACGTTACGTTACGTTACGTTACGTTACGTTACGTTACGTTACGTTACGTTACGTTACGTTACGTTACGTTACGTTACGTTACGTTACGTTACGTTACGTTACGTTACGTTACGTTACGTTACGTTACGTTACGTTACGTTACGTTACGTTACGTTACGTTACGTTACGTTACGTTACGTTACGTTACGTTACGTTACGTTACGTTACGTTACGTTACGTTACGTTACGTTACGTTACGTTACGTTACGTTACGTTACGTTACGTTACGTTACGTTACGTTACGTAGCGACTTGCTGTCACGGAGATGCATCTAGCAAAGCACAGTTTAAGAGCTGCTGCCGCAACGAATTAATAATGCAGATGTTAAGCAAAGCAGAGTCCACAACCACGCAACTCACTATGCAGCTGTAAAAACACGAGAGAACCAACGGAAGTCTACGAGTTAAGATTATATCTACGCTGCTCCTTGTAACAGTGCTGACATCTTACTGTACCAAACGTCAAAATGCACATCGGAATGGATTACAATTAGGGCCAATTGACGAGTTACAATTCCGTGCAGAATGTATTTATGGAGACATGTGACGTTAAGAATGGTTCAATTTCGTGGCATTGGTCGGCTGACTCGGTGTCGCGTGGCATTGTGGTGGAACAATCGGTCGTTTAAACGCACTCGCGACTATAATAATCGATTTCGGCACACAGCATTGCCAGGCCTTTCGGGACACAAATCTCTCGTGGGGCCACATATCTAAATCTACAGCTAAACTTACAACAAAGCCGGCAAACAATGCGTCACGATATCGCCAAAAATATATAATCACTTTTCGCGTGATCTCCCGGAATGTCGTGGGAAGAGGGTACTGGGGGAACATTTCGGATAACACATTGTTTTTTTTGTCGATTATGTCGAGCCTGCTGACGTCGACTTCGCACTTGTTTAGGCGACGTCAGCGACGCTGTGCTAACACACAGGTCACGTTCCACATGGCAAGTGCATATTTAAATATACCGTTAGTCGGCCGGTACATTCCGCAGTTTTGTATTACGAACATAATCTCGATAATTAAATCAAACAATTTATTAATAACGACGCGACATTTCGCGAACGGTTTCAAATGGTTATTACTTAACTCCATAATATATTTGTATTTGCAGTTACGCCTCTTTTGCGATGTTGTAATAATAATAACAATAGTTCTTCTTTCGCGCGATTTCTAACTCAATGTTAATCATTGCGCTCACAGATTAGATATAAATAAATAACAATAAAACATAATTTAAAATATATTTGAATTAAAAGACTAAAAAATGTATTGTTAAGAAAAGATAAATAAATCATTTAAAAATCTAAATGTCACTCAAAAAGTCACTAAAATGTCATGTATCTGGCTAATTGGCACCATAACGTTCTTTTGAATAAATGTCTTCAGACGATGCTTAAACAGTGTCAGTGACGGAGCACCAGGTAGCGTCAGTGGCAGTCCATTCCAAATAATATGTCCGTTTACATCAAACGCTCGTCTGCCGATGGATTTCGATGCTGGTGTAACTGTTAGCTGACGTTTGTCAGAAAGCTGCCGAAGACGGGAGACGCGTGTTCGTGGATGTAGCAGATGTGACAGGTACTCCGGTGCCAAATCATGGAGTACTTTATAAATGAACACAAGTACTTTAAACACAATGCGTTGTCTGACAGGTAGCCAGTGCAGTTGTTCGAGTACTGGCGTGACGTGTGAAGAGACAGGTGTGAGGGCAACCAGGCGGGCTGCCCTGTTGTGTATCTTTTGGAAAGTAGGTCCAGCAGCAGAGCGATGAAGTAATCAAAGCTTGAAACAACCAGCGCAATGACTAAGGAATGACAGCCATGCTTCGTGATATAAGTCCTGATTGACCGTATACGTCTCAATACAGGTGGTAGTTACACTTCTTGCAAGCAGCAGCAACGTGCTGCTTCGCCAAAGTAAGCCCCCAAGTTCCTGACAGACATAACCGCTTCGATGTTAATTCCACCAACGATGAGGTACTCTGGAATGCTTCGTTACTATGCCTTGCAATGGTGCTGTGTGCACAGTAGACAACAACGGACCTAACACCGATCCCTGTGGAACACCGTATTTTATAGGACGTTCTTCAGATGCATCCGTCCGTTAGATATCGGTTGTGTTTAGCGCCAGTCGAGAGTCCACGATTAAAATCTCACATTCGTATGTACTCCAGTTTGCATAAGACAGTTTCTACCCAATTCTCAGAGTATTCTCCTGACCGAATGTCTGACTTGTCACGGCCCAAGTATCTTTACGATCCTTTCAACCACTAGCTCAGGGGAAACAACTTGGTGCAGCCGCGTTCTTCCACCATATAGGGGGTCTACTCCACATATTGTCCTGTGCTGTGCAGGTTCATGTAGAATCCGAAAGCATCCCTCTGGTGGGGCAAGAATTTCGTTTGAGTTGAGCTGCACCAGAAGGTAACGCGGATCTGGATGTTTTGATAAGGTGACTCGTGTAAGTCTATATTTGAGTTCCCCATAGTCGGCCATTATAAAGTCTCCTTCAGAGGCTGCCGGTTTTTTTTTTACTCGGTATTCACATTTTCAGACATTTATTCATTCACACACGTGCGGTATATAATCGTGAAATTCTAATACCTACCTTTTTCTACAATCCAATCTTGAACCTGACACCCCTTAATTTCTGCTAAACCCAGACACTGATTTGCCTGAATCGCATCACGAAGTAATACAGTCAATACCGGCATATGGGCATGCATTGTTCACATTTAATAACCCAACAATTTATCATATACGTTTCTCTAAATTGGTTTCTAAAGTTTGGTTCATTTTAGCAATATTAAAAAAAGTTTTATTTAACGTATGCATTTCAACAGATAAGGTATATACTTTTTAAGATACCATAGAATGGATAAAGCCTACATAACACAGAAATGCACATGCAATCGAGGAAACGTAACAGACATACCCAACGTCATAACATAAACAGACTAACACAAATTAAACGACGTCATAATAACGTACACAAAAACGATCGCGTCAGTTGCGTTCCATTTGGCCGCAACCAACGTCTGCAGTCTTTTTAACGCGGAGCCTCAGAAATGAGCTGTTAGCAATACTGCTCATCTAGTGTTTTGTGTAACATTCAACACTGCGGTTTCGAAAGGTACGTTGCAATTATTTATGGGTACTTACTATTTAAGCGGGTAGTTACAGCAACACTAATACCCTCAACTCCACCCCTCTCAATGTGTCGCACATAATACATCTAGACGGAATCGTTTCCTTGTCACTGGAATCGAGGTTTTGTTCAGTCGTAACTAATGAACGAGTATCACTTCTAAAATAGCGTCGGCAAAAACCAGCCCGTGTGGTTAGGCAGCGCGCAGCGACTGGCGAAATATATACCCGCTGCTATCAGCAACGGCTTATCGCAAATGACTATACTACAGGCGCGTTATCAAGCGATCAACGCCAACACGTTTGTTACGTGTCGTCCAACGCCGACAGATCTCTACGGAGATACTGTTCCATACGCAACGCATGGGAAAAAAGGGCTGGGGACCTAGTAGAAATGGTGTAGATAATTTTAATACATACGGTGTGGAATGAGCAGTGTTAGAGTATTGGAATATCGGGGTGACGTTTGTGCTGGACTGAGCAGTTGAGTCGTAATTATTAGATTCTGACTTAAAACCACAGTAAGGTGTTCATCCGCTATTACCAAAGAGCAGGGTCTACCCCACAGAAATAGCATTTTGCAGGTTGTCTGAACCTCTGTGAGGACATAATTATATACCGTGGAGTGAGTAGAAATGATGTTTTGGGCAGCGTGGCATCAGAGCTGTCAAATTGTGACAGACGACAGCTGGCGTTTTTCTGCGTAATGACACTGGTGTCATTTAGATTGGTGATGTCAACACGATAAAGCAGAATGGGTGTCAGGTTTAAAAGTGATTTGTGGTAAACTGAGGTAAGCAAAATTGGTATGCTCGAATTTGGCGTGATCGATTTAAGTTGATGCGTGTGTGGGTGTGTGTGTGTGTGTGTGCGTGCGTGCGTGCGTGCGTGCGTGCGTACGTGCGTGTGGCATATGTATACCTAAATAGATGTGTTGTTGATTAACCGAAACGCACAGTGATTGATAATACCTTTAAACTTGACAGCCGGCTGAAAATATCTGCATTCGTTATTGGGGCAAAACGCCTACAAGGGATGTGGGGATAACGTCTGATGGACGCTTTGCCACTCATCATAATAGAATAACAACGGCAGGTTGTATTACGACCGCAAAAGGAAAAAAACGTTTCACAAAACAACCGCAAAGGGACAGGCAAAGTTATGCCTAAATTGTCACCCAGTCTTGAACTCCCCCTGGCGAGCAATGAAGATGACGAGGAATGGCCTAGCCTGAACTGCGAGTGTGGGGAACCCTTTGCTAACTCCAGATCGAGAGAAACTTGGGTGCAGACGTGTAGTGTTTGCAATGCAAAACATGGACACGCGAAGTATGTAACCAACGATCGACGATACTTGTTGTGTCCGAACTGTGAATCCAGCGTGCACGTGCCGTCCGGTGATTGCAACTAGGCTGACAGTGAAATCATGTTCGCGACCCTTTAAAAATAAAAAATATACTATTTGGGTGCTGATTTGTTTAGCAACTTATGAGGGCATGTCAGGTTTTATATTGTACTTGCACGGATATTGAGTGAGACCATTTGAAAAGGACTAAACAATTAGTAATACTTATGTTCAAGTGGGCGTTTCGCCTCAGCCATGGGCCGGTTTGCCCCAGCTATTAGTTTAGTCATTTCCCGCAACACTTAAAAACGTCTGCAACAGCATAGTTTGAGCTATAGTGCATTGCTGTGGCACAGTCATGGTAGGTCAGCTTTCAGATATGCCTGGTTATACGTAGCATAATGCTTAAGCTGTGCGGCTTGCCCTGCCCTAACCTAGTAGAATTTCACGGATTTTTCAGTGAAGGTTAAACATGCCGTGAACTTGATAACAGATCTATTCAAATTCGTCAGGAACTGAAGTAAACCTTATAATGGCCGTCAAATGTGGTCTTACGTCGTCTGGGTGATGTGTGGCACTGCTGTGAAGACAAGACAACTAATCTGGGCGTACAGACCAGACCCTTCGGGAACGGGTCGGGGATGGGGCGCGCGTCTGGGATGATGACTATGGGGCAAAGGAGAAGTTGTGTGGGTGTAACCTAGGGTGGGGAAACATAAAATCACCCTCTCGTGGGCAGACAACAGCTGCGTCGTCACGGCTGTTAGAGCTCACCACCCCGGCACCGACAGCAGCCCGCGGTACATGGTCCGTGGACTGATGGCAACCACACCACACCACACCACTTGCCGCACACAGTCTAGGTACGTCTTCCTGAAACGTTGCCAATATTGACAGAAACATTGTCCTGAGGCTAAGCCACCTCGCTAGCGGCCTGAACTGGTCCCTGCGTGTAATAATAACAAATGTCTTCTTTTGTGCCTAAGTTCTCGGAAACCCAGCTCAGTGACGCATCTCAATGAGAAAGTTTGTAAAACTAGTTCTAGAGACCGGTGGCTGTCAGTGTGAGTTCAGTTTGTCACAGGAATTTATTGTGTAAACGTTTACACGACACTTAATTAGTAACTTTCAACATTCGTATATTTTACACGTCTATATTTTACAATAATTTTCGATATTAACCTTAACTTAACCATAATCCTGTACACAACGTGTCCAACCTCCGGATTAAGTGTACCAAGAGACAGGAATCGTAGACTAGAACCTACACAAATGGAATGAACTCAGCAGTTAATGGCTAGTAATGGGATAAGGACATTAATTCACGTGGTTGTATCCCGCGGGCTTCTCACATCCTACTTCGCGGCTCTTCTCCACATTTCCTCGCATGTATCGATGAATGACTGGCTGTAGACAGTGGTGGATATTTGTGCCTTCGCAAACTTATTTCAGCGTGGCTTAATGTTTCCCAGATAAATCGAAACGGTGTTCAACTGAACACGCCTACCGGGGAGTAAAGCGTAGAGCGCTCGTGAAGACTTTGCTATATACGAACCTGCCTTTCATTTTCACTTTCATTGTATTCACCAATGTTACCAACGAGCTATACGTTTTGTGGCGGACCATCAAAGTACTTGAAGAACCTGCCTACATTTTAAACAATTTACAGATGCGCCCTGTAAAAACCGATTCTGCGGTGCGTTAGATAAACACGATGATGACACGAGACGGAGGCCCCGGGGAGTCGGGGCCTCGAGCGCCCGCCTCCTAATATCCGTCGGGACAACAGCCACGCAATAATCCATAGCGAGTCTCTTGAGACTGCGAGTAAAGCCACGGAGCGGTCTCTAGCTACACGTTATCGCCGTCCTAACAATGTAATACCGCAACAGAAACGCCGGGTCGGATTTCAGTGGACGTTGGTTCGTGCGACTACAGCCTTCGAATGCTCAGACGGATTGTAAAGTCGCATTCTGAGAGCATACATCTTTACGATAATTATAAACGTCCAGTGAAATGAATCAACCTGCCCCATACACCATGACAATTATTGTAATATGGCGGTATTAAAACATTATGAAATTAATTTATATGATTATGCTGTACGTTAATTTTCTTCTAGATGAAAATTGTAGTAACTCGTATTCATTATGTAAATTGTTCCAATCACTTCACTGTTCGTTGTTTTATGTGATCGGCACGCGTCTTCTTGCCGAGTGATGTCAAAGGCATAGCATCTCAAGGACCCTCACAGGCTGCTGTGACAGACGACATCTACCGCCCAGGAGCGCACGGATTCTGTCTGGATCCCTGCGTTACATCCACTCTAAGTTCCCAACCCTGTTGATCGTTCAGTATGTGGAACATAGCTTGGAGATGTGACAGATTTACCTCCTCTACCCCCATACCTGATCATGTATCTACTATCCTGTGTTTAGGACCAACCTTCCTCCCTCCCAAATCCTCCAACATCCATTTAATTTCCCCCGACCGATGATTTCAAAGATGCACAATCCCAGTTTCTATCTGCCCACGTCCACTACCTCAAGCATTCCACATTGAACTGCGTTGGATGAATTGTATGCACAATGCCAATGCAGTAATAACATGCGCACGACACAAGAACACGCACAGAGACGAGTCAATTAATCCAAAATACAACTCGGCCGCCTCAATCAGACCGACGCACGCCCGACCAAAGGCCGACCACTCCGACTGACGCGGCAGACAGCGCGCCGTGTAACGTTGTGGAGCGATGCTATTTTTACGAACGTGTCAGCGCTGTATTGCTATAATTACGACCGCTGGCCACATTCTGGCTGAATCCTCGGTATCAATGTACACCGTAGACAACACGTTTAGATCGCCGGCTGATTGCGCCTGAAACTACGCCTACACATTTCCGGGTTTGTCCTCGCGTTCAACACAACAATACCTGTCCCTGGACGGGCTCTATCAAATTCAGACGTGTAAATCGGGTAGTTGTGGTTCTGCGTGAGCTGCGACAACCTATTGCGGAGACGACGGAGGGGGGAGAGAGAGCGGTGACAAAGTCAGGAGAGTGAGAGAGACACGCACACACGCACGCACACACATGCATGCATAATCTACGTCTCGTGGTTGTGCGAACGCTGCCAATATCACCATTTACAAATAAAGTGTAGTCACATCTGATGAGTGCAGAAACCACCCAAAGGCGTGTTCCATGAGACATTTCCCCTTGTGTATTGGAAAATCCTGTTAGGTATGTTTATGTATTTTTGTGTACACAAATGGTGAAAGACAACACAAGGTTCAGGAGGACACAGATGCCTTTATCACAAAAACAATACGGCAAGCGTGCCGAGAAATCTGTACTGAATACACACACAACAAACAGTGACACGGGGCACTCCAGACGTCAACGGCGCCGAGAGCAACGTCTTCGTCACTGCCCGACCGTCCCCTATGAAAAAGCATCAACTGTACACATTTCTGCTACAAGACGACTGTTTCGTGCAGTCTCCCCGCGTGTCCTGTCAGATTGTCTTTACTCTGTCACCTGGTCATCTTCAGGTAGAAACGACACACAATGTCTACAGCACAACTGCACGGACAACCAGTGCAAGTACGTGGCAACAGATGTGACCGAGTTCTTTGCTCGTCAGAGCTTCGGGAAAGCTAGCAGTTTGACACCAGGTGTTGACTGAATGTTTCTTCTTCTGAACATGTCACTTATTTCAGGTGACACTGTGTTAAATATGTACCAAACAGCAGGCAAATGATTACACGTGTTTACAAAATAGGCCATAACTCCATATGATCACAATATGATTTATATAGTTACAATGACAGTAAATAAAATGTTGCACCCTGCGTAAAAAACAATCTCTCCACTACGTAAGTACGTAGTTGTTATGAACAATGATGATACACGGTTTCCAAATTAAAACTTTTTCCACCTGTTCCGGTTAAAAATAAATGCCGTTTCCACTACTTTCTTACTTTAAACCATTTCCCGTCCGATACAATAATAACGCTGTACAAAATAACAACGTACACTTCAGTTTACATTAACAAATAAACAAGTCAGCACATTTCCAGGGTGAAAATAACAGGCTATACACTAAATCTAACTCTCTTATGACCTGCAGTAAAAAGAACGTATGCAACATGCTCGCTGACACTGCATCCAGTGGTACCATTAAAACTACCCATGCAGCACTTGACAACTTACTGCCGTAGATGACAGTCACCTACCGGTCGACACAGTCCCATTCGTAACAGTACAAAAAAAGAGTATAACAACAATTAATGATAGCAATATAAATTTACCAACAAGACACCCCCGCAACAAAAGACAAAAGGGCAGCTGCTTCACTATTCCGAGAAAATACTGCTGCGTATAAAGCTGCTTACGTGATTGTTCACAAGTAGAGGCAAGGCGTGGACATCCACTTGCAGACTGCTGTTAGCAGTGCGAACGAACGACTAGCGAGTTATTGCTTTAACGGCCAAAATTCCGGCGACTACGGATCATCCAATGTCAGGAGAGAAGGGCAAGAGATAAGCTGCTCGCCAGACCAGACTTTGCATTACCGGCCACGGTGCCGTGGTGGTGTAATCTGCAGTTACTAATACACTTTTCCACCACGAGCCACAGAACCAGAAACAGACCTGAGCCTGCCGACCAATCCTGCGTAGCTCTGCTCCATCCTCGGAGCTACAATTGTAAAAATAACAATTCCACAGACTTCGCATCACATCGGTGGCGTCCCTTCAACTAAACGGCTGTACACGCGCAACACATACAAATGTTGGTGACCGGTTGACCTTGACCTTGACACCTACAGGCGGGCAACACTGAATGCACAAACGAGTCCTGCCGACTCCTCGCCGAGCGAGCGAGTGAGCGCTGGAGAACGAAGCACTAGAGCATGCGGAGGACCTCGCTCGCGTCCTCCTGGAGCCAACTCACGGCCGTCACACGACGCCGCCCGACTGCATAATTAGATTCCTCCGCTGCTGCTTCTGACCAACCGACTGACCCGGGCAGCCACACAGGACCGAGTGTTTGTTACTGGACAACACAACATTTGCATTTCTTGTTGGACTTGAGTTTGACGGTCTCCGCCTGCTGGGGCTCTGCCTGCGAGGCGCTGGCCTTGCCGACCTCCACCTCCACCGACTGTGGAGTGAGGGGCTCCTCCGCGCTGCCGTTCTCCTTCACGTGGATGTCGTTTGGCCGCTGCGGCGACGCCGCCGTCTGTTCGGCCTGTGCGGGAACGATGTCGCCGTCGACGACGTCCTTCTTTTCGCTGTCGGGATCAGATATTTTTAACTCAGTCCGCGATATCGTCGAGTGGCGTAGTATGTATTCTGCCTTTTTACTCAGCTCGCCGTCCTCCGTGAACGGGTTCTCATGACTGTGGGTGCTGCAACGAGAGAAAATAGTGCATGTTAGAACAGGACAAGTAACAGAGGACAAAAGCAAGCAACGATATCTGGTCCGACTAGGAACACGGGGCACAGCAGGGGACAGTTTGGGACATGATATTAAAGGGAGAGAGGCAGTCTGTTCCTCTACCCATACATACCCAATATAGTAATTATTTGCAACACTGGATGTCTGCTGCATTGAACATGGGAAATAGGAAACTGTTGAACATCAAAGAGTGCAGCAGTTAAGTCGCTTACCAGGCAATATTGCCACTAAAGCTTGTTTTGAAATAGGATGTTTTGTTTATCATGCTCCTGGTGTTGTAACTTCCAACTGGCAAGTGTTGTTATGGGCATGTAAACATAAATGGAGTATGCCTTCAACATACTTTATTAGTCTTAAGAACATTTCATTAACTACATGGAATATATTGTGACCAAGACCTTTAGCTGATGGGTCAAGATGTTGTCTGTTTCAAAACATATGCTCCAAAGTAAGTTAATTTAGTACATTAAAAACTAGGAATCGACTGCTGATTTTTAAACTGGTGTAGTCAAGAAGAATGCTGTCAGATGAAAAAATACACAAGTAGGAATAAAAGGTTCCGAGGGTGAGAGACCCATATATACAAATACCATGCACCAAAGGGTTACTAATTTCTGGTTAGTTTTGCATTTTATATTACAGTACCAAAACAGAAATCCTGATCATTAATCAACATGTCAATAGCGACATTTCTACATTTTTGCAAACGCAGTCATTATGACAGATCCGAGAAACAGGAAAACATGTCAAAAGTGACTTTCCTGTTTAATGTACAGTTTTACTAATAGCAGCTATGGTGCAAAAAAACAGTAGCACAACATCCAGACACTGAAATAGACAAGTGATCGTGGTGGTAACTTGTGCTAAACAAAAGCGTCTTGGTGACGAGAAACCTCTCTTGTTTGTCCCCGAAGGAGGAATGAGATGGCAACATAAAATGGGACAGTATGTTTTACTTGACAGCGTCTCTTACAGATAATGAAGTCTTCACATCACAAGGGAATACCACCAGCATCCTGTCTGGCTGATAAGAACTACAGTTGGCTGAAATGTTTTTAATGCAGGAGATAACTATGCCAGAACCAAACCACACTCGCCAGAGTCATAAAGACTGTCACTCTGGGAAAAGATTGGCGATCACACCGAAGGCGAGGAAACTGGAGGTTTAATCAATCCTTTCAGAGAGATTCTGAGTAGATAGTCATGTATAGGAGGAGGGCATATTGCGAGAGAGAGAGAGAGAGAGAGAGAGAGAAGAAGATAGAGGAGAGAGAGAGAGAGGGTGAAGGGAGATGGAGAGACAGGGTAGAGTGAGAAAGAGGGTGAAGGGACAGGATAGAGAGTGAGAGACAGGGAGAGAGAGAGAGAGAGAGACAGAGGGTCAAGGGACAGGGAGAGATAGTAGAGAGATAGAGCGAGAGAGGGTGAATAGAGTGAGAGACAGTGTGACGGGAGAGATGGGGAGAGAGAGAGAGAGAGAGGGTGAAGCCAATGAAAATGAGGACATCACCAGTCCCCAAGACACTTTTCATGTTACATATGAAGAACACAAAAGAAAATATGTAGATACAAATACGTAAGACCCTACCTCAGGAACTGGAGCCTCATGAGACCAACTGCGGAGGTGTAAATAAAGCCACAGTTTACATGGCATTGGCATAACATAACAGGGCAGCAGGATAAGTGAAAAACAACAGGCAATGGTGAAAATAAACACTACTATAAACAAACCACGTAGAAAAGGAAATTAAACCTGGTCCATTGAGGACGAAAACACAATTCTCTGTGGCACTGTCAAACAAAAACCATGACAAGAGAGGTACAGGTCAAAGGTGAGGACTGTGCGGAGAACAACTACAGACCATCATTCATCATGATCTCTGTGTCCCAAACAACATACCAACACAGCACTGGAATGTTCAAACAAGTCATTCCACCACTCCGCCTGCCCCTGTCTCTAATGATCTGTGCTGTAGCAAGTTGCAAATTGCTATGACCTCATTTCCTGTGCTCATTTCTGAGGAAAAAAGCAATGAGACCACAATGAGACACAATGAGACACAATGAGACACAATCAGACACCACTGCACCAATAAACATGCCACCTTATACCATGGGAAGGCAGGCACCCCAGGTCAGGGTAACTGATATTTGCTTTATCTACCCCAGCAACTGCTGGACTGTGTGAACTGTTATCACTATCAGTTGGGGGGAGTAATATAGTAAGGTGGTAATAAATTGTGATAAACCACTTTCATCCCCTCTGTTTGGATGGTGGATTGATCAACTGCTTATGCCCAAGCAGATAATGAGGAAAACAAACTGTTATGGCAAATCAATGAGTAACTTCACTTTTTGTCTGTTTCTACAATTGCATTGCTGAAGTGCTCAAAATGATTGATTACTAGATATTATCTGGCAAGTCGTCAAGTTTCACTGTTCATAGACCGATTGGAGGACACCCACCTAAGCAGAAACATTCTGGTCTGTACAGAATAGAGGGGAGGTTGGTAGGATCAAAAGTACAATGACTTCTCCCTCTGAGTGACATGGTTTAACTGAACAGGTGAATTGCTTGACATAGACAAACGTTTCTCCAGTGCATCAAGCTGACAGTGAAGTAATAGTTAGAAAAAGACAAGCATCTCAATGAATCATACCAGTTTCTGCACTTTAGGCTTGTGTGCTTTCAAGCATGCATGAATGCATGAATGCGTGCATACACACTTACATGCATGTATGCATATATACAGTTCTATGTTTCATTGTTTTTTTTCTTCAGATTACAAATTCTGCTGGGTTCTTTTTTACAATGTACCGACTTTTGCATGAGTTCTGGCTGCGCTCATGTTAGATGTATAAAATACTGGACAGTTTTCAATAGCACACCTGCATTAATTCTGGCAGCTTTCTACCAGTATCTTCAGAAATAAAAAACACCTGTGTGACTCTTATGAACCTGTTCATAGATGGTCACAAGTCACAGTAATTAACACAGGTTGTTGCAACTTTTCGCTACCATGCAATCAACAGCGCTGTGTTTGGTTCTATTGGGTGTACTACGGTACACATGCCGCCTACGCTTTGAACATTGACATGCTCAGTTGGCACCAGAGACCATTGAACCTGTCTGTGGGTGGCAGACCCTGAGACCCCAGATCCTATACAAACAATTCTACAAAAGCTATTTGAGGGGCCATGTGTGGGTGTTTGCTTAACATTTGAAACTTGGCAAAGAACCCCTGTGAACAAGTGTCTGACATTTACCCTCCACAGGATGTCCAATTAAACAGCTACAAAGCACATTACTAACTTTTTATTCGGCATTTAGCAGGACATTATTATGGGAAAGACTGAGTGCAGAAATGTCATGCTATGCCAACGTTCCAGTCACAACTGATTCCAGTGCACAGGCTGAAGAAACAAAGAATATCTTTCTTGTTTCACAATTGTCCAAATCTGTCACGCATACTGGCCTCAAGTCACAGATGTAGTTAACTCTGCTACTGTATGGCTTATTCTAGTCAAAGGTAAATATGACCAGTTTCCAGGTGTGATCTTCATCAGGCTAAATGTGTGTGCACATTGTTACAAATTCTCCTGTTTTTCACGGGACAACATAATATTGGATCAGACCAACTGTAAACAAAACTATAAAGCCGCAAATTCCAAATGTTGCAAATTAATAAAAAAGACACTGACCAAACATGACTAAACTGAATCTTTTGCAGCATTAACAGTATTCACACATGCACGCACACATGCATGCACGCGCGCACACCCACGCACACATATGCATAATCTATGCCATGTTATATAAAACTTCACAAGTTATTATTAAAATGACCGAACAAGCACCCAATACACCTGTCAGGTTGTGTAGGACTAGTTAGGAGAAGTCACCACCACTGAGTGCATCGCCATATACGGAGTCTCTTCCACTAGCCTTCTCGACACCAATTACATGTGTCGATTTGCTCAATTATACCACTTCCCGGTGGCCACAACATGACTGCTCGCTAAGTGCACAACCTGCGTGCCTCAGGATGACGTAAGTTGGCAGTTTGGTGCATGCGACCTAGTCAGAAATAGCTGCGACATTTTTCTGGGTGCTTTGTGAATCGTCCTGCAACCATTGCCCAGTGCCATGCAGATTCCACGCACCCTGAGGTAGCAGAGAGACTGAGGTAGCAGAGAGACCCTGAGATAGCAGAGAGACCCTGAGATAGCAGAGAGACTGAGGTAGCAGAGAGACTCTGAGATAGCAGAGAGACTGAGGTAGCAGAGAGACTGAGGTAGCAGAGAGACTCTGAGATAGCAGAGAGACTGAGGTAGCAGAGAGACTCTGAGATAGCAGAGAGACTGAGATAGCAGAGAGACTCTGAGATAGCAGAGAGACTGAGATAGCAGAGAGACTCTGAGATAGCAGAGAGACTGAGATAGCAGAGAGACTCTGAGATAGCAGAGAGACTGAGGTAGCAGAGAGACTCTGAGATAGCAGAGAGACTGAGGTAGCAGAGAGACTCTGAGATAGCAGAGATACTGAGATAGCAGAGAGACTCTGAGATAGCAGAGAGACTGAGGTAGCAGAGAGACTCTGAGATAGCAGAGAGACTCTGAGAGAGAAGGAACAAAACAGATTTGCACTACTGTAATACAACATCTAGTAAATAACCTGTATCTCCAGTTTCTTCATGAATACAGTCACACAAGACCACAATAAGGAGTTAATCTGCCATTACCCACAGAAAGAGATTCAAGAGTACCCAATAGAAATGACACTACGCAGGTTGTTTGAATTTCTGCGCTGCTTTGCTTAGCGTTGAGTGAGTAGAAAATTAATGATGTATTTGTGCAACGTGGTATCTGAGCTGTCAAATTCTGACAGATGTCAATCACTGTTTTTTCTGAATATACATATGTAGATACAGGCATCATGTTGATTGGTACAAATCAGTGTCTGGTTTTAGCAGAAATTAAGGGACCCGTATCACGCAAGAGTGTGGGTTGTTGTAAAATGAGGTATTAGAATTTCGGGATTTTGTATGTGAATAAAGGCTAATTAACGTAAATACTATCGTAGAAAACCCCTGGCAGGAAGCGTTATAAAAATTGAACTCAAATGTGGCCTTACGTATACACCTCCCACTGTTTTGAGGGACTCCTGCAGACTCTATCACCCGGCTCTACAGTCTCAGTCAGTCGGTGTGTGTGGCCCACCCCGACTCTACAGTCTGTGTGTCTGTCCCACCCATGGTCATTCACCCAGACATATCCAAGCAGACAAAGCCCGGCCCTGATCCATCAGGATCATCCCACATCTACTTCATGTAATCCACTTATCTAGTGACAACGATACTGTCTGTGCATGCAGTGATCTAGGAGCTGCCACCGACACTGATGCCATTACTTCCCGGCATACGTCCAGCCTGGACGCCATCGACAGACCACAGCAACCTCTCCCAGACAGATCAATGCATTGTCTCGCTGTGCTTGTGAGCGTCACGGCGTCTTTCACATCACCTACCTGCCATGTCAGCCCGGCTCCAAATAACCTACCGACACACGCCACACGACGCTAACTCGACACACACGACACCAGACGCTGGTGACACCGGATCTGGGCAATCACCACCCTCCAGCGGGCAACAAGCTGACAATCTGTGGCGATCAGTATCGACATGCAAAGCGGTGATGTGACGCAAACAAACAGCTACCTTTCGACTGTCGTGGTGTTGGCCATCTTGGATGAAGCAGGAACATCCGAGCATCGGCAGGCTGAGAGCTGTGTGCATGATTGATGGGTTGCTATGGTTACCGCAGGAGGAGTTCTCTTTTTAGGACTAGCCGGCCGGCCCGGCAGAGTGGCCAGGCAGACTAACAGGAAGGGTTGTACACGCAGCCAGCTGCTTTGATCAGAGCTGACGTACACCCATGTACACAGTTGTACATACAAATGTACACAGTGTGCATGTACATACCATCACTCCTAGGTACAATTCCACAGCTGTTTCACTTGTACTACTGTTGTCATTTTATCGTATTTTCCATATGTGGTAATAGTGCTCCACACATTTGTTTTAGTTTACAGTGATTTGTAAGGATATAATATGGATCTGACTACTGGTGCCGTTCAAGTCAGCCTTTCCCACGGAATGCTTTTTGCAGTCTCATAAAGTCTCTCACTACAAACGACACTGTAAATGGGTCACCTCTGGGAGTATAACAAATGTAGTATCACTATGAACCCACACGTCGTTGAGGTCAAACAGTGGAGTGGTGTTACAACAGCGACAGTGAACTCAACACTGGCTAGTCAATAGTAGCAATGGTAGCAATTACTGAAGTAACCTGTTCTTATGCACCAACTCGAGTAACACAAGGATGAGGAAGACCACAGTATCTAGTTTAAAAACACAGCCAGTCTCCAGCTTCAAATATCTCAAAAGAGTTTTTTTGGCACAAAAAAGAAAGATGGCCTCTGGTTAACATAATCACAAAAAAGAAAGGATTCAAAGGACAACATTTTGGCTACATTGGTCCATGAGCCAACCACTGGACAAGGATGCTATAAATGGTTGGCAAAAATAATGCAATATACCAAGGATATGTAGAATTGTGATTATTACAAGCACACGACAAACTTCATTAATTTAGATGGCCTTACTGGGGCTGTTGTGATATTGGCAATACAAGATCAGACACCTAATAAAATTGCCAGGCACACTCTGGCATAAACACTGGCGAAGAATGCTGAAAGATCTACAATTCAACGCCTCCTATCTCCAGAACATGGTCAGTTCTTACAAACAGAGGCGCTGATAAAAGGAGGCTGGTACTTGCGCAGGTTCCCATTTCAGTCGTGGGTTACCAGGAGTCAGATAGATGAACCTGGGCTGTGATTGAACAGCCAGAAAGTAGGTCAGCGGTGAGATTGCCCAGAAACATTCACCAGTCAAGTCAGCTCAGAAGACACTCTCAGTGCTCTACTTTAGAAATACCAGGGCAGCAAAACAGACAACGTATCCATTTAACCTTCAATTAAACAGATGGATTGTGGGTAAACAGGAGCCCACCCATTGTGGGGATGTAACCCGATGTTGTCACAACCCCCATAACCTTCAATGAAGCCAACCATTCCTCCTCAAACCCAGGCACTTGTGATAAACACAGACCCCGTTTCATTGCATAAGGAGGCAACCACTCTCAAAGACCGATCACACCCTCAGACCACCAGGGAATTAAACCACCCGATCTGACTGGCTCCGGAACGCTAAGACGGAGGATGAATGCAACACAGTAACAAGATGGCTACGACTAAACCAAAAAACAGCGCCGGTGTTCCTTGCCTCAGTTTACACAAGGCAGCCTCCAGGTACCACTGAGTAATGGCTGGCATCAGTCGACCAACACAACACGGCACATTCCCGCCTCACAGACTCTGCCAGACTCTCCTCGGGGCCATTGATTTTTTAGTGACGACCGCTTTGGTTGGCTTCATGAAGTCAACTGCTGCGGGCCGCGGCTGAATGCTAATGAACAGGCACTTTATTAGTCGTATATCAACTCAAGGACACTCCCGAAATGATAGGCAACAGAACGGTAGGTTGATGTCACACAATGACAGTCATACTAATGAACTGAGCTACTGACAACGTTACGTTCAATCACTTCAGTAGTGTTAGGTGCAGTCTAGGTAGGAATACAATAATTATTATGAAATGTTTGTCTGGTTGACTCTACAATTCAGTGGGACATATCACAGAAACAGAACAGAAAACTATAAGTTTTTAATGTTTGAAGCAATCCAACCATGTCATACTGTGGCCACTGTAGAGGCAACACAATATCCTGTTTGACATCTGTTTATTATTATCATGCTTAACAACTTGTTTGTCGAGACTGTGTTTAGGTCCCTACATCCAGGCTTACCAGAACTTTAATATTATTTGATGTGTTAATTCATTAGTGACCACCATCCTGGGTCAACAACGTGGCACGCAGTTCAACCAACAAGTCAGTCAAACAAAACCACAACAAAATGAAATCTGTAGTGCAACCCAAAAGCCCTCCACATAACCACAACACACCTACAATACATTTGTAGTGCAAATCACAAGCCTTCCACAGTAAACCAAATATAACCACCATAATGTTGCTTAAGAACTGCATGTCCTCCTGTGCCAGAGACAAGACTGGGGCACTTAGTTGCACCATTCAGTATTCATAAAATACTTTCTCTTTTTGCAACACAAGTCAAACTCTAGGCATGGGCAGAGCCTGTCTACAGAGCCAGGCTTCAGTCAACAAGTGAGGCTCTGACCAACACATCCCAACATCATGTTCTGATCAGACACCAGCACCACTTCCAGGTGATGCGGAAACAACCCCGCCCTCCCAGCCCTCCCACCCAACCCCGCCCTCAGGGGATAGCAGCAATAAAAACTCCCCATTTCTATCATTGTGGATTCACAGGAGGAACTCATCATCCAATTCCAAATGCATCAGTGATGTGATCAAAAACACTTGCTGGAACATGCAGTTGCAACCCACTCATTGGCAGTGGATCATTTAACAGCATTCGGTTGTCTCAGGTAGAAGACCCTCTAGAAAACTGGAACATTCGTTCCATCTTATTCTGAACATGCTGGGTTTTCCCGGATTTGAAAGACGCGAGTGTGCTCAAACAATATTTTGGAGGGCATGCACATACCATACTACAAACATAGCAGTATATTAATAATTATCATAGAGCATGTGCATTTTCAAACTGGAGCAAGTGTACAAAGTTGTATGCCTTTTAGTCACCATTCCTGAAGATGATCAAGAAGTATACAACTCAGTATGCCTCATGCCTTAAGCTCCAGTGCTACAGCAGGGTAAGACTACATGGCATTCATAAATCAGAACGTGAAATAGGATATGAAATGTATCCCGCAAAATAGTACAAACAGGTGCACATAACATGCGAGTTAGCATGACTGTAAATACCAGTCATATCTGATTGCATTTGATACATCATTACGACTAATGTGGGCCAGATATGATATCAGGAGATCAAATGCAGCACACTGGTGTGTGTATTGCTTCATGAGCAAAATAACCAGAACTAGGTCATGCGTAAACGATCTCTCCCAACAAAGGGGCTCATTAGGGCAGTCTCTAACCACCCTCCTGCTGGGGTAATAGGCAGGATCCTTGGACATAGATCACCTTCTCAACAGGAGGTCTCTACTTCCAACAATACTCCTCCACCAACCCTACTGCAGCTCACAAGAGAAATACAGAAAAGTCAAATTAACATTCACCAACATCAGTTATTCATCCCATCTGGACATGTCCAGTCAGTTGTGTCCAGTAGACATGGTAGGTCAAGGCCTTGACCACTGTCAGCACTGAGTGGTGAAGTGGCTGGAGTAATACAGGCTGTACGACTGGACTAATGACAGACAGGAATGCCACTCCAGGGAGCAGCTCTTGTCAATTATTCAAATGAGATGTCCAGGGCCTGGCGTAGACCACAGACTCAGCACCTAATGGTCTGTGAGAGACGTCTCATCTCGTACAAGGAATCCATAGCTCGTAGATGCTGTCTGTTTACCAGAGGCTGTTGTACGTTTCCACATATTCACAACATTTTATTACATCTGTATTTAGTGTGTCACTAAACAATTAAAACCTTTCAGTGCAGGTTGGGATACAATGAAATGGTTCATGTATAGGAGAAATGTTAACCAAACTGGTTCGGTTGCATTGGGAAGCAAGAAATAATTCTACGGGGGAAATATTGGATGAAATAGTTGATTTGTGGCAGAAGAGGCAAAGAAAAAAACCATATAAAACATTAAATAATTGTTTAGTCTGAAGGTACAACACAGAGTTGGAGACTCAATATAGACAAGCACCAAAGAGACGATGTCACCACCTGATAATACCTATATGAATATCACAAGCACATCACTACAAGTGATGACACGCTAATGTTGGACAGATCTATAGAGAGGCAGATGTAAATTGAGAAACACCACCTTGACCATGAGAAATGTGTTTTTGAGGAAGTGACCATAATTGGGTGATGAACTGACTGATTAAAAACATATTACATCTGCAACTAACTAACACTTCCTAACAGTAGGCCTACTTTATCAATGGTGAAATGTTATCTATGAATAACCTGAGCAAATGCTTTAAAATTAACAAAAATGACCTACATCAATAGTAAAATGTACAGCTTCTTTGTCAGCAAATGACAGTAGACTTGAGTTGCTGTGCACCATGGCCCTTTTGGCATACATTTTCTTGTGTCATTATGAAACTGACTTTTAGTAAATTCAACGTTATAATTCCATAATTAATTTGTTACATCTGATACAGTTGTCTGAAGTAAATTCAGCAAACCAAGAATTTAGATTGGGTTTTTAACAAACACCTCTGTACACAGATCCTCACACTGTCACAAGTTCTCCTTGTGGTTTTGCATTGTCCACCCCCTCAATAAAGGGCTGGGTCGAATTTGACATTTCCTATTTACCCGGCCTACTCACCCACACCTGACATATTGAATGCCACAAGGACACAAAGGCAAAGCAGCATTCTTCCACCTGCATGGAACCAGAGTCTTGAGACAGAGTCAGACGACACAAAGGGTGCAGCCAGGGGTGGGAGAGACAACAAGTGTCTTGTAAATGTGCAATACAATACAGGGTTGACTCATAGGTGCAGGAAGGTTGAGGACTAGAGGAGGCCGTGTGGCCTCCACCCAGCTGGGTCACTGACAGTGATGGTCCCAGGCAGATGCCAAGTACAGTTGAGCTGTCAAGGCAGGTAAACAAGATCCCTGCCCTCTGCCAGAAAACATCCACCGCTTTACCTGCGCAGGAGCCTCACTTGCACTGTTACACAAGAGTCTAAGCACAGATTCCTAGAGTTAACATCAATAACACCAGACTATCGGAATTTCACAGCAAATGTCTCAGAGACTATTTATTACACACAGACGAGACTCGGGGCTAAATTGCAGACAGTTCACAAATAAAGAAATGGTGTGAGAGATAGTTACATGGCAATCAAAAAATATGATCAGAGACGACCAACGTCACCACATCAATCAAACTCACACTAAACTACATGTGTACGAATTAATCTACTGCACCTTGAAAAAGCCAATATTCAGGAGCAGACTATGGGTATGTACTGAGAGCAATATTGGTGAGATTGACGTCCCTTGGACTAGATGACTAACCCCAGGATGATATACGTGTCCATGATATATGCACAGGTAAATGATGAGCAACGTAACAGCCCAATCAAGTTGTCCATCTTATTATTAACAAGTAACAACTCATTTTTATGCTGTGCCATCATTTAGACAAGTCAGACAGAGCTGAGGGCAATGACTCAGACAGGCAGGAAGTGTGGACAAGCGCCAACAGCAAGAGGTTATTTGAGTTACTTCTGCTTCGTAACTTGGGAAGACTGGGACAGCTTCCAAGCAGAGACAAACAGCTAAACTGGGAAATGAGAGAAGGTGCCAAGTTAACCCTCTACCTACCAGTTTTACTAGAAACAACTGAAGGGAACATTCGAACAATTTGGGAAGACTGTAAAATTACTGTGAAGAGACTTGATGGGAAAAGGAGAGGGTGAACTGGGAATAAGATCAAGAGCTGGGGGAACTGAAACAAGATTACTGAGAGGCGAGGAGGGAAAACATCAAGTACACAAATTGATGCCAGCATCCACTGAGACTTCGGAGATGTTATATGATATCAACAGAGTGACTGAACATGTTTTTGAAAAGGCTATTTAAAGAGCATTTTAGTGGCAAACAGTGCCTGCACTTCAGCTAATAAACCACAGGTTGACATTTACCAGAATTACTGCACTTAGAGTATAATTTGACCTGTGGATATACACAGCACATAACCAATAACAGATGGCACAAATTGAGGGTAACCATAGCGACTGATAGCTGATTTCAAAACTGGACCAAGATGCATGGATTTAGATTCAATGCAAACGACACACAGTGTGGAATCATTAATTTTCCATTGCGATATCGATGATGTCATTATAACGACAATGTCCCCATTGAAACGGTGTCAAACGTTATTAACAAATTGCAATATCATTGATTACAACTTAATTGACTGCTTGCATTATTGATGATATTATGCTTTCTGACCAAATGGCTCGGATGCACATTACTATATTAACGAATACGGCTAATGACAATATAACCACCACACGAAGCCATAAATCTCTCACTATCATCACACCACAATGAGATGTTCTCTTTTTAGTTATTGGATTGAAAATCTGAAAATCAGGCTTTTGGTGCCAAAGCCACACTGGCTTCCTTGGATAGTCCTGCTCAAAATGTAATGACCTACATATTTTATGCACAGAAACGATGGCTGCAAATGTCAGCAGACAATCGTCATGCTGCATCATGCCTCGTAAAAATGACTAAACGATGTTCTGCTGCCTTGTCTAACCGCCGCCGGAATTAAGAGATAGCTCATAGACTGGTTGGGTTGACAAGGATGTTTTACAGCCGTGTCATATTCATGAGTTAAATGCTCTCTATTCAATCTTCTATTCAGTGTGTGGTTTTTGCCGGGTAACCACTAAGACATGCTGCTGTGAACACCAGGGCTGAGAATGACACCTCAGGTTACAACTGACACCCTGTCACACATGACTGCACTTCTTCTGTCACACATGACTGCACTTCTTCTGTCACAAGTCAGTCAACCAGGAGAATAAATCACAGTGTGATGTCAAAGTCTGAGTGCTCATGTATTCCTTGTACTAGATAGATTGTTGCAAACAACTACCATGCCAATGTTTTCATATCACGACATATGGCATTGGAAGTGGGCTTTGTGGAATGCTATTCACAACGTAAACAAAACTGCTCATCTCAAACAGGTATCAGTTGTTTCATAAAAATGTTGTCTCGTTGATTTCCTTAATGTAAAAACATTAACTACCACAGATGATCAGGTGCAACATAATGCACATTACAAATGCACAACCATCAAGTCAATAATACAGTGTACTGGGTCGGCCGTGTACTGGGTGGTCACTCAAATTGACAAATCCAGGACTCCCGCTTTTCACCACTGCCGCTACTGGGACGCTGTTTGTCTAGCAATTACTGCAAAGCCAAAGGGACACGAGTAGCACTTGACCAGGGATTCACGCTGGTCGGGGAAGCGTAATCTGCCCGAGGCAAGGCCGCATTAGCTGTGCACGCAGGAACAATAGCGAGAGCTAGGCCCAGTCGGTCGTTACTGCGACAGCCGGTCGACGAGCCGATGTCGACGTCTACAGGGACGCTGCATCTACTCACCAGTAAGACTTGTCGCTTACGATCGTCGTCGTCATGGTGGCGGAGTATCGTCCGAGCCCGCTAAATCAGCATCGACTGAGCACGCCCGTAGTTGGCACGCGAGTAGGTCGTCAGACGTGGAGGCAGGGCCGAGTTCTACGCGCTGCGAGGCGGCGATACACAACACACCCTTCCTGCTCCCACTCAAATACTCGGAATAGAAACCGGGTCAGGCTGGCGGCGTTTGCGGCAGCAGCAGTAGCGACGACAGCGGGAGCTGACTGAGCGAGAGAGCGGCCGGGCGATGTCACTGCATCAGTGCTGAACCAAAGGTTCGCGCGCCAAACGATATCGCTGCCGACTACGGACCTGTGCGTTCCGCGGAGATTCCCTCTGTTAGTCCCTGTCGGTTTCCGTGCGCACGAGGCCGACACAGACGGAGCACGAGCGACGACAACACCCGAACGGTTAGCGCGGAGACGGGCGGATCGTATCAGATGCGGGCGACTAAGGTCAGGAATAATCACGTGGGACGGCGCCAGTCAATCACGTCACGGAGGCGGCCTGGACAGCGGCAGTATCATTCATCACATCAGTCGACTCAGTCATGACGTCGAAACATGCTCCACTGTCCGATTCCCCCGCATACGATGGTCGTAATTTACGGGGTTGTGTCACGGAACGGCGCAGGTCAGAAATGCGCGTCTTCAGCCCCGATATATGATACGTTCGTTCGCAAGGAGGATGCCCGCTATCGGCGGTAATGTGGACAACAACCGTCAAGGGACCATAAACAGCCTACTTTACAGCGCCTCATTATCATGTGCATACACATCGTCGACAACCCGAGACCGCGCGTATAATGATGAATATACAACTGTAATGCATCCAGGACTCAATCAGGTTGACGGGGGAATACACGGCTACTGTCGGTATTTGGCAGAGAAAACATAATAATTAGACACGTGTATGTGTGCGTGTGGTTGTGTGAGCGCTTGTGCATTGTTATCCGTGTGCGAACAACGCTCACACGTGCGTGCGTACAGTATCATTCGTATGTATGCACAAGCGTACGACCACAGTGCATATAGTGTTTACGTATGTACTTATAGCTACAGAACAACTGGCATCAACAACATGCTTAACATAACACAATAACAAGTACAATAACAGCTTCAGTAATTGTGGTTGCATGTGACATATTCTATGTTGCATGAACACCAACAAACGTTTACAAACGTTTATGGATGCTGCGTAGCCACCGACTGTTTCCGTCTAATGTAAACAGTCACACGACTGCTGAAGAAGAGTCTAACTTTTGTTTTCGATCTACTCGAGTCCTTTGTACGGCTGTACCTTACACCGTTTCGCCACACAATCGATGCAAAAATAACCCAGGCACGCTGTTGTGAATCACGTCTAAATCTCATCATCACGCGCCCCGTAACAAACACACTCACCTCATCTCTGTGTCAACAAGTGGCCACTCTTCAAATACGCAGTTGTTCAGACTAACTTACTTTCAACTACTCTCCTGTTTGCTTTTTATGCCATTTCTATCAACTATGGAAAGTAAACTAACATAGCCTACCACTGTAACACGTTCAAATTTAACAGTTTTAGACGAACTTTACCGAGAGTTGTTTTATTTTGCGCCGACTGTTGCCAGCCACGTCTCATGACTACGGCACTGATCAGCACTGGGAGCTGCGGAGATAACGCTAAATCAATACGACGAGGTTAATGGGAGGTGATGTCGACTTGTTATGTACAGCTGTCGTCTGCTCGTGATTGCTTCTTAGTGCGACAGGTGGCAGCACCAGACGGCCACCAGACAAACAATAGCGACTTAGTCCCCGAGATGGCAGCACCAAACTAATTTCCCAAGTTATGCCTTCCTTTTTCTTCACAAAAAGATGCCATATGGGGGCGGGGGGAGGGAGGGGTTGAGGGTGGCCAAAATCCTTCAACTACACACCCACCCTTGCTGTTCACCAACACTCCAACTGCATCGTGTTGCTAAAACATTGGGTGGTAACCGTGCCTCCAGCTCCACAGGGAAATCGGCACCAAGACCTCCTGGTACATGTGCTACTGTTTTGTTGTGAAGCAATAGCAACATTCTACCTGTAGTTTAGCTGTGACTATAATGTACAGTGTGTGTATGCCATTGTATAATTAGTGACAGTACTTTATACACATTGTACGCTGTAGTCACAGCTAAACTACAGGTATATAAAGTACTGTCACTAATTATACAATGGTGTACACACATGCATGCATGTACACACACACACGCACACACACACAACCACCACACATACTCGCATGCACACACTCGTACATATAATTTTAGTTCAATTTATTAGGCTGGCTAAAGAGAATATGAAAGTGGCATCCTTCCATAGTGGCTAGCAAGAAGTGTGAGGAAGCTGTGGAAAATGTAGGACTCTTATCAATAAACATTACAGCTTATGAACACAGAAGAACAGATTTGATGACCACTATTTGACAATACGTCCACTGGTGAAATAAAACTGATGTTGTCACCACTCTCACGTAATTAAGACTCAAGTCCCCTAGCAATTCAGGATCACCATCAGATGATGATGTGGAAGATAAATTATGTAGCCACAACACGCTGTTTAACAATAACAAAATCATTGTATAAAACAGAACACTGAGGTGAACAGTCTCCCGTTACAATCACTGGTCATGTGATTCCAAACTCCATGTCTAAACATGTCTTGTGTATTAACATCCATGATTTTATTCTGAATAGTTTGTGCTTATCACTGCTAGAAGGTGAACTATGGCAAACATTATCCTGTTGTTAGGTTTAAATACTGTTATTTACATTGTACCTCGTAGCTCTGTGGAAATGTGTTCCCATTTAAATATTTATTTATTGTTGTTTTCTTTAATGAATTCTCATAATTATTAAGGCATTTATGAATTTTATTTAGTTTTTTATGATCACGTGAATTAAAAATACATATTTTGCTCTAGTAAATTTTTTTTAGTTATGCAGATACTGGATAATCATGGTGTCAATGTTACCATTATTCATTTTTTTGGTAACTGATGCTCCAGTAATAGCACATAAACTGTCACGTATTAGTAAAAACATTTTCCTCTTGTTCTTCCTCCTTGTTCCCTGCTCTACAATGTAAGTGTCGAACCCACTCAACGTGTTCTTTCTGTCTATATTACCTACCAGCAGGCAGCAGTTGCCTCTCTCCATCTTTTATCTTCCCCTACTGCCTCGTGTCTCATCAGCTGTGACCTTTACCTTTATGGTATCTTTGATGTTTTTTCTACCCCATCTCTCCTGATGCATCCATCTTTACCAAGTGGCCGGCCCATCTCATCTGGCTCCTCCCCAGCCTCTGTGTTAGACGTTAGACTGCACTGATCTCATCCTGTTTCAGCAACGTAGCCATGCTCTGTGTTCTGTTGATTCTTTGAACCCATTTGTCCTCATGAACGTGTCACTTCTGATGTTGTTCTGTTCTGTCACTGTCACTGTCACTGTCACTGTCACTGTCACTGTCACTGTCACTGTCACTGTCACTGTCACTGTCACTGTCACTGTCTGCCTACCAGACAGACACACTGGTGTCACTCTGAAGATTCCCTTCCAGCTATTTTCAAATGTTTCTGTTCAGTATGCCTCCCTCTACCCACATCAAACATTTACCCCCCTCATATCTGCCATATATATCTGGCTGCTCTCTTCATACTTTTGATCCCTATACATTTGGAATTAATTAGTATAAAGATTATTTACAAACTACACATATTCAAAATTTCTCCACATCAATATGACATAAATCCAATAACCACTGTGTCAACTTACATGCTATATTGACATTTCATATATCATAATCATATTCAGTTGCACAGGATATAAAAATACCCCATTTTCTGATTGCCAATGTTCACCTGATCTGATTACCAGGCTGTATATTTGCCAGCTAATCCCTAGTTGCCAGCTAATCCCTATTTGCCAGCTAATCCTCTATGAATCCACCCACAAACCATGCATTAAGCATGCAGATGACCCCAGATTAATGAGTGCCCGGGTAAACCTGTATCCGGTATCAGTTGCACACGCCAGGAATTCCTGGCTAATAGACCCGGGTAATATGTTGTTTCTAGGAATGCGAGGTCAGGTGTTATCTGAAGCAGTTAAATACATTGATGGAGTACTCGTGCGTACGTTGCATGTCACAGTGATTTATTTATGCATCAGTGAGTGAATGACGGTTATTGTATGTGATATCTCCACTGGGTGTCCAATTCACCATTCGGCCTGCAATCTATATTGAAAAAACACCTGAAAAATCAATTACAGTTATACTGACGACCTACTAACATTGTTGTTAACAGAAGTCGTGGGTTTGTTGCGCTGTGAGTGGGTGTGGAACTATATCAATATTCACTACAGCGATTCTCATTGGAATAATCTATAGATAGAGACAATGCATATTTCATTTACCTCAACTACACCGGAAAACCACCCCTGTGGCTGAGTAACCCAGCAAAACCCACCCCATTGCTGAATGACAATGCAGAAGTCATAAACTATTGAGCTCCCTAATTCTAGCCCCAAGGGGAAGGTAACAGTAGATGTTTAAGGTTCCACACCATGGACTGATGATGACAAAGTCCTTCTAACTAATAAACCATCATCAGACTAACGACCACAGCAGCTCTGAATATACACAATAATTTATTACGCTCCATATATACAGCAGAGAAGACTTTATCTGCCCAACTCCAGTGAATCACTCTGTGTTCTGTCTCTCCCACAGTGGATGAGCAATGGGAACATTCCTTTTTCCCAGGAAGTGCATTCCGCACAGTTTCCTGTTGGCACAGCCTCCGAGTATTGATGACTGAGTAATGTGCATCCTGCGTGAAATCTGACTTGAATGTTGTCTCCCTGTGGAGATGCTCCCTGGCAGACTACGGGTTGAACTGAAGTAATGAGTGGAGGTGGTCAGTGTGTGTGTGGTCAGATCTGACTGACCGGTGCAGTTGGCCTCGTCTGTCTTCTTTGTGGTCAGTGGTCACTGACCCACGGTCAGTATAAATATACAACCAGGAATCAATGTCAGAGAGTGACAGTGGGAGGAAGGAACCGGAATGAAACAGACAGTGTAGATATATAGAGGGGGTGTATAGGGAATTTAGGGAGATTAGGGATCGAGAGGGCAGGAGAAGGGAGACGAGAGTGAGGGGCAGACACAGTGTATTATAGAGAAGTTAAACAGAAACTCTGTCCTTCTTTCACACACCCACTCACATATAACGCAGGTGTCGGCTCCATTCAGAAGATGGCGCCACTATACACCACCATAAATTAAATAAACACTGCAGCTGTTTTTTGTTATAAATTGCACTTAATATTCACATATTCCACACTTCTGAAGTGTGTCCGTCCTGTTCCTTTCCTACTTTACTGTTCAATGTTATTTGTCCTCTAAATGTTCCTCAGAACTTCTCAGTCCACTAGAAACACTGTTGTTACGTCACAGGGAATATTACACATAATTACTAGCGACTGAAGTTTTATGGCTTTGTTTTGTCACATTCATATTCAGAACTTCACAGCAAGAAAGGTCATTCAAGTTTCTAAAACCATGCCATAATAACATCTGTGCAATAACGCAAGGTTTATGGGATATATTACTGTAATAAGCATGTACAGCTGTACGGAGAGATTTGAGGTTAACTTTAATTGTTCCTTTATACCTCTGTTATGACGACTAACCACCATCTTGCTTCAAGAAAGTAAGTCCTCAGACTCTGCACCAAAGACAAGTTTAGCAGAAAAAATATAATGGAATGTGACTAAAATTCACCACCCTTGAATTTTGTTTTTTTACAAAACATTGTGTAACATTTCCTAAAATGAAAAATGTTGAGGTACATTTAATCGTAACCAATCCAATGAGGAAAGGACTTGCTGAAACCTCCAGACATCCGCCATATTGGCCTACTGCTGGCATGGCTTGTGATGGGAATTCCCCTCAATTAAGTCTGTGAGACATCACATTTGCCAACATTCTGATATCACCATGTATTATTCAAACACCACAAACATATAACAATGAAAAATCAATAATATACAGTACACCAACCCTGATAACTGCTGGCTATAAACTGGAACAGAGCATTGTATGAATAAATATCTGAGCCAGGATATGTGTTATTACGATAATACAAATACATAAATAACATTAATTAGATTAGTGATATATTTGTTGTAATAATTTAATGTATTTTTTAAAGATCCTGGGACTAAAAAATAAGTAGATTAACAATTCATGAAATTATACATAGACAATATTAATTTTAAAGAGGAAGCTTGTTTGAAGGAGCCTTGTCTTCTATCAGACATGTATGGTAGCTTGTTATTATGGAACGATGCAGGACGTGTAAACATCACTAAAAGTGACAGCTGTTATTTGACTTGACATGCCTGAGCTACCCTGAACTGTTACCAATGTCTGACATAAAGGCATGTTATCTTGTTTGTTCAGGCATAAAGAAGGTCGATGAAATGTGATGGGATTATTTGCTTGAATCGAGGAGATATTTTTAGTCTACCTTGGTGGCACTGACCTGATTCCTGCCACCAACTGCTGGTGGCTGCGAGAACCGGCAATAACTAGGGAAGTGGGTGAGTGGAGGAGTAGTCAAAACATCAGGTCCAGGACAGGCAGAAACAGTCATAGTGGTTCCAAGTAGACGAAACAGTAACTGACCAATACACGTAATGTAGTTAAATAAACTGTTAATGCTGACATTTTATTCAATAAAAATCATAAAATAATTATTTACAACTCGTAAAAATCATTAAACTACATCTGTTGTATATTTATCTTATTTTCACAGCCAAAGTCAAGGAGTTTTACAGCTAGGCAAATTGTAATGACTTGTTTTCAGGGTGGAATATCAACAAGATATTGAACCATTCACTAAGGGAATATAGAACACTGCAAACAAAATATGCCGTGTTTAATTATATACACTCTGCATATATTTATGTTAAATATACCAATATTACATTACCATATTCTGTCCACACCCAGTCTAGCCAGTTTGTAATTCCCACCTTACTTTATTCATGATTTATGAAGACGTTTTTTTTAAATATTTTCTAAACAAATAAGTTTTAAAACATATAGATGTATGACATTTGCCCCACTAATACAGTCACCTCAGCATTCAGGTCACCTTGTTGCAGTCCTCAGGTTGACCTTAATAGAGAGGTTATGATGCTGACCCTAATACAGAGGTTCTTCTGTATTATGGACAGGGCAGGGGTGATCAGTCTAGAGGGAGAGAAAGGGTGAAGACTGTGACTGTTTGAGACAACTCATTGGTAGGGTGGAACAGACATTGGGATGAGACCCCCCACTCCACAAGGGAACCAATGGGAGGACAGCTGAGTGAACTCCCAGCACACTGAGCCCTTACCTTGGTGTGCGATGGATCCGTAAGATGGGTGCTTTGGGTGTGACGTCCCCGACTGGTGACACGGGCTGACTGTCACACTGTCGCACAGTGTCTATTGTCTCTTTCACTGCGCTGCTGTTATTGCGGTTCACTAGCGCATCGTTTATTATCACAGAACTGTCGTTTTCTTCCAGCGAGCTCTCCACCAGGGAGTCACAGAACGTCACGTGATGACCTTCACTTGACCTTTGGCGGCCGATCGACGCACCGTCATCGCTGAAACCAAAGACACGATGAAATGATAACTTCAGGGACGACAACAATATAACAGATATTAGGCAATTTACAATGTACACAAAACAACACACCTGTACAACATAACAACACACCTGTACAACATAACAACACACCTGTACAACATAACAACACACCTGTACAACATAACAACACACCTGTACAACATAACAACACACCTGTACAACATAACAACACACCTATACAACATAACAACACACCTGTACAACATAACAACACACCTGTACAACATAACAACACACCTGTACAACATAACGACACACCTGTACAAGATAACGACATACCTGTACAACATAACAACACACCTGTACAAGATAACAACACACCTGTACAATATATCAACACACCTGTACAACATAACAACACACCTGTACAACATAACAACACACCTGTACAACATAACAACACACCAGTAAAATATACCAACACACCTGTACAACATAGCAACACACCTGTACAACATAACAACACACATGTACAACACAACAACACACCTGTACAACATAACAATACACCTGTACAACATAACAACACCTGTACAACATAACACACCTGTACAACATAACAACACACCTGCACAACATAACACACCTGTACAACATAACAACAGTAGTAGTGCAGTTGCTTCAGATTCTCAACTATGAGAACCTGGGTTCGAAACATGTACAGTCACGTCAAACCTTATGTGATTTTGTTCACTCGACATTGCTCCAGTTCACTCAGCTGTATGGACGAGTAACTTACTACAGACACTGGTGGACATTTGTGTACAAAGTCTTTGTGCCTTAATTGCAGCATGGCTGGACACTTCCCAGAGAAGTTGAGATGGTGTTTGATTAAACAAGTCTGCCAGGGAGGAATGTGTAAAGTGTTATTCCATCCTGATGACTGGCTACTGCACTATATCATATAAGAACTTATCTGTACTTTTTATAATGTAGAATACATGCATGGTGATGCCAAAATGATCATACATAATAACTAAAAACTGAAAGGGTAATTATAGCCAATAGTTCTCATACATTTCTGACTTTTTAACAATGTAATTCTAAATTATCAAACATTAAACACTTGATCAAGGTGGCTCCAAATTATGTTTTGTTTAAAAAAAAATTAACCAAATTAACACATTGGGAATTTGAAAAACATAAAAGGGAATATAAGGGTCCTCCGTGTGTTCATATAGGTAAACATGTACCTTAACACAAATTTATCAATATTTCCAGTGACAAGTTCTTTGATATCTGTGATATCTGTGATATCCTTGATCTGGTCAGACAGCCTGGAGATCTACTCACTGTACACTCATCTGTCACTGTCAGACACTTATCTCTGGGACCATCTGAATATACGGACAGCAAGGAAGCCGAAAAATGTATGGACCCCATAAAAACACCAATAACTGATAAGATCTTTTCAATCATTGCAGCTTAATTTGCCAAATAAAAATTCCTTGCAATGCAAATATTTCGCTCGTAAATAACGTCTTGCCTGTGTTATCAGTGACTATGAGTGACCGGGTTCATCGCCCTTAACACTTCAAATAAGTGATATTGTTAGATGGTAAAAAATAGCAGAACTATCACTCATTATCAATTAATGTTTATTTTGGCAGTTCTTCGGCAGACAAGTGTTATCTCAGTTTGTATTGTTTTAGAATGTAACCTGTACTGATATACATGTAGTGATGCTCAACCATAGCTTCTAGCTCAGATGATTCACAGTGGTAGCAGATGAAAATAGTGGCCTGACCCCACTAAATAGCTGGCAAGGAGCTGCCAGATATTGATAGTACACGTGTTTGATACCCTATGAAAATGGTGGCCTGACCCCACTATATAGCTGGCAAGGAGCTGCCAGGCATTTATACCCTATGCAAATGGTGGCCTAACCCCAATATGTAGCTACCAGCCAGGTATTGGCAGGGAGCTACCAGGTATTGATGCTCTATGAAAATGGTGGCCTAACCCCACTGGCACGAAGCTGCCAGGTACAGTGTAGTAATGCCTAGAGAGAATTGTGGTCTGTGCCCACTGTGTAACTTGCATTGGTGATGGTGGTATAACGGTTAACACATCTGTGTAACATGCCAGAGTTCTGGCTTCAACACCTCCATCTAGTGCTGTGTGTTTGGTGTAAAAACGTCTCCACTCTGGGGTCTGTGAATCCCTTGTGGCGCTGATGAACTGTCTCACCAGGGACATAAAAGAACCCCTGATGAAAACAAGACCCAGGCAGTGACCTCCCCCAGTGTCTGCAGGAGGCTGACTTGACTTGGCACGGCTCTAAACAGTCTCACTTTTATGTGAGGTATAATGAAAACAACAGATTCTTGTAAACAAACATCTGTGGAGACCTGTATCTTTCTAGCAGAATATGCTGGACGTTGGTCAGAACTGCTGCTTAGATTACTGGACTTTTACACTGAATGTGTACGTTGGAACGGGAACTATTCTACAGTCAGGGATCATTGTTACTGGTAAGCTGTAAGAGCTCCCAGAAAGAACTTTTTGTCTGTGATGTTTTAATGACCATTTTTATGAAAACCACGTAATGGTCAGTCAAACAATCCTGAAGTAATGTTACCCCCAACGGCCCCAAGTTCTCTGTCACAGTCTGATCTGTGGTGGTGATCTTAACAGGAAATCAGTTTTTGGTAACTTTAAATACACGCTGCATTTAGTGTCCATTTAAATGCAAATTCACAGCCATTCACTCCTCAGTGCACAGTAATGAAGTACCCGCGGAGGCAGCTCTGTTCACAAGTCACGTCAGTTACTCGTGAGTTATTGCCCTGACCCAGACTGAGAGAACCTGTTAGGGGAGACAAATGAATAGAAGACAACCGAAATATACCCCACCCCCTCATTCCGTTCATCTTCATGTCCAGTATTCGTCACCTACTGGTCACTCTCTGACCCTTACTTGTTGTCGTCCATGTCTTGTGTCCATCTAACATTGCTGTGTTAACACTAGGTGTAGGTGTTGACATGCAGTGTTGCCCTCTGACACTGTGTGCTAGGTGCCAGCCCACCTGTGGTCGTGGCACAGGTATTGGTGCATGTCGCTGTCTGACTCAGCCAGTTTTTGACATTGTCACCTGTGTTGGCTGAGTTACTGTGACAGGAGCGTCCCTGGCTGACACACCTGAGTAGACTGAGTACACCACCTACACGAGTCAACCGTCTGGTGCAGGGGACGTGCCAAGGACACCTGGAGTATCATCTCTCCCCAACTCCCTCTCACACTCCCACCAGCTATGTTCCTTCTTCATGTTATCTCTGTCTCTTCCTACTTGTTCATTTCTCCATTCCTCTCTCCTCTCCCTCTTTATATTGCTCTCTTCCTCTCTCCTCTCCCTCTTTATATTGCTCTCTTCCTCTCTCCTCTCCCTCTTTATATTGCTCTCTTCCTCTCTCCTCTCCCTCTTTATATTGCTCTCTTCCTCTCTCCTCTCCCTCTTTATATTGCTCTCTTCCTCTCTCCTCTCCCTCTTTATATTGCTCTCTTCCTCTCTCCTCTCCCTCTTTATATTGCTCTCTTCCTCTCTCCTCTCCCTCTTTATATTGCTCTCTTCCTCTCTCCCCTCCCTCTTTATATTGCTCTCTTCCTCTCTCCTCTCCCTCTTTATATTGCTCTCTTCCTCTCTCCTCTCCCTCTTTATATTGCTCTCTTCCTCTCTCCTCTCCCTCTTTATATTGCTCTCTTCCTCTCTCCCCTCCCTCTTTATATTGCTCTCTTCCTCTCTCCTCTCCCTCTTTATATTGCTCTCTTCCTCTCTCCTCTCCCTCTTTATATTGCTCTCTTCCTCTCTCCTCTCCCTCTTTATATTGCTCCTCTTCCTCTCTCCCCTCCCTCTTTATATTGCTCTCTTCCTCTCTCCTCTCCCTCTTTATATTGCTCTCTTCCTCTCTCCTCTCCCTCTTTATATTGCTCTCTTCCTCTCTCCTCTCCCTCTTTATATTGCTCTCTTCCTCTCTCCCCTCCCTCTTTATATTGCTCTCTTCCTCTCTCCCCTCCCTCTTTATATTGTTCTCTTCCTCTCTCCCCTCCCTCTTTATATTGCTCTCTTCCTCTCTCCCCTCCCTCTTTATATTGCTCTCTTCCTCTCTCCTCTCCCTCTTTATATTGCTCTCTTCCTCTCTCCTCTCCCTCTTTATATTGCTCTCTTCCTCTCTCCCCTCCCTCTTTATATTGTTCTCTTCCTCTCTCCCCTCCCTCTTTATATTGCTCTCTTCCTCTCTCCCCTCCCTCTTTATATTGCTCTCTTCCTCTCTCCCCTCCCTCTTTATATTGCTCTCTTCCTCTCTCCCCTCCCTCTTTATATTGTTCTCTTCCTCTCTCCCCTCCCTCTTTATATTGCTCTCTTCCTCTCTCCCCTCCCTCTTTATATTGCTCTCTTCCCTCTCTCCCCTCCCTCTTTATATTGTTCTCTTCTCTCTCTCCCCTCCCTCTTTATATTGCTCTCTTCCTCTCTCCCTCCCTCTTTATATTGCTCTCTTCCTCTCTCCCCTCCCTCTTTATATTGCTCTCTTCCTCTCTCCCCTCCCTCTTTATATTGCTCTCTTCTCTCTCCCCTCCCTCTTTATATTGTTCTCTTCCTCTCTCCCCTCCCCTCTTTATATTGCTCTCTTCCTCTCTCCCCTCCCTCTTTATATTGCTCTCTTCCTCTCTCCCCTCCCTCTTTATATTGCTCTCTCCTCTCTCCCTCCCTCTTTATATTGCTCTCTTCCTCTCTCCCCTCCCTCTTTATATTGTTCTCTTCCTCTCTCCCTCCCTCTTTATATTGCTCTCTTCCTCTCTCCCCCTCCCTCTTTATATTGCTCTCTTCCTCTCTCCCTCCCTCTTTATATTGCTCTCTTCCTCTCCCCTCCCTCTTTATATTGCTCTCTTCCTCTCTCCCCTCCCTCTTTATATTGCTCTCTTCCTCTCCCCTCCCTCTTTATATTGCTCTCTTCCTCTCTCCCCTCCCTCTTTATATTGCTCTCTTCTCTCTCTCCCTCCCTCTTTATATTGCTCTCTTCCTCTCTCCCCTCCCTCTTTATATTGCTCTCTTCCTCTCTCCCCTCCCTCTTTATATTGCTCTCTTCCTCTCTCCCCTCCCTCTTTATATTGTTCTCTTCCTCTCTCCCCTCCCTCTTTATATTGCTCTCTTCCTCTCTCCCCTCCCTCTTTATATTGCTCTCTTCCTCTCTCCCCTCCCTCTTTATATTGCTCTCTTCTCTCTCCCCTCCCTCTTTATATTGCTCTCTTCCTCTCCCCCTCCCTCTTTATATTGCTCTCTTCCTCTCTCCCTCCCTCTTTATATTGCTCTCTTCCTCTCTCCCCTCCCTCTTTATATTGCTCTCTTCCTCTCTCCCCTCCCTCTTTATATTGCTCTCTCCTCTCTCCCCTCCCTCTTTATATTGCTCTCTTCCTCTCTCCCCTCCCTCTTTATATTGTCTCTTTCCTCTCTCCCTCCCTCTTTATATTGCTCTCTTCCTCTCTCCCCTCCCTCTTTATATTGCTCTCTTCCTCTCTCCCCTCCCTCTTTATATTGCTCTCTTCCTCTCTCCCCTCCCTCTTTATATTGCTCTCTTCCTCTCTCCCCTCCCTCTTTATATTGCTCTCTTCCTCTCTCCCCTCCCTCTTTATATTGCTCTCTTCCTCTCTCCCCTCCCTCTTTATATTGCTCTCTTCCTCTCTCCCCTCCCTCTTTATATTGCTCTCTTCCTCTCTCCCCTCCCTCTTTATATTGCTCTCTTCCTCTCTCCCCTCCCTCTTTATATTGCTCTCTTCCTCTCTCCCCTCCCTCTTTATATTGCTCTCTTCCTCTCTCCCCTCCCTCTTTATATTGTTCTCTTCCTCTCTCCCCTCCCTCTTTATATTGCTCTCTTCCTCTCTCCCCTCCCTCTTTATATTGTTCTCTTCCTCTCTCCCCTCCCTCTTTATATTGTTCTCTTCCTCTCTCCCCTCCCTCTTTATATTGCTCTCTTCCTCTCTCCCCTCCCTCTTTATATTGCTCTCTTCCTCTCTCCCCTCCCTCTTTATATTGCTCTCTTCCTCTCTCCCCTCCCTCTTTATATTGCTCTCTTCCTCTCTCCCCTCCCTCTTTATATTGCTCTCTTCCTCTCTCCCCTCCCTCTTTATATTGTTCTCTTCCTCTCTCCCCTCCCTCTTTATATTGCTCTCTTCCTCTCTCCCCTCCCTCTTTATATTGCTCTCTTCCTCTCTCCTCTCCCTCTTTATATTGCTCTCTTCCTCTCTCCTCTCCCTCTTTATATTGCTCTCTTCCTCTCTCCTCTCCCTCTTTATATTGCTCTCTTCCTCTCTCCCCTCCCTCTTTATATTGCTCTCTTCCTCTCTCCTCTCCCTCTTTATATTGCTCTCTTCCTCTCTCCTCTCCCTCTTTATATTGCTCTCTTCCTCTCTCCTCTCCCTCTTTATATTGCTCTCTTCCTCTCTCCTCTCCCTCTTTATATTGCTCTCTTCCTCTCTCCCCTCCCTCTTTATATTGCTCTCTTCCTCTCTCCTCTCCCTCTTTATATTGCTCTCTTCCTCTCTCCCCTCCCTCTTTATATTGCTCTCTTCCTCTCTCCTCTCCCTCTTTATATTGCTCTCTTCCTCTCTCCCCTCCCTCTTTATATTGCTCTCTTCCTCTCTCCTCTCCCTCTTTATATTGCTCTCTTCCTCTCTCCCCTCCCTCTTTATATTGCTCTCTTCCTCTCTCCTCTCCCTCTTTATATTGCTCTCTTCCTCTCTCCCCTCCCTCTTTATATTGCTCTCTTCCTCTCTCCTCTCCCTCTTTATATTGCTCTCTTCCCCTCTCCCCTCCTTCTTTTCTTCTCTTCTATTGTTCCCTTCCCCTCCCTCTGTCCACCTCCTTGCCTCTATCTTCCTCCCTTTCCTACACCTCATTGCACTCCCTTCCCACTTTCATCTCCCAGACTCATCTGTCTCTTTCTATTTCCCTCTGCTCCCCATCGTTCTCTCTTCCTTCATCTCCATCCATTCCTTCCACCCCTCCCCTTCACCTGGGCCTATCATGAGTGTTGCAGCCCTCAAATGCAGTTATGTCAATCTTTGAACTAATTTGGCAGATGCAAAATCCTAGAAATGAGGGACCATCTCAAAGCTGTTGGCCCATCATGGCATCTCAAGCACTACAGTTATGTACGTTAACTTGATATGAAATTATTTATTAACAAGATTTCAGATAAGAGATGCCACTATGTTGTTTTACTTAACCACGAACTAGAGCACTTCATTCAATCATTACCAGGCAGATGCCTGTATCCGACAAAGCTCAAACACAAACTATGCCACTGTCAATGTCAGGCTCCTGCATGACGAAGCACTCAGTCTATGCCTGCTCTGTAGGGTCTCTGCCAATGCAGAACTCAATCTCACAGGAAGCTGCTACACCATCTACAGAAGAATTAGTCCACACAGATGATCTCCCATGGTATCATCCTGTCACATTCTTATTTTGTTTTATTTATTGTTTTATTTATTGTTTAATTCATAATAACATTACTAATGGCAGGGGATTTGTCTACACAAACAGCTAGCTCACATACGTAGTGAAATATAAGTTTTAAAGCAATATACTTGTACTTGTAGAGTTAAAGATACCATGAAGCTCCCATAACCACTGATGTCGTTAACATCATTCAGTACTCTGTCTGTCCACAGGGTCTCTAGTTACTCCCTCCCGTGACTAGTGGTGCCACATGGTGGCCAACGAGTCACACAAGTCGGTGGCGACATCTCGACTGGTTATTGAACCAGTCGTAACAGCCTGCTCCAATTTGTTCGGTTGAAAACAATTTGTCTGTACTTCATCAGCGTGAGAGCAAGTCACATGACTGCGGACCGTGTCTGCCACAGCGTGGCGCCCCCTGGCATTGATTCAATCAACACACTTCTTGGCGATGGGTTTAGCAAAACAACTTCATGATGATGAATTCGGAACTGATATGTGTACTATTTGTGGAGTACAGCGGCTTGGTGTTAGCGCATGAAACTCTCAACTAAAAGAACCTAGGTTCAAATCATGTGCTGCCACATTGAACCTTGCCTTGGACAAGACTTCACTTTACGTTGCTCCAGTTCACCCAACTGTAAGAATGAGTACCTGGCTATAGACACTGGTGACTATTGTGTATGAATAATCTTTGTGCATTAATTGCAGCATGCTGGATGCTTCCCAATATGGCATTTGATTGAACAGAGGTGCCAGGCGTAGACTGTGAAGTTTGAGCAGTCTTGAGGACTGAATACTGCGCTACATACACACTTACCTTTATGTTTCCTTATTTATAAGCATAACCAAAAGTACAGTAACCTAATAAACATGTTGATATTTCAGAGAAGGACATGTACATTCAATAACAGGTATATGGTTACAGACTGTCGGATTGATTAAGTTATATCTGGAACAAGAATTGGACGAAAAGGCTACAGCTAATTGCCTTCAAAAATAAGTCATCAATATACCCATAAAAATAATTCCCACTAAATGAGCATAAGTAATTTTACTCCAATTTATTAGTCTTGCGTCTCATAACAGACACAGGAATAGCAGTGTAATATCACATAAAACTGTTACTAAGAAAATTACTTTTGCCTTTAAAAAGATTCTGGGAATTTTCGTGGCCTTGAGCTATTTATATCCTGTCACCTTGACAACAGAGATTGGCTGAAGAACTGAAATAGAAACAGCAGAAAACAGGCTGATTTGCACCTTAAAGGTTCCTGGTTGACGCAAGTTTTGCACAGCTCATTTTGTGGATAAATTGAACCTATAAAATATCCATTTTGTCATTCTTACTAGTTAGGAATTTTTTCAATGGTTTAATAAAGTACGCATTCTTTAAACTCACTGAGTATGTTACTTTCTATTCAAACACTATAAATCTTCACTTATCATGGGCTAAACAAGCTGAGATGGGAGTTTATATTACATCAAAACACACTTGAATGATTTGGTTATATCAGCCCACCAGGTGGCACCAGCAGCAAATGGCAATATCACTATTATTATGGTTATGATTCCTTACTGTAGGACACACAGTAGGGATCACCATAACTATTTATTTTCTTGGTCACCAAAATATGAGTAAATTGACACAAGTTGTCACGAGGACAAAAACACCTGAGGGAAAAAGAAACTACAGTTGTACCTCGCGCCTCAAAATGAAGACCTCACGAGGGCCACAAATGACAACCAGTGAGTGAATAGCTGCAAGAAGCAGTCATAACGTCACCATTCATAACATCTTGCCTCAGGCTTGCACATAAATGCACTGGCGTGACATCCAGTTCATTAAACATTCATGCTGATGATTTAACACTAGACTGCCTGTCTGTTTCTGTTTCTATTTCTATTTCAAGGTGTACTTGTCGGTAGCAGTTTCTGGTCGTAATAGAAGGTGCTCAGTTCACAAAGGTGAAGTAGGGAAGAGGTGTGGAGAGGGACTCGTGTGAAAGACAGGCTTAAGAACTCATGCTGGTTGGAGTTTATGACAGTCTTGTGGGAAGAGTGTTTGGGACAGGCCAGTGACAAACTCTAGATTGTTTCACGATTGAGCTCGTAAACACAAATTTGCTCTTAATTTGTTTGCTCCTTGTAGAATGAACATTGTCATCACCTTAATATGCCAAATGGGACACTTTCTCCGATATGTCATGGAAATATTGTCCTCATTGACAGAGCAAGTGCATTTTGCATTTTGAACAAGCTACTTAAATTTAACAATGGACTGTTTAATGATGGATTTAATGATGAATTTAATGCTAGATGTAATGACTTATTTAATGACATTTAAGGATGGATTTTCTGATGAACTCATTGTTTTTTGTGAAGAAGTAAACCACAACTGAGATATGAGAAGATTGTGTGAAGGGTAGACACTTGGCACTGGAGGCATTTGGTAGAGAGTTGAGGGACCAGTGATAGAAGGAAAACGAACCAAAAGGTAAAGCAGTCAACAGGTATCAGCAGGTTATGGTGCAGTATCCACCAACAGTCAGGACAGCTCAAAGCTTTACACTTCACTGTCTGTCTGACCTGTTCAGTCAACGCAATCCAGACTTCTCTGGGAAGCTTTCACCCACAATGCAATTAATACACACAAATATCTTACATGTCTGTAGCGTGGTAATCACACAGCTGGGAGAATTGGAGCAGTGTAGAGCAACTGGTGTAATATGACAGACTACTAACACAGAGTCAAACGTGGTTCTTTTGATTGAGGGTCCAATGCCCTATCCACTGTGCCACTGCACCCCACTAAACAAACAGATGACTAGTGTCTAATGTCAGACTCCAAGGACAATGTGGAGAGCAGCCTTCAATGGTACACCACCTCTCCATTCAACAGAATGCCTACAGCATTTTCATGTATCAATAAATTTACTTTAAAATGTCAAACAAATCTTTGGCGAAGGGAGGGAAAGGGTTACCTAGTCACCCTCTTGGTGACACTGTTTCCTTGTGTACCCCCTAGACTTGGCAAGTTGACAACACTTTTTGTCATGTCTGTGGCTAATTAATGTGTTGTTGTCAACACTGATGTAACAAGCAATAACTCTCCCTGCTCTGACAACTGTACAGTATGACTCATGCTGGGCCACTACACACAGGGTGCAGACCAGCATTTTACTTTTTACACTACTTATAACTACAGTAATTGCTGTCTGGCGTTAAGAGTTTTTGCAGCTACTGTATTAGGAAAATGCTGATTTTGCTCGTGTATTAAACACAACATTTATCAAAATATTGCTTTTTAGGTGCTGTTCTAATGGTGAATAGGTACAAATGTATATTTCAGTTGGTGTCAAATACTGCCGGCTGACTGAGAGTTTGGATGGACGCTAAAGCTGTGATCTATTCATCTTTGCTGATATGAATGATGGAGTAATAAAAAGTACAGCCCACGTATGGAAGGTAATAAATAAGCACATTATAAATGTAAGTATGTGATATTTCATGTTGTTGCAAGATTTTATTTGTGCTGTAAAATCACCAGTAACTATGCAGGCATAACAGGTTGACTGTGTACTGGTTACAAGCATTGAGTGTACACCTCTGGTTACTTTACTTGTTTAGACTATTGTTTCTAGGTTACAAGCATTGGTTGTATGCCAGGAGGTATCTTCAAAGTGTGTTGGTGTGTATAATGGAAATGTGGAACGGTTACATTTGGAGGAAACTTTCTTGAAAACTTATATGCCAATAAAATAAACATGAGGTATATCAACACATGTTTAATACACCGAAGCAGGAGGCTAGCCCATGAATCTAGCAACATTATCCTGTACATTCTCAGTATAATACACTGAATTATATTCACTGTTTGTGCCACTGCTACCTGCTGTCTATGAAGCTTTTTTCTAATTGATCTTATTCTCAGAACTCTCTTAGACCTTTTTTACGCCATACTTCAAAGTAAAGTTCACTGTGCAATAAAACAGCCATCTTGCTGTGAACACTTGCATGCTGCAGTCAAGGTGTTTTTTAGCAGGCATATGTACTCCTGGAAGCATCTAATTACATCTCTTTGAAAGTCTAGAGCAACTAGGGGCACTGGTGCTACATTACCCGAGGGGGGACAACAGAATGCTGAGACAACTGAGATTCTAAATTCTCATGCTGTCGTCATTCCCCTGACATATTGCATGGGAAATTGCCAGCCATAAATCAATATAACCTTCAACATGTCCACATCCTATTTTCTGCTCTCTGAAACCATCCTCATAACCAGCGGTTAAAGTATTGTCACCCACATGGGCCTACCCATGAGAACTTTGTCATAGTTACTGTATCAGCCAATCTGATGGGTGCCTAGGAATTCTATACAGCCTCGTCGGTGTTTGGTAAGATTTGTGTGGTTTACTTCTGGTTTGAGATGTAGATCATGCACTGGACACCTCATATATAGAGGCACTGCTTGCTACTCTACACGTACAAATGCACGCCGAAACAAGAAGTCCGTCTTATCTAAATAACCTTGAACCTAACTCTAGCCTGGTGGTGGTCAGTGACACAACTCATTATTTCTTGGCATGCTGTAGTATACACCATTCTGTATACAAAGGTAACAGCCCTGGCAATGGAACTTCACTATTAAGGTGATCTTTAAGCCTGGGTTAAACTGACTTGATTAGCAAGACTAATTTTCTATATTTTACTGTTTATGGAAAACATTTGGGAATATCCTATGGTTACCTTAATTGTGAGGTGGCTGTAATACAGGGGTGAACGTAAAGTGATGTTTGCCTGCATTGTAATATTTTTCTATGTTTTATACTATTCATTTATGAAATAAACACTCTCTCCTCACTCTCCCCCCCCCCTCTCACTCTCCCCCCCCCCTCTCACTCTCCGTCCACCCCTCCCTCCCTACCTCTCTTTTTTCTCTCATTCTGTCTGTCTGTCTGTCTCTCCCCCTCTCTCCTCTTTCTTCCCCACACTATTCTTTCTTTCTCTCTCTCTCTATCTCCCCTGCCCCCTCTCTCTCACTCACCACAAAGGATGCCAAAAATAAAGCCTGTTACATCAGGACGAGTGGGTTATTTATTCCTGTGTACGCCAGCTTGTAAATCATTACTGCCTGTGGTATTGCATCGACAGTTAATTACACACAAGAGCTGGTTACTGTGGTCCTCAGCACACATGCCATGCCATGGTGAACACAATATCACCCAGGAACAACGCCATTAATTGACAAGAACCTAGCAACAAACAGTGGCTGTCGTGTTATGTCACGGCATGCCTGCAGTGAAGAGCTGGCCAAGGGCTCGTTCAGCTCCAAATGAACCCAGGAAATGCTCGTGCAATTTCAGCAGGGCATGTGTAGTGGAGGGAATGTTTTGCTTTATGGAGGAAATATTTGGTTGAATAGCCAGAACCTGGCAATATTCGTGAACGTGTCAGGGTTGTCAGGGGATTGACTGGAATGGGTGGGCTCCAAGCTTGGGGGGATGTGTTTGATGACAAAGTGGCTAATTTATGTCACACTGCTGGTGAATGTCATGTTGCCTGGAAGGGACCAATGTGACATTGTCAACGCATGACAGATGTCATGGTGCATATCACTCTGACCAAACACAGCCTGACAGAAACCACTGCAGGACAACTGCACATTAAATGTACATTTAGGTGGTTTGTGGGAAGGCAGTCATTAAATGTCAAGTAATCTCAATTTTTAACATGGCTTTTCCTATTTTCAATTGTAAATGTAACTGTCTAGTACATACAATGAGGCTGCTACAACATGGCAGTCTATATGATGTTGTCGTTAGATATTGGGTAAAAAAATATGTGATTTTCATGACCTTATCTCCAAACTGACAATACAGTAATTTCTGTGCTGTTACTGGAGGTGCCAACTAGAAAAACCATCACTGCCAGAGATGTCAGCCACAGTGGTTCTGTCAGGTCCCTGAATTACACACATGACACAGACAATAAAGTGACCTCCACATAACTACGGATATACACTATACATTCCTCAATGTTGAGACAGAGTAACACCGTGTCATGTCCAGGGTTTGACATAATACACAGAGCATGGGCTTGCTAATGACTGTCTACTGTCACATTCATATATCAAATGCAGTTTATCCCAACATTCAGAAGCAATTACATAATATTATGGTTGTTCATGAATACATTGACCACTGGGCAACCAGTGGCGCCTACAGATATTACATTACCATTCCTATAAATATTCATTTCAAATACTCAAAATGTACAAAGTTATAATTGATTCACAGTACACCCCAACACTGCAGCCCCAAGATAGTTATCATGAATATTTCACATGGCACAATTTAGAAGCATAAACCTGAATATGGGTTACAACATGGCCTTAACCTATAAACCTAAAACACACACAGAAATGGCACCTTTAAAAGACTAGGAACTTACAACTAATTACAAGGCTAGCGACAAGACGCAGCAGAAATCAAGATGGTCCCAAAGCCGGGTCGAGGCCAATGGCTAATGCATTTAGATGGATGAGAGTAGCCAGTCTCTGCCCATCACAGCCCATCACTACCCATCAGGCGGGCGGGAGGCTGCTCCACGTTGTACCAATCTAATTTGCCTCATTACATTTGCATCGAATCATTGATGAGCTAAGCAGCGGGATAATATGATACAGAATTTCATTCTAGGCCACGAAATAAGTGTCTCGCACGTAGCCTTGAAATCATCCTTGGCAGCCACACTTCCTGGAAGAAACATCTGGGGACCATTTCAAAGAAGACGAAGAGCTCTTAAGGAAGTTCATTATTAAACAAAATCCATTGTTAAATTTAATTAGTTTTTTTTAAATGCAAATATCTAATGCGTTTTACCGAGGACACTATTACATGACACACCAGTGACAATGTCCCTTCTGGCGCGTCATGGTGTTGACAGTTTTCAGATATTCAAGATTAGTGTTATTAGGATCAACATTTTTTTTTTCAAAATTGATTTTAATGCCAAACCAGATTTAGGAGACCATAACAACATTAGCGAAATAGTCCCCTCGTTATTCTGGCCACTGGTTTGTAAAAACACCCAAATAAAGCTGGATATTGTGGGAATTAGGTTTAACAAATAAAAACAATGAACAAGTGGATAATCAACAACCATGAAACATTAGTTTGAAAATTATTACAATACATTATTATTTATCATAATAAAAAAGATACAAAATATTATGTTATGATAAAAAGTGATCATGTTGATGTAATGCGGGCATTGATAATTATGACCAGCCTCTTTCTGGACTTCAAGGACATGGAGAACAACGTCTAAAAGGATAAATCTGAATGATGCAATTACTTGATAAAATAAAGGACAACAATACCGGGTACAGGTATAATATATCAATCAACACCTGTAAATGTCACCTGTAGCAGTGACAAGTCACTCTGAGAGACCACACCTGGATATCAGTGAGCATCCTCTTACATGTCGTGTTAACATAAAACACAGAGAGACATCTCTGACACAACAGAGACATCTACTGTATTGTAGAAAGTGTCACTGTTGCTTAGCAAACCTACGTGGTTACTTAGTCATTTGTGTGATTACCATCATTACCTTGACAATGTGACGCAATTACACAGTGACATCAGCGGCTGTAAAGAAACTAATAATAAAACATGACCCTTATACTAAACACCTGTGGTTGATTGGTTGGACATTTCATAGTAGATTTCACACAGTTAAACATTTGGTGCATCTAAAATAACTGTGATGTAATTGCAAATCTACAGATAAAGGGACTGTATAAGAACCACATCCTGTTGCAGCAATATTTGTTCTTTGCAGTACAACTAGAAATGAATGTTTACATACAAAGTCGTAGTTAAATTTTTTCTATGACGTGGCAGTAACTTCCATGTCAATGTTCAACATCTCTTGCCACATACTCCAGGGAAACAAGACAGCTACTGCACCATCTTTGGAATTTGGGGATCAAACCAGCAAACTATTTGTGTGAACTATGCCCCAGTTCTACTTGCATTATCTGCCTTCTGGAATGGCATCCACATAAACAATGTGAATAAACAGATAGGTTTAACTGTGCAACTGCATCAGCGACTGTATGTGACTGTGATTTCTTTGTTATTACTAAACAATAAACAACTACTGAGTGTATTGCGAAGAGAATGGTCCAATTTAATTTTGTTCAAGTTTACACATACACATGCACGCATGCATGCACGCACGCACGCACGCACGCACAACACACACACACACACACACGCACACGGATAATGCTTAAACACAATTTTTGAGCAGCAATGCATATTTATAGACTGTCATTTTAAATTAATAGGTGTACATGCCTAAGAAAACATCAATATTTCAAAGTCAGCTTTCACACTATTCATCATCTGTAACCTGACGCCAAATGGAGTAAACTTGTATTTGATGATGACAAGGAAAGTTCTAGCGGATGACCCACTGACAAGCAATTGACTGAAAAATTAACCATTTCTGGGAACAAATCCATGTTTCTAATGCTGTATGGATGTGGCTTCGCCTTTGTGCCTCACATAGATTTTATTTTACTAGCAAATTGGAACATTCCTGGAAATCGATTGAGTGATTTTGGAAATTGATGACATGTGACGGTCTCTGTGGACAAATGGTAACAGATGTGAGCGCAGCTGGCACAACATAGACACCAGATAGCCGAGGTCTGTTTTTAGTGTAACTCCACCAGTCTGTGAAGCAGTTCTTCCACAAGGCCTGGATAAGTACTTGGCAGTATTAGCAAGTAACTAACGTTTTCAGCATTTCCGTGTCATCCTCTCAGCTGTAGCCAACTGCGCCTCTTCAGCGATGTTTGCATCATACGATAAACGAGCACATGTGTTTCTGGGCGTGCCAGCCAGGTGGCGCTGACAGGTAAAATCAACGATTTCCCGGAGAAACACGCATACAGGTCTTACGTATTGGCGAGTTGTGCCAAGTCGCTGGTACATCAAAGGGAACAAATACATCAGTGCTGACTCCGACGGATTAGGTAGCGCGGGAAAACATCCATTGTGTTGTTGATGGCATGTGGATATACTGAGTCCAGGAAAGGGTTCCTAGAACAAGGTGCTTCATTTATGTTTGCTGTCATTGTAGTGTGTGGGTGATTGTTAGGAACGCAGAACTATAGTCCAGTATGTGGGTGACACATGAGGACAGCATTGGAGGCGTGTGTATTATATGGAAGCTATTTCTGATGGTGTCAGGCCAGTAGAGGGCCAATCATAGTAATGATGATGATGGATCTGTGGTGCCTTGGAGGCCGGGTGGGTCAATGCAGGAGTCAGTGGGGATGATGTATGTTGTACATGGGGGAGTTGGTGGTGGGACTGGTGAACGTGGTGAGTGTGGTAGTTGTGGTTGTGGTAGTTGTGGTTGTGGTAGTGTTGGTTAAGGTAGAAGTGATGGCTGTGGTGGTAATATGCTAAGTTGTTACAGCTGTGGCACAATGTCTTGTCTTGCTGTACAAGACAAGACACTTCCCTCCCTTTTCCCTCCACCTCTCCATCTCTCTCCGTTCCTTCCTCATTCATCCTTCCTTGTCTTCCCTATCCTCCCACCATCCGTCCGTCCGTCCGTCCGTCCGTCCGTCCGTCCGTCCGTCCGTCCGTCCGTCCGTCCGTCCGTCCGTCCGTCCGTCCGTCCGTCCGTCCGTCCGTCCGTCCGTCCGTCCGTCCGTCCGTCCGTCCGTCCGTCCGTCCGTCCGTCCGTCCGTCCGTCCGTCCGTCCGTCCGTCCGTCCGTCCCCCCCATCTCCATAAACCTTTCCACCCATCCCTCTTTTTTTTCCTCACCCGTCTTCTGGCCCCTTCCTCTACCCCTCCATACACAATCTACCCAGGGTGCTACAAGCTAAAGAGAAGACAAACAAGACGACCAAACACACGTCACTGCAGCCTAGCCCGCTCAGTGGTACACAGATACAGTGACGGCAGATATAACTCCTGCATGTCAGCACACCTAGCTATGATTACTGCCTGACTTGGCAATACTCTTAAATGTCAAAAGGTGTGACAAATGTCACACTGACCTACATGGTACTGCCAGTGAAATGTTTGACCATGAGCTCAGTGGGAAGCTACAATTACACACAAGAACACTTGTGACATTTCTATGACATACCATCGAAAATCATGATGTCATCTTCCACTGAACTGCTCCATTCAATTATAAGACTGTAATTTAAAGATGAAATTCTGGAAGTAATGCTGCCTGTGTATTCTTGTCTAAATGTATTCCCCAGGTAAATTGTTAGGAATTCAAATTCCTTCCAATCTGTCACCTCCCACAGCAAAGTGCATGCTGAGATGCAACACTGTTTTGCATTTTTGGATTCCACAAAAATAACCTTTACAATTATGCATCATACATTCAATCATCTTGAGCTACAAAAATTATTTGGGAAGTACGTCACTTGCTCTTATAGGGCCTATTGCATCTAAGTCAGTACAGCAACATTTATTGGACGTAATACGGAAAGTTACATTTGTCTCATATGCAGAGTAGGCCTGGTTCAATGAATCAGGACACATAACTAGTCTCCTAAGATAGAACAATGAGTAGATTCAAGAATGCAAGCAACGTACAACAAACTCCAACAGCAATTATGTTCAACAGAAAAGATCCACAAGTGCAATCATTTTATAAGATCAAATTAGTATGGATAGTTTGTATTAAAAACATTTATTAATAAACAAAAATCACTGAATTTGTATACTAGTTTCCACATACCTGTGCAACTAACACACATTGATTAATTTCACCAGTATCCATTCGTAATACCAATAAAGTAATTTATTAGATTTATTGTTTGTTTGATCATTACTTAATCTGTGCATCTAATGTCTTTTACCGGGAGTGGAACACACAAATTTGCCAACTTTATGACTCATCCAATAACAGTATAAACTCCATTAAGTGTAACACTATTGAGTTACGACTGCCATTACCACAGCTCTAGCCATTACCACAGCTCCAGGCAGCTCCGTGTGGAGTTCAGAGACACCACAAAAGTTTCAGTCCAGAAATGGCTAAAGCCTACACACAAACACTGAAAATTGTAACTTACTGAGTCAATGGTGTAAATCAACAGCCCAAGCTACACTAAATTATTTCTACCATAAATAATGTTATTCTAATAAGACATTAGGTTGGCGTAGCTCATTATTGGCACCAGTAAGTGGCAATTATGAAAGAAATGTGCCATAAACTGATGATATATTATCACCAGAAGGTTTATTACCCACGACTTAGGCAGTTTCAGGCATCACGTGGAATGAACTGGCACGTTTTGGTGTCGCTTCTGAAAGACCAGTAATACCTGCGTAATTCCACCTCATATGCCTCGGGCTAAGTTAGGTGGCGAAATGTATCCAACTTTAATACAATTTTTGAGTGGGTCATCAAACTAAGATAAAAAACAATATCTGCTGATTGGACATAAACTATATGATAAAGTAAGTCACCACTGAGACAGTCATAATTTCCTACTTGTTTGCGTTACCAGTGTTGTACTGCTGGCACTTTCAACTCCCTCTTTTATCGTCTGCATTTGTTTTAACAAACTGTAGAGATCACCTAATTATTAGGACAAAATATATTATTAAAGTGTAAAGAACAACATTTTGTATATTATATGAACTATGCGTATTTAAAATTTTAAATCAAATTGATGAAATCTCAATCAATGATCCCAACATGTCATTAATTATATATATATATATACATACATACATATATATATATATATATATATATATATATATATATATATATATATATATATATATATATATATATATATATATATATATATATAGTAATATGTTAATCAATAATGAATACCATGTGAAAGTAGCAAGTGCATAAAATATGAACTGCAATGTGCACACACGCAGCACACAAATGTGCACATATGCATGCATGCAGTGGTGCATGCATGTATATGACTATATGTACACCCATTTGTTTGTGGCTGTGTATTCATTTATACAACTAAGGCATTGTGGCATGAACAACTTTAATAAACAATCTTTGAAATGGCAGCAACAAGATTCCACCACCCTTGATTAAACCTGTGACTCTTTAACCAATGTGCTACGATGCTTTACAAATGTGGATAGATGTCTACCCATCAATCTTTCTCATTCAATCATTAACACACGCTCATACGCCCAATACAAACATGCATGCATGTACACGTGCATGAACACTCACACAAGTCCAATACAGGCACTCTCACGCAATCACCAGGACCATACAACCTGAGTGCATTAATGCACGGGTCATAGACCACACAGAAACAACCCAGCATAAAGAAATGCAATTATCTGCAATTATCTGCAGATGCCATACTCCCGGCAACACGTTAATTGTCCAATCAAATCTGCCATCACCTACGCAATTAAACGCCAATAAACCGCAAACAGATCAATATTATCATTAACATGCTACTTTGGCTAGATTCATGAATACCAGAAGTAAAATGGAGGACCAATTTACACCACGAGGGACAGGTTATTATTTCACAAACATTCTTATGAGTGAAAAAGTGCAATTTCACTCTTAATTTTTTCATAACGTTGTTCTTGTATCAACCCATCACTGGAACACTTGCACTGGTGTGTCATAGAAATAATGTTCTCTCTAATTGTTCTTGTATTATATCAACCCTTCACTGGTACACATGCACTGGTGTCTCATGGAAATAGTTTCCTCTCTTGTTGCTCTTATTGTACATTCACACATAACGTGAACATTTGCATTGGTGTGTCATGGAAATAGTTTCCTCTGTCATACAACAGTGGCTGTTTGTATTTAGAAAATTGCTCCTTAGATTTACCAGAGGATGTAGAATGAGAATGATCATAATATGTAGAGAACTTGTCCACAGAACACAGGGTGGAACAGGTGGGGGTAGCCCCCTGGGGGGTAGCCCCCTAAAGGATACAAGGGAGAAGATGAAGAATTTTATTCTAATACAGAAACAGATAAGATTGTGGTATTTCATTTAGTACAGCAAAGGCTAAACACAGGAAAAGCATTCATGGATTTGACTCTATAAGCATCCCGTCTGGGTCATCTGTGCCCAATGAAATGGCATTGACAGATCTGTGCGTAGGTCTCAATCCTGTGGTAATATCTTGCGGTAAGCGAAATGCAATCGTGGTAAACATACAAAAACAAGCTCGACCTTGTTAGCTGGAATGCCACTGCATGGGCTTGGGAAACAATTACACAAATACATCTGACTCTGCTTACTTCACAATTCACATACTGAACATTATACATACGTGTATATATATATAATATATATTATATGCACCATGGATGCTTGCAGGTAACCACACTTGACCACATGCATGCTGGTATACATGCATGCACACGCACGCACGCACGCACGCACGCACGCACGCACGCACGCACGCACGCACGCACGCACGCACACACACACACACACACAAACACACATTAATTCATTCATTCACTCACCCACCCACCCAAGACCCATCCACTGCCTCCCTCCCTCCCTCCCTCCTCCCTCCCTCCCTCCCTCCCTCCCTCCCTCCCTCCCTCCCTCCCTCCCTCCCTCCCTCCCTCCCTCCCTCCCTCCCTCCCTCCCTCCCTCCCTCCCTCCCTCCCTCCCTCCCTCCCTCCCTCCCTCCCTCCCTCCCTCCCTCCCTCCCTCCCTCCCTCCCTCCCTCCCTCCCTCCCTCCCTCCCTCCCTCCCTCCCTCCCTCCCTCCCTCCCTCCCTCCCTCCCTCCCTCCCTCCCTCCCTCCCTCCCTCCCTCCCTCCCTCCCTCCCTCCCTCCCTCCCTCCCTCCCTCCCTCCTCCCTCCCTCCCTCCCTCCCTCCCTCCCTCCCTCCCTCCCTCCCTCCCTCCCTCCCTCCCTCCCTCCCTCCCTCCCTCCCTCCCTCCCTCCCTCCCTCCCTCCCTCCCTCCCTCCCTCCCTCCCTCCCTCCCTCCCTCCCTCCCTCCCTCCCTCCCTCCCTCCCTCCCTCCCTCCCTCCCTCCCTCCCTCCCTCCCTCCCTCCCTCCCTCCCTCCCTCCCTCCCTCCCTCCTCCCTCCCTCCCTCCCTCCCCTCCCTCCCTCCCTCCCTCCCTCCCTCCCTCCCTCCCTCCCTCCCTCCCTCCCTCCCTCCCTCCCTCCCTCCCTCCCTCCCTCCCTCCCTCCCTCCCTCCCTCCCCCTCCTCCCTCCCTCCCTCCCTCCCTCCCTCCCTCCCTCCCTCCCTCCCTCCCTCCCTCCCTCCCTCCCTCCCTCCCTCCCTCCCTCCCTCCCTCCCTCCCTCCCTCCCTCCCACACTTATTCAACGGAAACTTAAGCCACCTTCAGTACAAAGCCTCAGTTTATTAAATATCATAAATGTAAGGCATATAACCACATCACAAGATACACGTGCTGCCTTTGTTTGCTAACTGAATCATGAAAGATACATTCTGACATCAATAATTGTATCAACAACTTCGCCATGTCCAGTTGATAGGTATGTTTGCATTGATGAGCTAATTTGTCACAACAAATATTTTATCTCTAGAATGCCTGGCCCTAAACTAGGTGTGAGATCTAGATACAGTCCAACGAGTTCAAACAAGGACATCAACACTCAGAATGTATATATAGAATGAATGCCTATAGAACATGCAAGAAAGCTAAATTGTATGTTTGCCTGACTTACTATATAAATAGAACTATAAGTGCATAGAAGCACAACACAAGACAGCATAATGATAACAAGTCCCACACAATAACTCAAATAAGATTAGGTCCAAAACCAATTTAAGACTCCACCATGGTCATAGCACACCACAATGATTTTATGAGGAATATAGGAAATGTAGAATATTTTTATGTTGAATTCTCTTTGATTGTAATTCTGCATCAAGGTTATTCCAGTACTAGCAGGTAGATCAGTGTTCCTAGAATAAGCACAACATGTCTTAGACCATTCTCCAAAGGGTTTAAGTCTGTACTCATTATCAGCTCTCAGATATGCCTCCATTATTGTTTCTATGGTGATGGCCACACAATCTGCTAAGTGGCCACTTTGTGGCACCTTTACATGCCTAATGGAATGGTCAGTTGTAGTGGCTGTTTACCCAGAGCTGTCCTCACCACTACAAGGTCATAAACACCAGGCCCAGCATGAAGTGTCACTGGGGAGGTTGTAGTGTCACCCCAGGGAGGCTGTAGTGTCACCCAGGGAGGTTGTAGTGTCACCCAGGGAGGTTGTAGTGTCACCCAGGGAGGCTGTAGTGTCACCCAGGGAGGCTGTAGTGTCACCCAGGGAGGCTGTAGTGTCACCCAGGGAGGTTGTAGTGTCACCCAGGGAGGCTGTAGTGTCACACAGGGAGGCTGTAGTGTCACCCAGGGAGGCTGTAGTGTCACCCAGGGAGGTTGTAGTGTCACCCAGGGAGGCTGTAGTGGTTGTAGTGTCACCCAGGGAGGCTGTAGTGTCACCCAGGGAGGTTGTAGTGTCACCCAGGGAGGCTGTAGTGTCACCCAGGGAGGCTGTAGTGTCACCCAGGGAGGCTGTAGTGTCACCCAGGGAGGTTGTAGTGTCACCCAGGGAGGTTGTAGTGTCACCCAGGGAGGCTGTAGTGTCACCCAGGGAGGCTGTAGTGTCACCCAGGGAGGCTGTAGTGTCACCCAGGGAGCTGTAGTGTCACCCAGGGAGGCTGTAGTGTCACCCAGGG
>OZ024863.1:2845489-2872989 GCA_964017155.1 Oasisia sp. SBJ-2009
AGTGTCACCCCAGGGAGGCTGTAGTGTCACCCCAGGGAGGCGGGACAAAAAACACTGTTATCCAGCAGCTACACGTGTTGATGTTGATGGATGACATCTGTAGTGGTCTGGTCCCAGGGGGTTGGAGGGACAAGGGTAACTAGCTGGAGACAGGGGTGGGGTGGGGGAGAGGGTTGGCACTGATTCAAGGCCATAGATTATATGAGGGACAGGGCAGCACAGGGAGGGGAGGGCAGATATAGATAGGGAAGGACAGCGAGGGGTGGGGTGGATACAGGTATTTCAGACAGGTATGTAGAGCTGTGATGAGGAGCTGAAAGATATCAAGGGAGAGAGTAAGGGAGGGAGGGAGGGAGGGAGAGAGGGGGGGGGGGGAGGGAGGGAGGGAGAGAGGGAGGGAGGAGGGAAGGAGGGAGAATATAGGAGGAAAGATAAGATAGAGGGGTTGGGAGGAAGATGAGCAAAGGAATTGGGCTGATTGGGTTGAGAGAAAGAAAGACAGAGGGGATAGAGGGGAAGAAAGACAGTGAGAGGTAGCCTGAGGAAGGAAAGTGGGAGGTGGGTGAGAACTGGGATGGAGAGGGTTCACTAATGTAAGCAGAGGGAGGTTGAAACAATAAACAACACCCCACATGTTGTCAGACTAAAAAATAAGTGAATCTGATTCAATTGCTACTGAGGAGAATTCACAACAGAAACCACAGTAATCCTGGTGATCTGCAAGTCACTGCCAAACACATATCCAGATGGAAAATGTGTTTTTAATATAGTAACATTTTTTCAGCAGTTATTTCATTTATAACACCTGTTCTTGATTGTATATCCTGCAGAGTTTGTTGGCCTTCCAGTTGCTGGAAAGTCAGTCCCAGAAGTGTACCACTTTGCTGACAATTGCGTTGTGATATTATACCATATTGTCATTTTTTCACAGCACAAGTTACATAATTCACTCGCAACTGATCCACTGATGGTTTGCTAAGCTTGCTATTGTGAACAATTGATTACTGTCATCCTGACAACTTGCATGACCCCTAAAACTAGTAAAAAACCTTAATCAAAGATGAATTTCAAGAAAGAAACTGTTGAGTGTTTCTGTTCAGAATACTTGGTCTAAAAAGTGTTCTGCATAATACCTTTGTCATGTGTACAAGTCAGACTCCAGCTTGTCTGTTGGGGAATTGGGAGGACTCTGATGCTTTACAACAGAAGGTATCCTCAACAGGACAAACATCATTCATCTCTCTCATTACTCATGCTGCTAATGGGCAGAAAAAATGTTGACAAATGCCATTCTTGCTACATCTGGCAAAAGACTCCCTGGGGATTGTGGCCAATAACGACAGTTTGTGACATATTCACGATAAATATGTGTGACAAATCAGTGTGGTATTGATTGACCCCCCAACAACACACAAGTCCCTCACAAGCCTTGGAGCCTGACACATCGATTCAGTGTTACATCATGCTACAGTGGTCATTTGTAAGCACGGCCATGTGTCACAGTAAAGTCACAATTGAGACAATAATCCTTCAGTTGTGAAGACAACAATAATTTTGAACTGGTAAGAGATGAAGGTGATGAAGATAAATACTTGCAGCTTCTTGAATGAAGCTAAAGGTTCCTTTTACTTTTGAAACAGAACATGTGTGACACAGGATTCGTAGCTATGTGTTTATAACTTCAGACCACAGACACATTTCTGACTTCCAACTGAGGGAAACTGGGTTTGAATGCATTTCTGGGCCATTTAAATTATGGCCATATTGCTTCAGTTCACCCAACAAGTGACTGCCTTGCTAAAGTCAATCCTTGTGCAATAGTTTCAAGATGGCTGAATGCTTCCCAGAGAAGTTGAGATGGTGTTCAAATGTACAAGTGTGCCAGTGCATTAAATGTAAAGCATCTGATGAACCTATGTTCAGGAAACCACACACGGTTGACCTAAGAACGGATCTTTACCTTAACAATGAACTGCTCTAGGGCTTAGCTAAAGATCTCTTGTCATCTCATGTATCCTGAAGCCACCTGACACCCAACTTGTGGCACCATATGGCCACTGGTGACAAGACACGCCCACATAAAGGAGGCATTCAGCAGATTAGACTGATGTAATGAAATTAACTATCTACCACAGGCCCCAGGCAATGCAGATATCAATTGGTGGCTATTTTTAAAATGTACCTATTGCCATGCACAAATCAGTTATGTATGTAGATATGCATAATCTTTCTTATTAACTCACTCAGTGGTTTACATTGGGACTTTGTTAATATGGACACTTTGGTGTCCAGTCTACATGGGTGGTTGAACAAGGTCCTGGATAAATGAATCATAAATTACATATGTAAGGGTGTATATTAATACGTATTAATGGTGTACCGATGAAGTGGTGTCTGGCTGCCAATATTACAGGACTATCACTCTCTATCACTTTCTAGACTAATGAAACTCCATTGGATAATAAGATATATATTGAACTAGTATTGAAGCAGGAGAAAGTATTGACTGAATGTTTTCCTAAATATTCATGTAATCAAATGCACATGATAAGCTTCACAGTTGACTTCCAATTGAACTGAAGAAATATTCCCACAATCGTTCTCTGCCGTTGTGATTTAAATTGAAATGGTAAATTAATGCAACAGCAACTAGATTGTATGAATGTTTATGCTGGTCTACTCAATGCACCTGAAATTCACAGTGAAACCTACAGAGCCCCAGCCAGGAATCAATCCTCACTCCTCCTCCAAGTGACAAATGTGTTTTCCTGTGTAGACCTGACAGGGAGACTTAAATCATCTGCAGTAATTGTTCCAACACAATCTCTTTGACAAGACCATTTGGGCAGAGTGGCCAAATTATACCTCAAGCCAGAGTGCCAGGCATGAGCATGCAGCTGGCTGCTGATAGACCCTTAGAGTGAATACACAGGCTGTGTATTTGCAGTGCAGCCTATGTAGAGATAAAGATAGAGAGTGTAGCTATTCCAGGAGCTACTTAGCCAGTGTCACTAACTACCTGCTTGCTAAATATCATTAATCAATTCATTGCCTTGTACAGAGGTGTGTATGTGTTTATTTCCTGTACACCTAATTAATCTCTGTATATACATGACAACAGTCTGCTAAAGTCATGTTTTAAGAGAAGATAGCAACTCGCTCAGAAATGCATCTAAATTATCACCAACCTCTCAGGAATATAAACCTGCTGATCATAGATGTTCTACTGGTTTATAACTGATGAGTCAATCTAAATGACCCACTGACATCAACACTGACCAGCTGATTGTATAATACAGTGATTTAGCAACTGACAGAAATGTCAGCTTCCACTGCATTGATACTTGACCCATCCAGCTGTGCACAGCACTGAACCCTGCACATTTACTGCCGACCTATCAGGGCAAATGATCTGAATACATCATAACCTGAGTTGCTATATATGCAGCCACTGCCAGGTGGGTAGCTGTGGTATGCACTGAGGCTGTTGCAGTAGATAACTGTGGTTCCAGTTTGTTGGGACCACAGCCACATACACATCCACAGTAATGACCACAGCTGTCTAGATTCAGGAATCACTGATGTCGATCAGTTAGTTCCTGAGCATTGGGCAATGTATTGTGTCTCAGGTTTGACAGTGTCACATGATATATCTACAGGCGCTAATCTAGATCCCAATTAATATAACCTAGTCTTGCATCATAAACCCCAAAAAACAGCTATGGGTTTAAACCATGGACCTGCTGTGTGTATACTAAGCTGGGGTAAACATAAATATAAAGCCTATATACTTATTAAAAAATATTCATCATAATCGCAGACACAAGTAGAGTTTCACTGCAAACTGAATATAAACCATAATTTCAGCCTAATGTTGTAATTATAATAGCATTATGTTACCAGAACAATTTAAACTGAGACACAAATACTTCAAAATCACAACAATCATCTCTGAACGTCCAAACAATTACAACCAGCAACCGACCGTTGCCTGCATGATTCAGAAATGCGAAATCAAGTCATGCAGAATAACAGTTTTATGATACAAACAGGTTCTGTAATAACCAATAACTATGGCAATGAGCTATGTTCATGGGTCTCTGCTCGTGGCCTCTTTGATCTATTTACTGTACCTAGCACCTGGCAGCAACTAGACCCTACTAGCCATATCTACTCAGGTATGACCAACTGTCTACTTCAGCTGAGCTGAGGCCTCTGACATAATTATCATCCAATGCTATTGTGCAAGCTCAGTGTTGACTTAGATTCAGACTTAGCGGCTCCTGTGTCTAGAGATCTATGAGGCAGATCTGTCATTTGACAGTGTTCTGATGTTCTTGACCAGCTGTAGATCACGGTCAGTTGTTTGGTGCCAGTCCAGTCTTGGTTGTTCCATCTTTTCTCTTTCCCTGGCCAGCTGGTATCAACCATATAACTTGCTGGACAGGTCCAGTAGGTCTTGTGGCTGGGCTGAGTCAGCTCTTTTTGTCTTCTGCAAATAGCAGATGATGTCAGAGGTTGTCTTGATCATATCCGTGCATCTATGTTTGCTACATGGTCGCTCCAATGTGTGTCCAATATCTTTCGCAAGCATTCAGTGCTGAATGTTGACTAAATTATTCAGTCCCAATTCATATATGCCATAGTTGATCTAGTCAAGCTACTTGTCCTAAATACCCCTCTCTGGCAAGCAGACAAAGTGGAAGACAAGAAGGTCAACAAAACAGTAAATACAGACATTTATAACCGAGGAACTTAACGGCCAGGCTTAGCCTGAGATAAGAACAAAGAGAATATTTGTGTGTTAAGAAGAGGAACAATTTGAGGAAGAGGGATAAGAACAGGATGAGTGAGAAGAGGAGGAGCATGAAAAGAACAGGAGGAGAAATTAAATAGGAGAGGGATAAGAAGTGGAACAAGAGGATGAAAAATGGACGAGCAAGAAGAGGAACAAAAGGAGAAACGACAAGACAAGTAAAAGCAGAAGAAATAGGAGTAAGAAGAGGACCAAGAGGATGAGCAAAAGGAGGAGTAACAAGTGGCATAAGAGGATGAGCAAAAGGAGAAGTAAGAAGTGGCACAAGAGGATGAGCAAAAGGAGGAGTAAGAAGTGGTAAAAAGGTGGACCAAGAGAAGAGCAGGGGCAAGAAGAGTATGACAACAGGAGTAGTAAGAAAGAGGGGCAAGAGTACAAATGAGAAGCAAGAAGAGGAAGAGGAAGAGGAAGAGGAAGATGAAGAAGAGGAAGAGCAAGAGATGAATTGCAGCAGGATCTGGAAGAAGACTGATGTGTCAGTGCTGTGTTCTCCCTGGGACACAGCCAGGCCCAGAAGGACTGCGCCGGCAGGTGCTCAACTGACAACACATTCCTCCCAGGCAACAAATGGCGATAATTATTTATGGGGTTTTACGTTAAAACTTGTTGCTGACACTTGCTCAAGACAAGCATTTGTTCAGCTCCACTCAATGTCTATGACACCTGGACGCACACAGCATTGTTAGGTCACACTCTGAATAATGCATACATTGGGAAATTATATCAGACGTCAAATGTGGATAGGCTGCAATTTGGACGGAATACAAAAAAATTATCACAGAAGTGAGATGGAATATAGGTATGATTAACCCCTGGGATACAACTCTAGAGACCAGGAAATTAGCAAGAGACTTTTTAACTGAATAAATAAATAAATAAATAAATAAATAAATAAATAAATAAATAAAGAACAGTGCAGATGGGATATACGGAAATATAAATCTTCCAGAGGATGACATATTTTTCGATAACAACTGTCTGTCAGTTATGTAAATGCCAACAGTATGAATATACATAAAAACCAGATCAAAAACAGCAAGCTGGTATTTTCAATATCATGCTCCATCGGACGAACTCTAGCCACAGTAAAGGTTGTACTGCAGTCAACCAGTCTACATGGGAGGGTGTATATCTTACAGAGCTCACCCAAAGTCATATAACTATAAGTTAACAATTACAGAGGCTCCATAAATGAATGGTAATAACAATAATAATAAAACTTCTGCAGACACTGAGTACTTCAGGACCAAAGCTAAAACACATGAGAATTGCCTGATGTCACGTCACGACATCAGGCTAAGGAACCACAGAGATGATTACAGAGCACGAAGGAAATCAAGTTTTGAAAAGATAGATAATGTGTCCAGTACTATCCTTGTAGGAAAAAAAACTAACTAATTGACTAATAAAAATGGGGTTAACTTTTTCATAAATGGAATTAAAAAAGTGTAATCCAAATGATAGCTTGAATGTCAGTGTTGCTGGGAAACCACGCCATTCTATTTTGTAAATCAAGCATCGGGAAAACAGCATCGGTGATCATGTAAACATGCATTTCATAGAGACTTCTCCACCAGGTCAGACAGCTGAGTGTGCTGGCAACATTCAACAACTGATGCAATTCGCATAAATTAGTAAATGGGGAGGGGGTGACAGTTACAGACCCATAGTACTGACAGATGCTACCAATTTACAAATATGTCACTTTCAGTTTCTGTTCACATCAACCGTATGAGTCTGAGGAACTATGAACAGGCGGCCAGAGTGGCCAACCGAGCCTGCCTGACCACTGGTCACTCACAGTGATGACCAGTTATTAATTAGGCATTATGCAGTCACTCATCTGACCATCGCACTGTCAAGGGAAGCAACAAAACAATACTCCTGATGTAACGAGAGGGTTGAGACCTACTACCCACAGACATTATTTGTTCAGGTCTGATTCACAAGGGAGGTAATGAGCAGATTTCATCATTAATGAATAATGGCCACGTCCCACCATAACATGTCACATGACTTCTACTGTAACTCACTGACTGTCTCACACAGAGCAATATTCACCAAACTTTTGTTTGCTGCCATGGGATTGTGTAATAATTAATGAATATTTTATGACCAAAAATATTTTATTGGATAGATGGCACAACATTTTACATAGTTATTTATGTAGATGAATAAGAAATAAAAACATATACCTAGACGATATGCACAATTGTGTGGTGGTCCTAGCTTCCACGCATACAGTGTATTTAAATATATTTTATGATAGTGCAATGTATAACTGAATATATGTATGTATGCATGTGCACCACACACATTTGTGATACTTGAGTAATACTAAAAAGAAATCAAATCTTTTTCTTCAAACATAAAATATCAATCAGCTGCAAGTGCATAGCATTAACCATCCCCAAACCATAACGTTCATAGGCCCACGTGACGTGGGCCTATGAACGTTATGGGCCACATGGCCCACGTCATAAACCCATTCCAAGCCACACCACACAACTAAGTATGATCCAGACACTGCAAACTGAAACCTATGAAACAAATCCACTTAAGCATGAGGACAACAGCAGCCCACAAACTGAAAGTGGTCAGACGGACGATCAATACGACAGCCACATAACACACAGGGAGAAGACAACGACTTGACCACCCACAGTAAACACCACCATGATCATAATGGCAGGACACGTCAACTTCAAACAGACGACAATTAGCAACATGACATGTCTAAACGGTGACATCAAGAGAATGCTGTCCTCATAGTACGTCATAAATGAGGACATTGATTTCCAGCAGTATTCCCATCAGAGATGTGTTCCAGCAGCCCTGCTCCGGGTCCCGAGGGAGGAGGTTAGACACAGTCTAATTACACATTCACAGTTAACTGCACAACACAGGGATGGAGCCAGGCTGGAGACGGGTGTCGAAAACAACACAAGACACCAGGCAAAGACTGCAGCAGCAAGGACATCATCAGTGTTTGTGAGGTGTCAGCATATTTGTGTACATGTGTACACATGTGCATGCATGCATGCAAATGTCTGCTGTGCAACTGACCAGTAAGCAGTTGTCCTTGATTGTATGCAAACATGCAAAAGGACCTGTAAGAAGAATGTGTGTTGGCTAGGTTTCAATGTACATGCTCTTTAACCAGCAAAATATCTGTCACACATTACAGTAATATTTCTGATCTACACTGTTAATAGGGAGAATCATTTGGTATATAATAAATATATGAATACTACAATCCCAATGGAGCTCCCATCTGTAATAAGTGTAAATATATATGGTAAACAGTTTGACTTAATCTTATTTAGATCATATATTTTACAAAACGGTTAGATTTAATATATGGTTATGGATGAACACATGTGTAACCAGGGTTAGTCAAAGCTATTTTATTACTTAATTTATCCAATAATTTCATCACTGCTAAAGAACAAATTTGCCCAGATGTTTTGTAGTACAGTAATTACATTCACAATGTTTCAAAATTATATAAGCAAATATATAATTATTGAAGTGACGAAGGGGCTTTAATGCTATAAATAACCCAGTGTGCCTGCCACTGAATACACACCAGTGCAGTGTTTACTACAGCTACCGTCCAGGAGATAGCATTATTGTTGTTACTTTCCAGCCACCTGCACAGCTAAACTCTCCCTGGCATAGGTTTATCAATCTGTTGTTGGTCCGTTGGCTCTGACTCACTGGAGCAGGCGATCTGGGCGGAGACTCTACCCACCTCACCCTAAGTGAAACCTGCACATTATTATTCATAAGACACAAGAGACCAAATCACCTGGATAGCAACTGACACCTTCACGGCTAAAACAAGTGGTGAAAGCCATGGAAATCTACACCATGTCAGAGCCCAGACTCTGGCTATCAAGACATGTCTGCCGGCCAACGATATACTGTACCAGTACACTGTACCGGTACTTCAGTAGCACGTCAGACAATAGTTGTTTGCGGCGTAGTTAAATTTAGACAATCCTTGAAAGCCTGACAAGGACATTTTATTTGCCAGTGTGGAAAACAGATAACGTTGCATATATCAATGTAGAAAAAACATCAACATTGTTGCATTGTTCTCAAGAAGTTGTGGATGACATCCTTGCAACAATAAAATCATGAAGAAACTACTTCATTTCCTACATGCCATAAAACACATCCATAGGAAATTAATAAAGTCAAATAATGTTTTCTGTCCCCTCTAAAGTTTGAGAGATTACCAAAAATAAAAAAATATTCAAAGAGGCCAAACTTAGGAAAAACCATGAAAACCATATTTGTAATAAATATACCATTATAATTATTATAACAGTTTAAATATTTTAATATTAACTAATTTGGCATTTCAGATTCGCACTTGCCAGTTTCCAATATTGCAGCAGAAAGCAAAAAACTGGCTGCTAATTCACAATGCGCCACCATGGAGACAGCATCAGACATAGGAACACGTACGTCCACAACCAATTTCAGTTTTTTCTACACGTGACCTATTCGGAGCCTCCTTGGGATGGCAGGTGTTTGATAATTCCCAGTCTCTTCACCTTACGTCACCTCCACACGCACTGCAGACCCATTAGCTGACATTTGCACACATCAGCAGCAGTCTACCTCCCTCATCACCATCATCATGTCCTGATTTCATATTCAACTTTCATTACAGAGTCTGGATCCACTGCCTGCCCATCAGACAGTGCTTTTTACTCGCAGCCACAAACGAATGCAGTAAATTACAAAGGCTGTGTAAAACTGTGCGGATATGAGACTGTGCCGTGTAACTGCGTATCGCTTCCTCCCACATAATGGCCTGTGTAATGATACCGGTCATTGTTTTTGCATAATAAAACACTCAGACTTTCACGAAAAAAAGTTTACAAGACTGTCCCTGTGACGTCTGCTAAACAGTAAACAGATTTTAACCCAATCCGCCCTGGAACCAATGTCACACAGTATATTACCATCCAGTAATGTAGTAAAGTATTAATTTCACTTATGAAAAGGCAATCGATAATCTCATTAAAACAAACCACTACAAAGAAAATATTTACTTCGCTTAAAGTTTTATTTATCATATTTGCCTGCAACATGTGACCAATAACAGCAATAGAATTGCTGCCCTATATTGCAGTAATTAACAAATATATTATGGATTCTACGTTGACAATTTTGTATTACTGCTTAACACAGATGACTTAAATAGAGTGGATGCTATTGTGGAAAACGTCACAATATTGTTTGGCTTTTTTGCTAACATACAACAATAAGACTAAGTAAGTAGGCTTAATGAAATAATACAACAGAATGAAATGTGTGTTTCAATGGAGATTATACTTCGTTAAACTCTTACTTTGTTCTGATTTATTCCCATTCAAGCACTGACGGGCGGGGACGGCGACCTATGACCTTTCTAGGAAACTGACCATAAATCAAAGTATGATTTAATAAAATTATAACAACACTCAATCACACCACCTTGAAATGACACACCCAGCTGTCACTGTCTGTCACACGACGCCAAGGCCGTTCCTAGAATGTCCAGGAATACTCAGGTACAAGTGGGCAGGTGGTGTTCTAGGAACACGTGTTCAGACAGCGTTTGTTACCATAGTTCTGTCAGGGACTGAGTGAATGATCCGATCCATTAGTTGACCCAGTTACCCTCCCTCCTGCCTGGACATTAGCTGCTACGACAATTAGGTCCACCAGAGGGAGGGGACAGATCAGTTTTATTCCCTGTTCAAGATATAAGACCATGTTCCAGTGATTTAGAAATGTTACAATGTATACTACAATAATCCTGAAAAAAGTAATTTTCACTGGTGTCAAAAAGCCTAAAAATATCAGTTCACTGACCAACACCTGTTAACATTTGCTCAGGTGTATTCATGGAATATTCATGAAGAGTCCCTTTTTAACACACAAAAATAAAATACTCATGAAGAGGGAAAATAGTTACAAAAACAGTCACAACCAGGCAAATAATTCTGACCATAGATAAATAAATCATGAATAGGGAACATTATTTTGACATGGCTGATGAATCAGTCTAACAAACTTTGACAAGATCCTTATTTCTTAAACACCATCTGCCGCTCTGTGCTATTTTAAAGTATATTCCTGGATATTCTAGGAAGTGCCAATGCTTTTTAAAGACATGCTTATAAAGAACATGATTCTGACCACTTATGAAATATTCATGAATATTGTAAATAATACATTTGCAAACTATCTCACTTTTGCGGTGAACATATTAAAGCTCTACTTGCTGGTTAGTAGAACATGATGCATAGCTGGACCCCCTGTTGTGAAGGATAGATTAGCCATACAAACATAAAAACTGTATACAAACATGTTTGTTTGGATTATAAATGACAGGCAGAGTCTTTCACACTGGTTTTCTTGATGCAACAAAAGAATGGTGACAAGATATATGTATACTTTTTAATAAAACTGAATCGCACAGTGTGAAATTGCTGGATTTGTATTTAACATGGTTTCATTCAATGGGAAAACAGTAACAGTTTAACTGCATGGTGAAAACCAGACAAGAGAAAATAAACCGTACATATATAGCTATGCCAATGACATGTGACCAGACATTTCCTAGTCTACTGCTCCAATAACGGCAAAAACACGAGGTATGGATGTCAATCCAAATGACACTTAAGTGGTTCCGGTTACAAATTAGGATATTGCATATAGATTTAAGGTTAACGCTAAGCTGACATAAATCTGACATGAGAGAGGGCAATAATCCCATGATCAAAGACCAACCCAGACAGCAATCTGTGTGCTATACATATCCAACTGGATAAACTAGAAACAGTTAATCAAAATACATGTCTGCATGGCTCTACTGAGATGGACAACAGCCATGCTTATACTAATACAAGCTTACAAATGTACTGAGATTTGTAAACACCTTCAAAAATTGGGTCAGTATTTCGTCCTGGAAACAAACATCCTGAAGAAATACTGTACTACAATAAACATTATACAGTAGCCTTACAAAGAAACTGAGATCTCCAGCAAATTAGAATTAGACCCCAAATACTAAGTATACAATTTAGTTAATGTGATATCAGTAATGAAGATTGGTTTCACATACGATGTATCAAATATGTGCTTCAAGTACGGGATAACTACTTCAGCACACACCCAATAGTCCAGTCTTTACTGGCCACCAGATCTCTTGGGTCAACACCCCAGTGGTCAGTGAATGCCTCAGTGTGTTGTACCACATCAAAGCCAATATTGACCTTTCATTAATCTCTCTGGTACATGTTTGCTGTCATCAAATCACAAAGAAATCATGGTTCGGGAATATTATTGGTATTTGCACTAACACCTTCGGTTTACACTGCCATCAAGGCCAACTACAACTTAGGTTAGAAACATATGGATGTCTACCTGTTAATATACTAAGTACTGTGATTTAGGAATATACGCTGTTGTTGCATGTGAAACCATATATGTATGCAGGAAACCCTTTACACATAGGTGAAACCATAATAATGGAATATGTTCCATATCAATTATTACATTAAATTAATAATTATTTGTATGCAGAATTAAAATGAGCCTGGACTCAATATAATTTAGAGATTCATTAGAGCCATAATTTCTCATATATTTCTTCCTCCAATTATTAATTCATGTAATCACTGGGATGTGATACGAGTAATGGAATGCCTGGACTGACGTCACATCATGACACATGTAGAACCCAGATCCATGGTTTAGTGACAGTCTCCCCGAACCCTTTTGAGATTATAATGTAAATTCATTATATCATACATTATTTGTTATATTTTATGCTGTACATTTTAATTAATTATGCATATACAGGTGTATGTATTAGACCCCTTTATGCAAAATTGAAATTTAAAAAAAAGGAAACACCTTCAGATTAATTAAGAAAATACGATCACATGCTTTCTTAATTGACCTGAAGGTATTTCTGTTCTTCAAAATTGTACAATAATTTAGTTTTATAATTGGGTCCAATAAAAACAATCCAATTACACTTCCACAGAACTGAGATTCCTGACAACTCTCACCAGTCATATACATATGCCTGATGACTCGCCTGTCATTAAATATATTTATGAAATAATTCCGTCCATACGTATTGTCGAGTCATTGGAGAAAAAAGCCAGCGATAAATGCACGTGACTTTCAATCAACTGTGCTTTGCCTTCATCAGGCTAAATGTACTGTAAATTCTTGCGCAATAAAAATTTCTTTACCCACGTGAACAATGACAGAATTATGCACACAGAGATTTCTGTTGCACCGTAGAGAGAGAGCGCCATCGATTGGTCCATTCAATACAACCACCAATGACAAGTCAGTCAACTCAAACTGACATAGAGACAGCTATTGCAATCAATAAATTACGTCACACAAATGCATATATAATTATATACATCATTCTCATTTCTCAAGTTATAACTATAGGCATTTTTAAGTGGTAATTACAGGATTTATAATGTGGGATTCAGATGACCAGGCAATAATCTTTGTACAGAGAATATTACATCCACACATCAGGTACCTGCTTCTACAACTAAGTGAACTGGACCAATGTGGACTGAACAAACTTGAGAATATTTACTTGTATGTGCGATATATGAGATCATGAATAAACACAGTAACAGTAGTTTATGTGTGTGCAGAAATAGTTTTTGTGAAGTAACTGCAGAGTAGCTGAATACTTTCCAGTGAAATAAGAATGATGCTCATGGAGAAGTATAAAGTGCTTTGAAAAAACCTATTGACAAAATATGACAATATATCACAACTTACCTTAATGATTTTACTACATATAATGATATATTTACATTTTACTGTATATATATATATATATATATATATATTATCTAATTAAATTGGTTTATTTGGTTATAAGTATACATATATATTATATATATTGGTTAAGTTTATACATATATAATATATATATATATATATATATATGTAATTATATATATATATAGTTTTATACAATTATACATATAACTACCGGTATATATATATATATATATATATTATATATAGTATATATATATATATATTACAGTTACACACATCAAATAATTTAATTAAAAAACGACATCACAACCTTTCTATCTGGATGTTATGTTATGTTCCACATGTACACCTGGAATAAGAAATGCACACAGACCTTGTGGCCTGCATATTTCCAGCAGTGTCAACAACAAATCAGGAACAAAGTCAAACATTGACCTACCTCATTTTTATTGAATCCGATGTGCTTGTGAGTGACGTTGACTTCTGGATGATGTTTTCATGGTAGAAATGTCCCCCCTCCTCTACGGGCATGGTGGCCAATCAACTCAGCTGGCGGTGTGCTGCTCTGTCAGTGGGGGCTCATCTGGGGAGACACGAGCACACATCACACGTGTACCAGATGCTTCAGGACAAATGCACGAGACATGCTGCACACAGACAAACCAACCAGACAATCAGTCCACGTCCAGAATCGCTATCGCATTACTGCCGCGTTGATATCGCTCCAACACGCTTTCTGGTGTCGACTTTAGATATCACTACAGACTTTCTCAGTGGGAGATACTGGGTGAGGCAGCACGATATCTCACCGGCTTCACCCGCTGTGACAGTCACCTGTAGGACTTCTCTTGCGGAGCCTCCGATTTAATACACGCCTCCGTGAGATGTCTACACCTTGGCGCAGTGTAAACACATCGTGCCCAGGTTCTATGACAGATAATCCCTTTCACGTCAACGTCAATCACTCCAACGGTGAAATCCACAGGCACCCACAGTGAGGCGGTGTCAATAATATGTCCCAATGGCAGTCAATTGGCAGCCAAAGTAAACGCTCACTGACCACACAGACATATGATGTCCCCAGCTGACCAGTCGTCTCAAGTTAATTACTTATGTCTGCTACTGCTGTGGAATGCCAAGGTGTGTGCATGCAGCCAGAGATAGTGGCCGGAGCCTCTAACTAGATCCACAGCAATAGCACAGCAATCAATGCCTGGCTGGGCACGCAGCTGTAGGCTTTATAATGGCCAGTGCAGCTCTAAGCTCCGCTGGTGGCTAGGTATGGCTGGGTGGTGGGGCATGTGGTGCCATCTAGAGGATGACTGAGGAGAGCTATGAATGTGATAATAGTTGTTGGTGGTGGTAGTGGTGTGTGTGTGTGTGTGTGTGTGTGTGTGTGTGTGTGTGTGTGTGTGTGTCCGTGTGTGTGTGCGTGCGTGCGTGCGTGCGTGCGTGCGTGCGTGCATGTGTGTGTGTGTGTGTCTGAGTGTGTGTGTGTGTATCTGTGTGTGTGTGTGTGTGTATGTATGTGTCTGTCTGAGTGTGTGTGTGTATGTGTATGTGTGTGTGTGTGTGTGTGTGTGTGTGTGTGTGTGTGTGTGTGTGTGTGTGTGTGTGTGTGTGTGTGTGTGTCTGAGTGTGTGTGTGTGTGTGTGTGTCTGAGTGTGGTGTGTGTATATGTGTGTGCTGTGTGTGCCACTGTTTGGTGTGTATATGATGAGTGTATGTGTTCATATGTGGGCAGTATTGAGTATGTGTACAAAGAGCTTAATCCACAGCCACTTCACTTTTGCACTGATTTTGTACAACCCCCCCCCCCACACAACCCCTCCACACAACCCCTCCACACAACCCCCCTCCACACAACCCCTCCACACAACCCCTCCACACAACCCCCCCACACAACCCCTCCACACAACCCTGTGTACTCCATTCAATATCCCTGCCTGTCTCCACACACTTCACCACAACAGGTATGCTAGATACACAGGCACCCCAAGTTCACCCAGGGCTTATAAACACTATTCCTCACACCTACACCATCCTGGAGGCAGTCTAGAGTGACCTTAATGACCTTGATGATTGGTCAGTGGCTATTTGGAGTGGTCAAGTGTATAATAAGGTGCCTGAAGCAGTGGGCCTCATGTTACATCCTAATTACTGGCACTGGCAGGGCTGCTTGAAGTAAACACAACACACCTCCAGGCCTACTGACACTTTCTCTCCGTCTGTCCCTCACTGCCTCCCTCCTGAAGTTTTGGACATATTATACGGAGGCTGCATGCAGAGAGAAAAGACCCTAGGAGATGGGAAAGGGTGCAACTGAGGGATGTGGTTAGGAGACGTGGAGGTGACAGAGGTTATGGATGAGGACACAATGCACAAGGTGTCGTGGTGAGGAGAGACAGAGGTTGTATAGGAGGACACAATGACAGGGTGTACTCCTAATTATGAATACAACTGTCAAACTAAGATGATGAAAGGTGTGACATTTACAACAAATGCTATCTAAATGCTGCCTGACATTTGCAATTCAATCTGCTTTGTATTACTGTACATCAGCCCAGTATATAGTGTGACATTTCACATGCATTTATTTAGCAACATGTGGTCTTGCCCATCTTTCCAGGAAGTCTAGAATATGTAGTAATCTCTTAATAAAATGAAATGCCAAATACAGTAGAGCCTCACCTTGCATTCACCTTGGCAATACAGCCACCTCACATTTAAGGTCACTCTTGGATACTGCAACATTTGTTCCCTATACAGTAATGTAAAAGTAAGTTCTTATATAGCTCAAAATATTGGAAATTAGTCTCACTAATATGATCACCTGGCTAATCATGTCACTTCTGCCTTGTCCCAAAGATGACCTTAATAGGAAGGTTCTACTGTAGAATACGCAATATACCAGGTACAGTATACTGCATTTTAATGAGCTCATAATAATTGTTTTATTTAGTATACACACTGACCATACCATGACCTGTTTAATTTAATTATCTTGAGACTGGTCTTATCTGGTCTTATGTCATGTTTTAATGCAGGTGGATCAAAACACCAGACAAAGAGTCTTATGGTTGTCTATTTGTCTTCATCCATCAAGTGATCACAGAAATGGTTAGACTATTCTATCATTGCAACACAGTTCAGCGATGAAGATGTTCCAATAAAAGGTTTATAAATTATTAAATATTTTCTCACAGGGTGCATAAGCAATCTGTACGTTGAGATAAATTTTGTCAAAGCATTTTTATGATGTACAGTTCTCAGAATAAAGACTACCTACACTAAGCTAAAATATGCAAATGCTTACCTTAAAAAGTTAACTCTTTGTCAAGATTACAGGGTACTTTTTATTGTTATGCATTACATTTATATATATATATATATAATATATATATATACCGGTAGTTATATGTATTATTATATAAAACTATATATATATAATTACATATATATATATATGATTTTTAATGTGGTATTTACACTGGCATGTTTATATATATACATGTGTAATTGTATGTGGCATACAGGCATATGTTATCACACACACACATCTTTATCCAGGCAGTTAATTACAAAACACCAAGGCTCAAGCAATTCACAGTCAGCTGCTATACAGCTAAAATAAACATGAATAAATGATTAATTAAACATATTAGTATTAAATTATTCTACACAGTTCATAAAAAATATGTAAAGCTGTTCCAGAAAATCAATAAACATGCAATAAAAAGTAATAAAATGTTAAGTAGTCCTCTCTTTCTGGCAGGCAGTTTGTGCCACAGACGTGGAGCTGGTTTATAAAACAAGTAGCAACGAAAACACGGCTGAAGACACCACAGTTGTCTCAATCTGGTTGACACAGATAGACTTTGGAGAAAACACTGTTGGCCTTAAAATCTCTCTTGTTCATTTATCTACACTAAAAATTATGTTCTGTAACAAGTTCACTTTTTCATTTGACTACTCTACATTTTTTTGCATTTGATAAATATGTACATACACAGACATACACTAACATTATTATTATGTACCTGGCAGTAGCTGCAGGAGTATGACAACTTATCAATGTGAACATTGTGTGTTCACTACCTATGTACATGTACATATTTGTGTATGTACAGTAGTATACACAACATTTTAATGAACTTGGTTGGTATCATGATACAAGCAACCAGCTTATGTGATCCCGACACTAAATCTGACCCATGCACCGTGCATAAAGTATTTGCATCAATGACACGCGTCAGTCACTAATAGCATATGTCAGTGACCAAGGCATATCAAAGACCACAAAACCCTGTCCAAGTCACATACAACAGTAATATACTGGCACAGCCACTAGTGTATAGGTGTATAAACACTATACCTGTATACACTTGCAGACAAATACTGGTCATAAATGTGAGCTAATGACTGCCAACATTACACAGTATTTCATCAACCCATTCCCCCGCCATAGCATCATTGTAAACTTCATGAATACTGGCCATATACCACCATTATTAAACGAACTGGATTGCCTTCCAGTAAACTGAATGGCCCTATTGTTCACCGGGTGATTTATAGGCAGACGGATCAAGTAAAGGGTTAATATTCCAAGGAGTGTTTCCGCATTTAACAACAGACGCAGACAGTGTTTTTCTGAGTGCGTTTGAGAACAGTCGCAATGTAAGCGGTTTGTTCTGGCCGCCCCAACAATGCCCGTAGGAGACACGTCATTACATTACGTCTCTCCAGGACACATGACGTGGCAGTGTCACCACCCTCTAGGGTGCTGTCTTGGCTAGACCCAGTGTTTTTACGAGTACAGTTGATACCATATTGGTATCAATGTGGCTTTGCCAACATTTTACACAAGCACTTTATACAGTCAGAACAAAGAGGTTGTGCTCCTAAGCTGCGTCAGATCATAGACTGAAATCTAAACACTTTAATTATGTAAGTGTGTATATTGTATACTGCTGTTATTCAAACTGGTTAAAATACTGACACAAAGAATCACTACGGCCAAAATGATTAGGTTACGTTATAGCAAGACACACAGGTGGTACTGTGGTTTCAAGTAAAGTGGGCTGGACACACTTAAAATTGGTTTAAATTATGATCTTTATAATAATAATACTACAATGTTTTATTTTGATGTTTTAGCTTTATTAATTGGCAGCTGTTTTGTATGTATAAGTAAGTAAGGTTTACAACATTTTCTAAATATAACCGACAGCCACAAAAACCTGTTCAATTGATCATATATTCAGATTACACAAGATTTGTTTTTAATATATAACTGAATGTCCCTAGGCCAGCCAGATTATTATAATACCATAATACACATACATGCTAGGACACACACACACACACACACACACACACACACACACACACACACACACACACACACACACACACACACACACACACACACACACACACACACACACACACACACACACACACATGCACCATACATACATACTTATACACACCATGCACATACCCACACATACATAAACACATACATACATGTACCTACAAAATTATAAATCCCAATTATAAATGCCAATAACATATTCCTAGAATATTAATATGGTTCTGAAGACAGCAGCCATCACTAGTAAACATGTTGATGCACCTACCCAGGCCAGGAATCCGCACTTATTCATGTCTAATGACACAAACTGAATCAGCTACGTGCTACGGCTGGCCGGCGAGGCGGATGTCAACATCCTCGCAGCATCTCTGAAACCAACAGGTGCAGCGTGCCGATCGATTCAACCGAATAAAATACAATTTTGATTCCCACTAACACTTCGTCCACCAGTTAGACTACAGGCGTCAGCCGTAACCAGAGATACGGGAACCGTTGTTAAGCATTTCTATTACGACTGTAGCCATGGGTGGTATGACACCTGCTCAATACATGCATAACCTCATTACCTGGCTGAAGGTGGTAATATGTCTGTAGTTCACAAACACACCACATGGTGGTGCCACGTACAGACACATCATAATTTGGGGGGCCAAAATAATTAGAGTGAGAGAAAAAGGCAACCAGTGTAATAGTTGGTGCTGAATGTTTAGGATACACACATTGGTCACATATTCTCTTTCTTATATTTTAAGATGTAGCTATTTTGTGTAAGCTGGCATTAAAGTATTTTATAGCAAACTCTTGTTTAAAGATGCTATGCAAATTATCCAGATCCATATGCAAAAAATAACAGTTTTGTTTTGCACGAGAGTAGTGGCAATTTCTGTTTTGTTTGTACTTGGATTTATGTAATTATATATTACCTTTGTAATGATTTAAGATAGTTGATTGGGTAACAAGAGATACAACTGTTATTTAGGTAGGTCTTATAAACATATACGTCAGTTCTACTGGCTGCCAAAGAATATTCACAGTTCACCAAGAACAGTGATGACACAGGTCAGTGTTACTAATTTATATAAATTTATTATTAATATTTATAATATAAATCAGAATTTTTCTCCATATTTATGACTTCCGTAGTTATTATAATACACTGTACTTGCAAGAATAAATTAATTAATTATGAAATGATTTTGTCCTCAGCATGTTCTTAAATTCATTAACTAAAAATGATTGTATATACTCAAACATGTGTGAATTACTATCACAGATTTGTGCATATTGCCCCTGAAAAATATTTTACTATCCAGTTGCCTTCTATGTGACACAAATGATTCATTCTAGAAAAGGTATCTAGATGTTACCTCTGCATGATAAGTAGTAATCACAACTTAATGCAGAAGTGCAGGAAATTAAAATGATTCCACGTCCATTGAACCGCAGGCAATGTTCTCATGGTATTGTTTTACTGCATGCATCATTAGTTGCTCACTGATGCGTGTCCTCATTTCAGGTTGTTACCATAACTGTCTGGGTCACGCACATTGCAGAGTGGCTTTATTCTGTTCACGTGGCATGTCAACCCTTTTGGTAATTCATACTCCAAGTACTTCTCTCTGCAAAGATAGAATGGACCTACCCCCTGGTATACGATTTGGTTAGTCGGTAAAATCTTTGAAATTGTCTGAGTATATCATAGGTTGACAAGGTTTTTTATTTATCTTTACTAACTTATTTATCTTAGCTTACTTACTTGAGTAAAATTACTAGTTGTGTCATTAGAAATTTAACTTGAATAATATAGTTCCAACTTGATGAACATTTTCACGAATGCACTGTGTAAAATAGATTAACAAATAAAAAATATTTGTTTAGAAATGGCAGAGTTGAGGTAAATGTTTTTGCACAATGGCATTTGTGTGATGCACAGATATCGACACCTGACAGGGAGACAGGGAGACAGGGAGACTGTGTAGTAGAATGCTACAATATTGCAAAATAAGTTGCTGTGCCAGGTCACATTTGTAGAATTTTATTAACTTAGGAAAATGATGCGAAATGTTGAAGCAAATATTAAGAAAATGTGTTGAAACAGGAGAAATGAAGATGGTTTAATTGTGGAAATGCTAAATGTTAACTGAGCCCATGGATGAAGTCGACAATGTTCTAATTGTTCTGGTCGTTTCCTGTTCGTGGCAATGTTCTATTAACTGCCTACTCTCTATGTACTGCGGTTACAATGTTATGATTATGACCTTATAAGGTCTCATTCATTATCGGCAAGTCGACCTTTCTACTTCTTCACATCAGTGGGTCTTCTACGTCCCAAATAGAGATGGAACTGACATTTAATGTGATATCCAACTCACAAGGGATGCTCAGTCCCCAATGTTGAAATATACCATGCCTGTCTAGTCTGGGTGTTGAACTCAGGCTGCTGGCATGTCAGACGGATGTACTAATCGCTATACTATCATTGACTACGGATGTATAGCTTTGCACTGACTGAATCGTGTTAGCGTATTCAGGCACATTGATTAGTCACGTATCAATGGACAGAACAAATGAAACAATTGCCACAGGAAGAAAACAACACCAGCAAGCAGCCATCCGTGAAACATGTAATTGTGCCATGGATTCAGTTACAGACAGTCGTGTATTCTGATGTTAATAATTCACCAGGTGACTGACATCGCCTCAAACTTTCTATGGCAACGATTAATTAATCATCATCATCAGCCTTCCACATATCGGCTTTCTTTAAAAATTCAATTAAAAAGATATAAGAAAGAGTGGACGAAACTTGTGTCGCTTAACATGACTTTGTTAATTAGTGTTATCACCTGCCAAATAACATCAAATAATATAAATATCTTTATGAGGTTAGTGAACTGTCAAAATACTACTGTCTGACAGTCAACACATCCACCCTCTATTGTAACATAACACCAGTGTCAGTGTCACAGAAGGAGCTCCGACATCTCAATACTCCATTGCCAGTTCTGCTGCTGGCATTTAAGTATATATATATATATATATATATATATATATATATATATATATATATATATATATATATATATATATATGTATATATATATATATGATTGGTGATCGGAGAGGAACTTAACAGTGTATATGACCTCAACAGGTGGAGGGCAAAGAGGAAGGGACGGGACGGGTTTCGTTTCGTTTCGGTCGGGGGACGGGGTGGGGCGGGACGGGACGGGAATGGAATGGATGAAGGGAAGGCAGACTTCTCTGGGTCCCGACCAACCCCTAAATCGCTGTTACCATATGTTAGCATCTATTGCCTCAGCTGAGACTCAGTCGCTCTTGACATTCATTCATCCCTTCCTCTATCCATCTTCTAAATGAATGATCTACTTCCCTTCATCTGTCTCCCATCACATGTCTAGCTGCTCTTACAGCCCGCACTGGAGTCCCTTTGGTATGAGATGATGAACTGCTTTTATTTATTATTATTATTGCTGCGATTTGTAAATTATACATAATTCTTAGAACTTGTTTTACAGTACTCTCTTGTACAACATGCTTTATTTATTAATAATTTTTTTATATCTCGAGCTGTCAAACATCACAAGAGAATTTCCCCATCAGGTATAAATAAAGGTATTTTGATTTGATATTACATGCATATATAAATAATATATTATATATTATTATATATATATATATACATACATACATATATATATATATATATATATATATATATATATATATATATATATATATATATATATATATATATGACTACATGTATATATAATACTTATTATACTTAATTAAAATAATATAAATTTAATTTAAAAATACATTTTCTTCTATTGTATATGCCAAGACACACGTGTAAATATTATTACCTTGTACATAGTGTCCAGTCAGACCACACATCTGACCTAAACAACGTCCAAACTGTTTCATGAATGGTCAGTGTTGAGAGTTCTGGACATCCTGGTCTGACTGTTGTGATTAGATAAACCTGGAAGAAACTGATCATTCAGGTATCACATAACGTATTTAATTGGATGCAATCACAGTTTGCCCAGCAGCTAAGCAAGCAAGTGAACACGGGCCTAAACAGGAAACATCAGATGTGAATTTAGTAAATAATAACACAGCTGAAAGTTCTCTCTTCCATGGCCAATGTTTCAACATGTTACAAGTTTCTTATTTGTGTAAGCAGGTTCTTAACCAATAAATAAATAATCACCTGACTTCATGTCATGCAGCTCACAATCTGACCAGGTATCTTATTTGGTAGACATAATACAAGTTACAATCTGTTTGTGTGGTTTTAATTTGGCTTCTGAAACTACCAATAATGACAGATAATTAAATACCATTTAGAAGATTCTAGTTGACAATTTTGTCATGTGACCGAACTTTGTGTTAAGTGACTTACTAAGATTAACACTATTCATTATAGTGGTTGCATGTTGTAATACAAACTGGGACTTGCTCAAAATAATAAATAAGGGGTCGATCATAATTGGCAACATTTTCAGAAGCTTACAATGAGTGCACGTTTTCTTGACCCCTCCCCAAACTCTTTGGCACAGAGTACACTAAAATGTTGATTGTGTGACTAACACATACCAACAATAGCTAGTAGCCTATGACAGCTTTTTAAGCAGAGTCAATCACTGTGCACCTTTGTGAGAAAATTGCTAAATTGAGGTGTGCCTGATCTACTTATCCGTATCCTGTTATACTGGTACAGAACCCAAACATTTGGTATCAAATGGGGTTTTACAACCTGAGACTTTTTATATTTCCAATGGTGTTCGACAAGGTGGACATTTATTTAATTGTCCCCATATTTTATTTACAGTGTACATTGATGATTTTAAGCAATATACTAGATAGTGCTGGAATAGGTTGTCACATACACAACTGCTGCACTAATCATGTGTTTTATGCTGATGACTTATGTGCGTTATGTTCATACCAGTTGGATCTGAACTCAAGCAATTCAGTCATTAGTTCATTCAATGTCCACAGCCACAGCCACAGGACCGCTTGCAAGATGACATAATTACATTGCATGTCATGGCCATAGCCGCGATATTATTACTATTATCAGCAGGAGTTGATTTTGGTCCTGACCTACCCATACATGTGACATTATGGGGCAACTTCACTAAAATTAATGAAAACAAAAATGAACACGATGAATCGCTCACTCTGAAGCCATCGTCGTTACATTTTTGACAGTCAGTGACAAAACAAAAGTGTAATTGTGATCAGTGGTTGTGATTTATTCATTATTGGGCCTTCGCCTTCGGTTAGGGTGCCGTCCTGGCGGTGATAGAAATTAGTTTAAGGCACTACGATACATGCCTTAAGTTAATCGAGATTACCGATATTCTGTGCATTCCTTCCTCGCGCCATTCAGCTCATTAACAAATGCCCAGTTCTAAACTGTAAGTGATCAACGCAATCAATTAGTTCACAGGCACGGACGCGCGTGTTCGTTCTGCACCCAATAGGACGATAGTGCTGCCGTCTAACGGATAGGATTTCATACTGGCAGGTAGCGCCACCATTTAGATAAATGCATCATATAATCTAATATCGAGCGTGCTGTGCGTTTAGAACGCTGAGAAGTATTATAATGTTTCGCAATTTCCATTACAAGTTGATTTAATAGTAAACCCACATAGAAACTACTAAAACGAATATTCTTCCATATAAAATTTAGAGTCGTTCCTGAAATTACGTTTACCCGGGTGATAACTGTTTTACGTCATACTGTTCGTAAATTGAGTCAAGTCTGGAGACAGCTCAAACGGGAAGAATATGGAGCGGTAAGCCTATACAAACAGCCAAGAGAGGATGGCATGGTTTGGAGTGGAGTGAGAGAGTAGGAGAAGATTAGATTGCGAGGTAGGTAGGGTGAGGCGGGCGGGCGGGCGGGCGGGCGGGCGGGCGGGCGGGCAGGACATACATATTCTTTCCGATTTGTTTTTCAGTGTGTATGCTTTGGATGAAACTGCTATATATCCATTCAAATGTTTTGCTTCCTGCGTTTATTACTAATTTCACAAAAAACAGTGGTATCAAGTACTCACACCCAATGACGGCCTAGTTGGTTTATGCATACATGCTACCTCTTTTTCTACAACTAATAGAACAAATGCGAACTCTTTCGATTTTCACTTTACAACGCATTCAACTATTTTACTGCAACTACAGCGAGAACACATGGCAATAAAACTGGTCTTATTGTAAAGATCTTTCCACTTTTAAAAGAGTTAATTAATGCAATCTAACAGTTTGCATATGTGGCTTACTTATAATTTATTTTAAAAGTGAGACATTCTAGTGAAATCTGACAGTTCCTGGCCACCGACACACTGAAATACGCCTCCGTTGCTTAGAACGTCTTCGACCTTGACGCTGCGATGTAGCATCGAATTCCTCTGTTTCTTCGACGTGTAGCTATATTCGAATAGGCCAGCTCACTTGCTGATTTCTCATATTCCCTTCCAAGCAGAAATACACTTATAGCAACTGTTGGAATTTCATACACACCCAGTGCAGTGATGACAGCGGTAGTTTCAGCGCCAAAACTAATTCTGCGACGCAAACGAGACTCGTCTTGTTCTCCTTAGTTCGCCTAATGATACACTGGGAAGGGTTTTCTGTCGGAATGGTACTGTCGGTGCCATATAAATTCTATGTCTTCAACAAGGTAATTCTAGTAAACAGCTGGCGAAATACTCTTGATTGCGGTTGCTAATGGTTAGCTTGTACAAGCCGAAAGGGATGGCTTGTGTTTCCTTTGAATGAGTTAGTAAGCTTACTTCTAGAGGAGACCACTCCAAGGTTGTACAAACTATCTTGAGTTGTATTTTCAATATCACGAAAGTTATCTTGATTCGGTAATTCTCGCCTCGCGGTAAAACCTACATATTAGCAGCCCTATGACAAAATTAAACATTCCGATGAGTGATGCCGTCGGATGGAAACCGCTCTATCAAATCTCGTTTAGGTGGCTAAAGTTCAATCCCAGGGCTGACCAATAAGCAAGACACGGACGGGTTTTGCCAGGGAGCTAAGGTGGATAGGTAAGGTCATTGAGATAAGTTTTTAAATGAATAAATGTTTAAGATATAACAGAAATCTAACACCAATAGGGAGCGTGTTCCAAAACGCTGGCGCAGTAACTAAACCCCTTGATCCAGTGCCATCAACTCTACGGCACAGGTCCGTAAACCCTGGCCCACGGGCCAAATATAACCCACTCGTGAGACCTGCGCTAATACTTATAGGGACAAACAGATAAGTATAAGATGCCAACGATGAAACAAAACAAAATGGCACGTAATTACACGTAATGAATCCCAGTATTCAGAACAGATTATCGAAGTGCTTTTATTTCGCCATCATATTAACACCACACACCACACAATGACATTGACGATTTGAACCAGTGACTACTTTTTAGAATCTGCAAGTTATTTTGTTTATAAAAGATTACTAACCGTCCAACCGGTCACACATGCAACTGACAACAAATGAACTACTAAAAAGAGCCGATCCAATATGGCTGCCGCTAATCGCCACTCAGCCGAATGGTCAATGACTTCGCATCCTCGATCCGCATGCGCATCGGGCAATGACGCAGGTTTTGACGTCACGCGACCGCATGTCCAATCAGAAGTATCGTTTCGGTCGGGGGTTACTGACCGCGCGCGTCTCGACGTCCGCTTCCGGTGTTTCGACGAGTGGCGGGCTCGACCTTCCTTTACCGGCTCAAGGTAATCGCGAGTGGAGCCCCGCGTCGTCTTCGGGGACATCAATAAGACTCGACCCAAGAAATCTGTGTTGAACATATACATGCATGACATGTAGCCAGGACAATCTGCCAAAGGGTGACTTCTGGCGTTACGTATAATGTCACAATAACACGTTTAGCGCAGTCTTTAATAACATATTTAAACTGTCAACACACTTGGGAAGACTTGTTTTAATTTCATGCGAAGGCGGTTGTGATGTGTTGACGGCGTTGATGCGTGGACCACACATTTATGTAGGACCAACGAACTCTTGTATGTTTACGATGCTGGTAACATCACGGCAAGCATACGAGAGTTAGCCAGGTGTCTTAATAATAATCCGCCAGTTTTCAAAAGATGATAACGTAAAATAACTTATATAAAATAGATGAAAGTCTCTAATGTAAATATTTGGAATTTCTGGGTATGGTAATTAGGCGATATATCACGAAGATTGTTATGTAATCACATCATGTTTTGAGGTTTGTCGAACACGACGAGACACACTTTCCAAACACAGACAGCCAAGAAAGTGTACGTCCTTCGGCAACAAGTCAGCGTCGGTGGCCAAACAAATCCCATTATAGCCTCGTTGCGCAGACGTCGTGAGGTGGCAGCACTTTTAAGCCCCTCACATGCCCCTGGGGAATTAATGCTCTCC
>OZ024863.1:2887989-2910489 GCA_964017155.1 Oasisia sp. SBJ-2009
GCTAAGTAATTCGGCCACAGTGCATACATTGTTATGCCTGGTGTGACGTCATATATAATGTTTGCTATCTCTAGTGGCGCCACGTATTGTTCTCAAAGACAGACTAAGGATCCTGTAGCTGTGAAGCTATAGCATCCTTGGACCTTGATTCACAAACAAACATCGTAATTATCTTACAGAGTAGAAATATCTTAGGAAGGTGAAATTAAAGGTACTTCATAAGTTCGATGTAGCCTTTTGATTTTTTCGTAAACGTAAATTGTCGGTGTCCTTTAACGTAATTAGCAATGAACACAACTATATGCATTGTCTTATATATTTGCGTTACATATCTGTTGCGTGTGATGTTCAGAGAAATAAATATATAAAATATATTGAGTCATAAAACACAGAGTTGTCACGGAGAGAACGAAATTGCTCAAGATTCGAAACTGAGCAGAGCACTCAACAGAGGGTCGTGGATCTGGCCAAGTGACCACCCCACTTGGCTGTTGTCAGTTAGCAAAGCCATCAAATAACAAGTAAGTCACTTTTTACGAGATTAACCCCAAGACGTATGGCGCCCGACGTCCTAGCCGTGCAGAAGTAAACCGTTCACATAGTCGCCGCCTGCACGCATCCGTCAACTCAGTTGTAACACAGATGCAACGTAACAGTCTCCGCTGATAGATACGTGTTGGTCTTACCTTCTCGTTGGTCTTACCTTCTCGTTGGTCTTACCTTCTCGTTGCGTGTGATGTTCAGCCGGTGCACGTTCCTCAGCCGCCGTGTGTCGTCGACCTCGAACACGTCGACCACGTAGACTCCCAGGAGCGGCAGACTCACAACCGCCTCGTCTCTCGTCCGCTGCAGCCGCACGAAGTTCACCGGATGTTGAGCCGCCCTGCGTTCAGCGGCCAACATCAACGAGTGCTCAGAACGAGGCAATGTCACCCGGTATACGTCATCAGTGGTCACACACGTCTCTGTGGGACACCTTTGTCGCGTGGGTCGGGCAACCGGCAAAGCTTGCTCCTCCGACAGGGTAATGATCGTGTCCGTGTTGAGCTGTGGCGATGGCGCTAGAGCTGACATTTCCGTTGCGTTAGAAGTTGCGTCGTCCTTCGACACATCGGGAATATCTGTAGAACCGGACGAACATTCCGTGCCGAGCTTCTTCCAAGCCTCGTCGACGGCTGACGTGAAACCCGGCAAACACGACATGTCGGGGTGCTTTCCGCCGGGTAACTGACTGTTGCCATTTCCCTGTGATCCCGAAAACGGTTCACTTCCCCGGTGCCCTGAGCCTCCGTTCTTGACATGTCCTTCTTGGTAGTCAATCAGGAGAGAGTGGACGTGATGAAGGAGACTGTCCCCAGACCTTGGCCGGACATACACGTTCAGGCCGTACTCCCCGGCTACGGTCAACGTAACATGAACGACAACGTGCGACTGGGAAACCTCCAGTTTGACCGTAGCTGCTGGCTGATCGGACGGGATGTGCAGACATTCGATTTCGTAGAAAACCTCGCATTTTGACTGCGACATGTTTAGTCTTAGCTTCACTTCCGGTTGTGATGTCTTGACGTAGCCTTCAGCGCCCGGCCCGATCGTCTTAACACCTAACGTCGGCGCGTGTATTCCTCTGCCCAGCACCCCCCAGAGCAACGAAGGGAAGGGCGCGGGTATCGGAACTGGACGGTAGAACCGGATCAAGTAGTTGCACACATTCGGAATAAGGCCGGTAGAATTGCGTTGGTCGCAAAACAATTCGTACGCATACTCACCGGGTTCCGGCAGACGCACAACTATGGTGACGTAATCACCGCACATGCGCAGAATGGCCCGCGACATTAGCGTCGCTTCGTCGAGGAAGAGGTGTTTGAGACATTGCCAGAACACGAGCTTCTTGTGGGTTGCTTTGTGGAATCGAATCGTCAATTCTGGTTCGTCTGTGTAAACGATGGCTTCGAAGTGAGAGTTCGGCACAAGTCCCGCCTCGTCCAGTTCCGTACCCGGGCCCCAGCCGATCTCAGGGTCGTCCGGTAAGTAGCGACCGTCCGTCGTGTCGCACTCGATGACGTAGGAACACACGAGGTCCAATTCGTGATGTCGATCAAGGTCGCGACCAAAGACATCGAAGCGGTATCTTCCTACTTCGGCCATGTGACATGTGTAGCTGACCATACTCGCGGTCAGTTGACCGATCACGCACCCTTTGGTCTGTGTCACCGCTTTACCCCCAGATTCCTCTTCTGCAGTCTTCTGTCTAAACAGCATGTAGCGGAACTGTGCGCGGGTCCCGAGGGATGCTGGGATACCAAACGTTATCGTCACTTCCGCGTCGGTTGTCTTCAGCACGCAGCGTCGCTGGCTGCCGTTCACCATCGTCAGACCCAAGTCGAAGAAACGTTCCCGGATGTAGAAGAACGTCTCAAACTGCTGCGCAAACAGCGGCTGCGGCAACAACTGCCAGTCGGGGTCGTCGGGGAGGTGCGTGCACACGAACTGGTCGGGGTCGGTGAGGAAGAAGAACTCGTTGTTGTGGTAGCGTTTCTCACCGGGCGAGTCGTCCTCTTGGTCGCCGGCCAGTCTCTCTCCGTCGACGTCGATCAGCGCCCAGCCGGCCACTCGACGTCTGACGAGAGCGCACGACGCCCACAGCACGTCCAACAGACGCCATTCCCCGTCCACGAGAACGGCGTTCCACTGGGCGCGTCTCTCCCGTTTCCGACGCAATCGTCGCTCCCCGACGACGTAGGAGCCATTCTTCGTGACGCCGCTGACGACAACACACGCGAGGCCGGCCGCTCTGTAAGCAACGTTGGCAAACAAACGTCAGTAACCTGCACGGAAAGCGCTTATGGCTTATGGAATTAATGGGAATCGGAAATGTTTATTGACCCAGTACATACAGCAATATAAAAGCGATGTTCAAACAAAATTACTTATAATAATAATAATATAATTCCGTTGCTTAATATAGCGGTTTTTAGCTAACTAAATATCAATCAAAGCGCTTCATATTACTTATAGTTCAAATTATAAAATAATATATCATTAGTGCAGTAACATGACACGTAATTGTGTTGAAAATAATATAAATGTAATTATAAGTAAATATAATTTTTTTAGTGTAGGTAAGATAACCAAGGGTCGAGGAGACTGTCACTAAAACCATTTTGGTCGCTCTCGTGGCAGCCACCCCGATGATTCTTGGGAACACTGGGCGGGAATGTGCCTGTATTGTGAAGATTGATACCTCGTATTAGATGTAGCAATGTATGCCTTAAACACAACACTGTATATTTATGTTTCAGATGTAACAGCAAGGACACATCATGTATTGTGTACAAAGATGTATTAACCTATTCATCTATACTTTTACCCATTTCAATCTGTATGATTGCCCAGAATGAAATGAAAATTAAACTATTAATGATCTAGGCTTTGACAAAATCAATACGAGCATTAGTCCAGAAGAAGACACAAATGACATATATTTTGCCAAATGTTCTCGGGTAGTTCGCTTACCTTGCTAACCGCGCGAAGAAGTGCGCGTGGCAGTTCTGCCCAAGCACTATACCCATGAGCCCCTCCATCGGCGTGTTCGAATCCGGAAATTGCTCCGGGATGGAATCGACGCTGGAGCAGTCGAGTGACGTCATCCAGTGGAAGAGTGCGCGCGCGCATTCAACGTCCGAATGGCGACGATTCGTGAGGCGCTTCGCCAAGCCTTCATAGCTACCATACAGGAATTTCCATGGCGTCTGTGGAGTACAAGTTTATAATGCTATAGTACTTTATCCATAGGTAGTATACTAGGGTGTGGTACGGAGGAGGTCGGCTTCAAAAACAGGTGAAAATGGGAAGTGGACTGTTAACATTGATGGGAAATATTGATTCTCAAAATGGTGGGAAGTGTTCCCTTCTCCCCTCACCCAAACACGGAGGGAGATGGGAACTGCAACATTTCTACTCCGCCAGCGTAGTGAATAACATGATCATTAGCTTTTCATTATGATATATAATTTAATGTATATATATATATATATATATATATATATATATATATATATATATATATATATATATATATGTGGTATGTATGTACATACATACAATATATATATATATATATATATATATATATATATATATATATATATATATATATATATATATATATATATATATATATATATATATATATATATAACATACATATATATGTGTGTGTGCATGTGTGCGTATGTGCGTGTGTGCGGGTGTGCGTATGTGCGTTTGTGTGTGTTATTTATTTACAGTTTTAATCTCACAGCGATCATACAAAAATAGACTACATTACAACGTTCGTGATAATATTCCAGTAACAACCCACGAATTGTGGCACAACCATGAATTGTCCAGGCGTCGGGTGCGGCGGTTACATAACTCATTATTGTTTGATAATTTGCTTTGGAAACATTTACCTGAGAAATACTTTGGTCCTCATCTGTGAACTCTTCCAAGTCGAAAATGTCGTCCTTCCTGCAGGATGGCGGCATGGGAGGAGGCAAAATGACCTGCGCGACATCAGCAAGACAGAGTAGTGTATTCAGACTAGAGCCTAAAGGCTACACGAAGGTAACCGTTGCTGTTGTCAGTATTATGAGTAGACCTAAACTCACGCTCACAAAGATACGCACACACGCACTCTCGCATATGCACGCACATACACCCACACGCTCATAAAGTTTCACACATGCACACATACACATACACACACGCACGCACGCACACACACAGGCACACACGCACACATGCACACATGCACACATGCACATACACACACACGCACGCACACACACAATCCAACACATACAATACGGTGAGGCAATACTAATCAATAACAATACGCACATTCTCGATGATTGACTTGTTGTATTTATAGGATGATTATAAGTTCTGATCAATATTTACTTTGATTTGTATTCGTCGAATGCCAATATTATTATGTCACTAAAACAGTTCTGAGTAAAGAGACTTGCGGGCAATTTTCTCTCAGGTTCGATTCTCCATATTTGGCAGCAGCATGAAATCGAAGCGCAATCCATTTCTCTTCTTTCAGTAACGGACTTGTCTAGGAGCAGCGTGTAATACGTATCGTCATTGTCCCAACACGTGACTCAGTCGGATCCACTGGATGGCGAAACAATTATTGTGAGAAACATAGAGAAAGAGAGGCGGGATATATATATATATATATATATATATATATATATATATATATATATATATCCCGACAGACAGACAGACAGACAGACAGACAGGCAGACAGGCAGGCAGGCAGGCAGGCAGGCAGGCAGACAGGCAGACATGAAGACATGCAGACAGACAGACAGACATACAGACAGACAGACAGACAGACAGACAGACAGACAGACAGACAGACAGACAGACAGTGACGTGGGATACAATTATAGAGCTGGATATATACTATCATCTTTCTCCCTCTCTCTCTCTCTCTCTCTCTCTCTCGATGATGATGATGATGATGATGATGACGAGAGTTGTGTGTGTGTGTGTGTGTGTGTGTGTGTGTGTGTGTGTGTGTGTGTGTGAGAGAGAGAGAGAGAGAGAGAGAGGGAGAGAGACAGACAGACAGACAGACACAGAGACAAGAGACACAGACAGAGACAGAAAACAGAAACAGAGAGACATGGAGAGAGAGAGAGAGAGAGAGAGAGAGAGAGAGAGAGAGAGAGAGAGAGAGCGAAGAGTGAGAAAGATAGAGAGATGGGGCGATATATATATATATATATATATATATATATATATATATATATATATATATATTGAGAGAGAGTTCTCATTATTGTTTATCATAACATCATACCTGGAGACACCCACCTCCTCCCTGCTGTGGTGGCCCCTGTAGACTTACACTCGTCTCGCCCGAGTGAGCACGCATTGACTAAGAGCACAAAGTGTTCCACTAATTGCCACAGCGGGTTGTGTTTAGACCTGCTCAAGGCGTGTTCAAGAACATACATAATTCAGTGCGAATAACATTTCAGAGCAGTTCCAACTATGTCGAACCAGTGAGACACAAGTCCTAACACCAGAAGCAATATTAGCGTATTACAAACACGGAGCCGAATAGGTCGCGGATGTCGTAGCGGTTACATGGATTAAACAATCGGATGGCATCGATCCCCAATCGATATGACCTAGTGTTATTTCCGTTTAGCAGAACCATGTAGATTGTCGCACTGTTAACGCATGAGATGTGTAACTTTGATACAGGTATATGGTGAATATGGTTATTCCGTAATATCGTTGGATCGAACATTTCTTTTAAGTTATAAGTTGCTTAATTATTCTATTTAAATGAAAAATATGTGCTCCCAATTAGAGTAATATCCTGAACTAAAGTGATTCCATTTTACATAAAATTCTTGACCCACCCACGTGACGTCACACAAGAACAGAACATTTTATTTTATTTCAGATTGCTTCAGTACCATTTATATTTCCGATTGTATTAATTTTCTTTCTTTCAGTGACTTCAAGGAGATGGCGATGGTAACGACAATGAAGAATACATTCATATGACGACTGCTAAATATTCTTTCACTTTTCAATCTAATCGCAAAACACCGTTGTTTTGCGTAGTTCCTTTTTCTTCCATTATACTGTTTAATGAGAAATACACTATTCACTAATATAGATAAATAGCCCTAGTTTTACTCAGAAGTCAGCGGGATGATGCATTTTCCTACTAAATGAACATATTTGGATTAAATACGAGTAGAAGCACAATCTTACCTGGTATACTGGGCCGGATCAGAGCGATACAACCGGGCAGGGTCCGGGTCCCGTACGACTGGGCATTGGGCACACGGCAAGTATTGTATTTAAATGGACTGTGTGTTGATAGAATCGATTATACAATGAGGAGATTACGTTTGCAGAACAATGCGAATTCGGTAGGTAGTTCCGCGGTCACTGGTCTATGGGTATCAAAAGCGATGTTAACCAGTGTGTGTGTTTGTGTGTGTGTATGTGTGTGTGTGTGTGTGTGTGTGTGTGTGTGTGTGTGTTTGTGTGTGCGTGCGTGCGTGTGCGTGTGCGTGTGCTTGTGCGTGCGTGCGTGCGTGCGTGCGTGCGTGCGTGTGTGTGTACTTTCATCTCAAAACACCAGTCATAGAATAACATCCCACTTAAACTGATTATTTTTTTATTAATGAATAAATAACATTTCTTCCTCTTCTCGTGTCCTGATACTTATTTTATAACCGAGTGTCGAAACCGCAATTGTGTGCATTCAGGACGACATTTTACGATCTCTGGATATGCATAAGCACGTAGTACTTGTACTGCTGGACCTCAGCGCTGCGTTTTGACACTATCGACCATGACATACTGTTAATAGATCTACATCGAATCGGGGTACGAGGCGACGCACTCTGCTGGCTCGCATCGCATCTTACCGACCGCACACAATGCGTCAGTGTCGACGGTCACTCGTCTCACAGAACCCGACTGCGACACGGAGTTCCACAGGGCAGTGTGTTGGGCCCTCTACTTTTCACTGTTTACTGCGCTGGCCTGTCATATATCTTCGAAACGCATGGTGTTCGTTACCATGTGTAGGCTGACGACACACAACTCTATGTTGACTTTCCACCTATCGATTCGGCGTCTGCAGCCGACCAGATATCCCGGTGTGTCATCGACGTGAAATCTTGGCTAGCGTCGCGCTACCTACTTTTGAACGAAGCAAAAACAGAGACAATTCTCTTTACCACACCGAACCACCGCACGCCGCAGCCACGTCCTCTTGTCATCGACATCTGTGGACGCAACGTTACCACTTCGGCCAGCATTCGCGACCTTGGCGTGCATCTCGATTCAACTTTGTCGATGACCGCACACGTAAGCCGTACCCGCCGGACTGCCTACGCCCAACTTCGTTGTATAGCGCAAATACGATCTGCGCTAACTCTTCGAGCATGCAAGACACTTGTTCATGCGTTAGTCACGTCGCGACTTGATTTTGGTAATGCTGCCCTGTACGGCATTACTGGAACGCTGTTGTATAGACTTCGAATGGTCCAGCGTTCAGCAGCGCGCGTCATCCTACGTTTACATCGCCTTGACCAACACAGCATGACGGAGGCTCTGCGAGAGTTGCACTGGCTACCCGTGACACAGTTTGATTTCAAACTGCTGACTTTTATGCACAGCGCCGTGCATGCTAACATTCCACGCTATCTGGCTGATCGAATCACGCCGTACGTTCCCCATCGCAGTCTGCGTTCGGCTGACCAGGCTCTCGTCTGCGTTCCAAGGGTCAACCTAAAACGTTTCGGGCGACGAGCCTTTTCATGTGCGGGACCTGCACTGTGGAACTCGCTTCCATTTTATCTCAGGAAACAACAAGATTCCGGACATTTTAAGAAAGACATAAAAACGTTTTTCTTTAAACAGGCATCTTCGTAATTTATTCTAGACATTTTAGAAAGAACATGAACACTTTATATTTTAAATGAGCGTACATTTACTTTTTTACTTTTTGTGTGCATTATTTTATCAAAATGTGTACTTATAATTTGCTGAACTGTTGTAATGTATTTAATTTTTAAGCTATTTTACTTGTACACACCCCTGAATTTACTATGTAAAGAAATGAGGTGTTTAAATAAAATTATTATTATTATTATTAACCGGTGGCTTATGTACGCAACTACTACTAAATATGTTGTTGGCGACATAGAACACAGGTCATGTAGGCAACGTGGCTTTCTCACCAGCATTTATGTCAAATGTGAAGTTAAGCAACAAATGATCCCTACGTAAACAACATCCAAGCTGTCTCATCAGCAGTGTGTAGTGCAGCCAGTAATACATGTTGACACATTTCAAATGGTTGGAAAGTTGTAACCTACTGATACTATCCTGATATTACGATATTTCGCACATACGGGCATGGGCAATTGTAACATACTATGATCTCATCGTGCACGAGTGAACTGCCGGACCACGCGCCATTGTGTCCAACAATAGCGGCTCGCTGGAGTGAATCGCCAGTTACAGTTGACGGCCTCGTTGTTACACTTAAGGCTGATTATGCAACAACCAATGCTCTGGACTTGTCAGTTATACAATCTAACTATGATTGATCTAGCATGTTTGTGTATGTGTATATGTATATTTATGTATGTATGTATGTATGTATGTATGTATGTATGTATGTATGTATGTATGTATGTATGTATGTATGTATGTATGTATGTATGTATGTATGTATGTATTTATGTATGTATGTATGTATGTATGTATGTTCGTACGTATTTATGGATGCATCATATATGATAATAATATATAATTATATATAATTTAATATATTTAATCACTCACAAGCCTTTGCTAGTTTATACACATTGACAATACTCAAAAATATATTTACACACTGAGACTGAACATCAAAATAAAATATTATTATTATTATTAACTATACGATTGGCAGCGCAGCTACAAGTCGAATGTGTCTTGGTCTGCCGGAGTGATGTCGTCTTTGATTGGTCTGTCGGGTCAACATAGTTCACAACCTGTAGAGTTGAAATACGGCCAGACATAACATTAGTCAGTGAGGGTCCCTATCGTTGCTATGTTGAACGACTCTTTTTAGGCCGAGCAGACCAGGTAAGATGTTGTTTCTTCTCCTGTTTTATCGAGTTGTGTCGCTTTATGCGAAAATGCTTCAAGTGACTAAGCACCAGTCACACGATGGTCAACTTCATTCCACCAATCCTTCACATTTCTGGAATGCCCAGTGGCTAGTGTTCGAAGTAATGTGTATTGGTCATTATTAGTGAACCGTGCGTTTCTAACCGTGCAATGCTACATGTCCTTGAGCGGAATTGCCCAATAATAGTTCGCGATTTGAGTGAAACACGATTACACAACTAATAAGTTATACTTACATCAACGTTTCAGCCAATATCGGCGGCCTTCTTCGGGAACTCCAGACGAAGGTCGCCGATGGTGGCTGAAACGTTGACGCGAGTAGAAATTATTAGTTGTGTAATCATAAATGTTGCTTGACTAATATTCTTCCAACTGGATGAACATTTTCACGGAAATTTAACATAATTTTAGTTATAAATTCATTTCTCACGGTTGCTACCATTATCACCAAGATGACATGTAGGTCCAGATCGTCACTGGACATTGGTATAAACAACAGTAGCTAAAATACACAATGCATCTTGACACAATGTACTCTTGCGTAAGATGGACGAGTGGTCAGTTTCACAGACAATGGAGTCACAATGCAGATCGCGCTGCACACTTCGTAATGCAGGTTATAAAGTTAAGTCAGGTCAAAGCAATTCGACTGGCAGTATTACTATTTAGCCGCCGATTAATTAAACGGCGTTTCTTGATAAGGCGGCAGCCGAGACTGACCGACAACACCGTGCCCTTGTTTCTATGTGGTAATATATCCACCGCGATTGTGTTAAGCGGATTAAACTGGTTTCACGAGGCTGTAGTAAACGATCTCCTCGTTTTCTAGCCAAGTGCCACTTCTACAAACACTGCGACATCGCATTATATTATAATTATTTTTTGGCAATTACTTATTATATAAGCAGTTCAAAGTTAACTCCAGCAAAAACCCATTCGACTTCATTTATCTGATGCAATCTATTGCTTGTTCTCTGGGCTAAGGCGAACGCAGCCCCAACTTTGTGGAACTTCCCAGTCGATGTTAATACAATAAACTAATATACTTTTATTTCGTCGTATAAAAACACATCATTATAACACTGCATATCCTCCTTAGTTTCTGATCAGTTTCACCCAACAATTGACGACGTTTGCTATGATCATGACAATGAGAATCATTTGGTGTATCTGCGTCATGGGGTAAGACTTTCTGAGGCCATTGGTGCTAATATAGCTTTTTCCATTATTGTTCATTCTTGTTATTACTTTGAGATAGATGTAACCCACACGCCTCGTTGTTTCTTAAATCAAGTTCCATACAGATGGGGAAACACAGGCTGTGTACCAGGACCCGGAGTGAATTCCTTTACCGATTTGAACTTTACCTAACCCGCTATGGTATTAGTGGAATATCTTGCGTTCTCTATTCTATTCGGCGTGACCCACATGTTGTGGCCATGTTCCAACTAGCAGGATTTCCTACGGAATAAACTACGGAATACTCGGGTAGCAGAATAAAACATCTGGTGTATGTTTACTTCGATTAACACAATATTATTTTTTATCATACGCTTAGAGTATCATTCATTGTAACTTCAGGCGTGAATATTCCTGGTGTCTGTACACGTATGTTCCTCAATATTTGCAGGTATAACCATACACGCTGCGAGACTGACAAAGCTGTCGGTGCATTGCGATGGCAAGTGCATCCATGTAGAGCAGCTCGCCGACGTGAGTGCGATCAACGGGAACACAGGCAGAGTTCCGGAAACAACTCGAACCTGATACATTTCGTTTGTATTATATGCCTTGATGACACTAGTTTCTAGTCTATAGCATTGATTGGTTTGAAATGGTTCTTTTTGAAACCGTATTTTACATCCTATTTTTGTTTATTTTTTATTTATCTTAATTTATTTAATTATTAATAGTGACTTATTTTATTTTAGCATATTTGTTTAATTCACTTGTATTTTAGATTTAGTCAACACATCATGTTAATGTGATGGACTTTGATTGGCATTTAAATTATTTATAAAGCGCTATATTAATAAACGTAATTATTGTTATTATTATTATTATTGTTATTATTATTAAATGATGACGTGTGATTTGTCTTTAATAATAATCACATCGACACGACTGACGACCGTTCGTTGTGAGATTATTACATCGACAATTCAACTTCAGTTTGTCATTGTTCGAGTTACTTACGCGGGCAACTCTCAATTTTGGATTACTTGTTTTCCTCAGTGACACAACTATATAATAATAACAATTGTAACACTTCTGTAGCGCATATATCCTTGAAAATGCAAGCTCAGAGGCGCAATAGACAAAACCATTTGGCATAATCACACCGGGAGCAGGCACAAGTCGTAATTACGAGTATGGAACCACCGAACATGTATCGTGGTAAAGCAATTTCAAACAAATATGTCTTGATTTCTTTACGAAAGGTAGCTATAGCTTCATACGACTTAATTGTAATAGGGAGTTGAATCCAGATTGTTTGCGCAGAGAACGCTTGTTTGCAAATACTGAGCTTAGTTTTAGGAACAAAACGTTGTTTGTATACATGATCTAAGGGTCCTATAGGTAGTTATCAAAGATGGGTAACTGATTAATTAAGTGTATCGGTTGTTGAATCGAAATAGTACGGAACGTAACAGTAGCCAATTTAAATTTGATTCTATATACAACTGAAAGTCAATGCAACTATTTAAGTAGCGTGCAATACGATAAAACATTAGGCCTATACATATTTGTTTCTTCATCCAGCGGGTGTGATGCAGTGACGTCTCTGGCCGATGGCTACACATGATAGAGGCTACTCGTTGACCGTTCCTTGACCGCAGCAAGGGCCATGGCCTGTTGCGCCCCGCCCCCGTGCTGCTGCCAGATCTGGAGAGTGGCGCCAGAGAGATCATTGCCAGCAAGTGACTTTACTCTGTTGTGTCGTAGTTATATACACACGTTATATAAGTATTGCACTTCTGTTCTGTTCACCCCTGTCCGTCAACTCATGATTACTTGTTTATGTGTTAAGTTATTTTTATTTATTAATATAGGGATGTGTAATTCTTAGTTGCTTTGGTTGGAAATAAATACGTTACTTACTTACTTACTTATATATTATTATAATGTAAAACATATACATTGATTCCACAAATATGTGTAAGGGTATGTGAACAGGAATATGGTCATTAAGCATGATTTTTATTATGTTGAATTTTTGTTAAAGACATTTATCTGACAAGGATCAACTTCTACATTTATATATCTATAATAATAATAATAATAATAATAATAATAATAATAATAATAATAATAATAATAATAATAATAATAATAATAATAATAATAATAATAATAATAATAATAATCATAATAATAAATAATAATAATAATTAATAATAATAATAATAATAATCATAATAATAAATAATAATAATTAATAATAATAATAATAATAATAATAATAATAATAATAATAATAATAATAATAATAATAATAATAATAATAATAATAATAATAATAATAATAATAATAATAATAATAACAACAACAACAATAATAACAACAACAACAATAATAATAATAATAATAATAATAATAATAATAATAATAATAATAATAATAATAATAATAATAATAATAATAATAATAATGATAATGATAATGATAATGATAATGATAATGATAATGATAATGATAATGATAATGATAATGATAATGATAATGATAATGATAATGATAATGATAATGATAATAATAATAATAATAATAATAATAATAATAATAATAAAAATAATAGTAATAGTAATAGTAATAGTAATAGTAATAGTAATAGAAATAGTAATAGTAATAGTAATAGTAATAGTAATAGTAATAGTAATAGTAATAGAAATAGAAATAGTAATAGTAATAGTAATAGTAATAGTAATAGTAATAGTAATAGTAATAGCAATAGCAATAGCAATAGCAATAGCAATAGCAATAGCAATAGCAATAGCAATAGCAATAGCAATAGCAATAGCAATAGCAATAGCAATAACAATAACAATAACAATAACAATAACAATAACAATAACAATAACAATAACAATAACAATAACAATAACAATAATAATAATAATAATAATGACAATATATTTATACACTCATTTCAAAGTACAACTCTGTTCACGAGTGTTAACAATGTTTCCAAAATATTACCAACAATTATAGTATCATATTGCGGATAATTATTTGCGAACTTATACAAAATTCTCCAGTTTCAAAGTTACTTCATATGAAAGGTGCTTGACAAGGCCACTGCTCTTATACAGTCCGGTGCTGGCTGTTCAATGCCATACATTGCTTACATTTTACAGCCCTTTCACTTTCTTTCTCTCTGAAATCAGTTAGCAACAGCTAATATAGACACATTGTCGTTTCCCGCACTAACTTGTCTCTGTTGTATCACAACTTTGCGTCGTATTAGGTATTATAATATAGTATGCAAAATGGTGGACCGCTTTTGCATGTTGTTCAAAAGTATTGTGCCCGTGAGTGTGCGCGCGCGTGTGTATGTATGTGTGCGTGTGGTGTACAAAACTTCACAATGAGGTCACGTGCTGTTGTTTAGAGTAAGTTTCCCCCACCGAGGCCGCCATCTTGCAGAAGGGAGGACATGCATGATTTGGACGATTTCACTGATCAAGACAAGGATGTTTCTAAGGTAAATACTCTCCAAATGCAAGCATCTACGCAACAATTCACCAAATTCATGCGATGTCTACGGGTTAGAGACTATATAGAAAACACATGTGATGTGACTGTAATAATAATAATAATAATAAAGAAATCTTCACTGACAATTGGAAGACTTTATTTTACGATAATATTGGAACGGACGTTGTGCAGTCGTACACAATCTGACGTCAGTGTATATATATATATATATATATTTATATATATATATATATATATATATATATATATATATATATATATATATATATATATATATATATATACATATATATATATATATATATATATATATATATATATATATATATATATATATATATACATATATATATATATACATATATATATATATATATATATATATATATATACATATATATATATACATATATATATATATATATATACATATATATATATATATATATATATATACATACATATATATATATATATATATATATATATATATATATATATATATATAAGTAAAGGCAAATTCTTATATAGCGCAGCATCCAGTTCTCAGGACCGTTCAAAGCGCTTTACACTTTACTTCCCTGAAAGACCTGTTCACTCAGACACCATCTTGGCTTCTCTGGGAAGCATCCAACCATAATGCTACCATTAATGCCCGAAGGCTGCTCATACACATATCCACCAATGTCTATAGTCATGTACTCATTTATACAGCTGAGTAAACTGGAGCAATGTAGTGTGAAAAAACTTGCCCAAGGTTTGAACACCGTAGCACAGGTTTCGAACCCGGGGTCTCCTAGTCGAGAGTCTGAAGCTCTACCCCTGAGCCACTGCGCTCTACAAATATATATATATATATATATATATATATATATATATATATATATATATATATATATATATATATATATATATATATATATATATATATATATATATATATATATATATATATATATATATATATATATATATATATATATATATATATATATATATATATATATATATATATATATATATATATATATATATATATATATATATATATATATTTCCCCGTAAAATGCCAAAGCGACCATTGCAGCACATGTTTCTGTCGTTCTACAATATATATATATATATATATATATATATATATATATATATATATATATATATATATATATATATATATATATATATAGATTGTTGAACGACAGAAAAATGTGCTGCAATGGTCGCTTTGGCATTTTACGGGGAAATGTTGTCGGTTCATAAACAGTTATGTAACATCAACTATATCCTTTCATCTCCTCCCACCAAGTGTTTTTCATGATGGATATTTCCCCCCCAGACTCCGGGGTCTTTCCTCTACGGCAGCTACGAAGATTTGGCCGTACGTCTCACGAAACAATGCCGCTCTGACGTAGCATCTGCGCGCGCACTCTTTCACTGGATGACGTCACTCAACTGCACCAACATCGACGCGGCCACTGCGGAGCAACTTCCGGCCTCCAACACGCCGATGGACGGGCTGTTGAATATACTGTTTAAGGAGAACTGTCATGCGCATTTCTTCGCACGGTTAGCAAGGTACACATTCAGACTTTCTAACGTGGTCTACGAGCGGTAGGTAAAAATGTGCATAAACTGGGCAAATAATCTGTATCTTCTGGGGATGAACGCTCATAGTCAAGGTGATTTTGTCAAGGCCTAGGCTAGTTGCGATGTAAATTTCAACATTTTAGATCTATTCTATTATGCTATTATTATTGTATTGAAGTACATGCGTTTGAGCAATCTGCCGGTTGAATGTGGACAGTCGTTCTGGCGTGTCTGTTGGGAGATGAACAGGGTGCAAATACTGTGATGACATATTTGAACTGTAGGCCTATTGTAGTTTTAATTATTTATATTTTATATTTTATTTTCAATGCAGAATGTAACAGTGTCACACTGAATGTTTGTTAACAAACGAAATGGTAAATTGTTTCATATTTTATATTCGTTTATTTTATTATTATTAGTATTATATGTTTTTAGATATTGTCTTATTAATGTCATTTATTGTAATTATTTTAAATATTGTATGTGTATGTTGTTATCTAAAGGTTTATTGTATATATGTATATAATGTATGTGCAAATCACGTATTACCACGTGACATGGTTATCTTCAGGAAATAAAGCTTTTACTTTCTTACTTAACGTTTCCTTGCAGTTCAATCAAGATGATATATATTCGTAGGGAAAGAATATAATATACTTAAACTTCCCCTCACTATTACGTCTTTACACACTACCATTATGATATACAGCAGCCGTTAAGAATGGTTTCCATAACATGGATTTGGATGTGTCACGTTAAGTTGCTGCCTAAACCTGTAGGTCAGCCGTCATATTGTTATCTCGATCGTTAAGCGGCATTTTTCACAATACATGAACGTTAGCGTTCTTCGTTGTCAAAGGTGCATACGTTGTCAAACGTACATCCAGTTCTGTGCTTGAGTTTCACTAGTGCATCTAAGATGTATTTCCACAAAACTTGACGTAAACACAGATACACCACCAATAGTGCTTATGCTTAGGGGTAGCAAGAGGGCGATAATTCCGCCACGTTACCACAAGCGCTGTCTGTGCTGGTTGTTGAGATCAGTTGTCCAATGTTGTTTGCAGTGCGGCCGGCATTGCTTGCGTCATCATCAGCGGCGTGGTCAAAAACGGCTCCTACGTGGTCGGGGAACGAGATTTGCATATAAAACGGGAGAGACGCGCCCAGTGGAACGCCGTTCTCGTGGACGGGGAATGGCGTCTGTTGGACGTGCTGTGGGCGTCGTGCGCTCTCGTCAGACGTCGAGTGGCCGGCTGGGCGCTGATCGACGTCGACGGAGAGAGACTGGCCGGCGACCAAGAGGACGACTCGCCCGGGGAGAAACGCTACCACAACAACGAGTTCTTCTTCCTCACCGACCCCGACCTGTTCGTGTGCACGCACCTCCCCGACGACCCCGACTGGCAGTTGTTGCCGCAGCCGCTGTTTGCGCAGCAGTTTGAGACGTTCTTCTACATCCGGGAACGTTTCTTCGACTTGGGTCTGACGATGGTGAACGGCAGCCAGCGACGCTGCGTGCTGAAGACAACCGACGCGGAAGTGACGATAACGTTTGGTATCCCAGCATCCCTCGGGACCCGCGCACAGTTCCGCTACATGCTGTTTAGACAGAAGACCGCGGAAGAGGAATCTGGTGGTAAGGCGGTGACACAGACCAAAGCATGCGTGATCGGTCAACTGACCGCGAGTATGGTCAGCTACACATGTCATATGGCCGAATTAGGAAGATACCGCTTCGATGTCTTTGGTCGCGACCTTGATCGACATCACGAATTGGACCTCGTGTGTTCCTACGTCATCGAGTGCGACACGACGGACGGTCGCTACTTACCGGACGACCCTGAGATCGGCTGGGGCCCGGGGACGGAACTGGACGAGGCGGGACTTGTCCCGAACTCTCACTTTAAAGCCATCGTTTACACAGACGAACCAGAATTGACGATTCGATTCCACAAAACAACCCACAAGAAGCTCGTGTTCTGGCAATGTCTCAAACACCTCTTCCTCGACGAAGAGACGCTAATGTCGCGGGCCGTTCTGCGCATGAACGGTGATTACGTCATCATAGTAGTGCGACTTCCCCAGCCTGGCGAGTATGCGTACGAATTGTTTTGCGACCAAACCAATTCTACCGGCCTTATTCCGAACGTGTGCAACTACCTGATCCGGTTCTACCGACCAGTGCCGACGCCCGCGCCCTTCCCTCCGTTGCTCTGGGGGGTGCTGGGCAGAGGAATACACGCGCCGACGTTAGGTGTCAAGACGATTGGGCCGGGCGCTGAAGGATACATCACGACGTCGGAACCGGAAGTGAAGCTACGATTCAACTTGTCGCAGTCAAAGTACGAGTTTTTCTACCAAATCGGATCCCAGTACAACGCGGCCGTTGAATCGGCAGCTGCTGTAAATCTGGATATTTTCAAGTCTCACGTCATTGTTCATGTTACGTTGACCGATACGGGGGAGTACGGACTCAATGTGTTTGTCCGGCCACGCTCTCGAGGCGAGTGCCTTCATCACGTCCATTCTATCTTGATAGACTACAGCCACCCGTCAATGGAAATCGAAGTATTGCTGCTCCCAGGAGAACAAACCGAAAAAATACTACCCGAAGAACACACCGAAGAAGTACTACCTGAAGAACCCACCGAAGAAGTACTCCCTGAAGAACACACCGAAGAAGTACTACCTGAAGAACACACCGAAGAAGTACTACATGAAGAACACACCAAAGAAGTACTACCTGAAGAACACACCGAAGAAGTACTACATGAAGAACACACCGAAGAAGTACTACACGAAGAACACACCGAAGAAGTACTACCTGAAGAACACACAAAAGAAGTACTACCAGTGGAAATTGAATCAGAACTAGATGATGTACCATCTAATGCAACGGAAGTGTTGGCGCTAGAACCATCACCAGATGTCGAGACAGAAGCGAGAGCCACGCTGTCGGAGAGGTACGCTTTGCCCTTCATCCCACCCACGCGACAAAGGTGTCCCACAGAGACCTGTGTGACAACTGATGACGTATTCCGGGTGACGTTGCCTCATTCCGAACATTCCTTGATGTTGACCGCCGAACGCAGGGCGGCTCAACATCCGGTGAACTTGGTGCGGCTGCAGCGGACGAGAGACGAGGCGTGTGTGAGTCTGCCGCTCCTGGGAGTCTACGTCGTCGACGTGTTCGAGGTCGACGACACACGGCGGCTGAAGAACGTGCACCGGCTGAACATCACACGCAACGAGAAGGTAAGACCAACGTGTAACTATAGGCGGAGACTATTATGCTGTATCTTTGTTACAACTGAGTTGACGGATGCGTGCAGGCGGCGACTATGTGAACGGTTTACTTCTGCACGGTTTACTTCGGGCGCCATACGTCTTGGGGTTAATCTCGTCAAAAGTGACTTACTTATTATTTGATGGCTTTGCTAACTGACAACAGCCAAGTGGGGTGGTCTATTGGCCAGATCCACGACCCTCTGTTGAGTGCTCTGCTCAGTTTCGAATCTTGAGCAATTTCGTTCTCTCCACGACAACTCTGTGTTTTATGACTCAATATATTTTATACATTTTCCTGTTTTCAGAAAACACAAAAACGAAGCAAATCAGGTATGTGTTATTGCAGATCAACGGAATATAAAGTGTGCTATTCACGACGACAAAACAGCATGTTCTTGTTATGCAATGCATGCTATCCTTGAGTCAATCAACAATGTTACTCTATCTGTACCTGTATCTGAATCAGTATATATATAATGTAAACATTTGTAAACATTTGTTTATCATTTCGGTATATTATATAATTTTATATATATAATTATATATACCGAAATGATAAACAAATGTTTACATATATATAATTATATATATATATATATATATATATATATATATATATATATATATATATACATATATAATATATATAATATACCGAAATGGTAAATAAATGTTTATATATATAATATAATATAATATAATATAATATAATATAATATAATATAATATAATATAATATAATATAGTATAGTATAGTATAGTATAGTATAGTATAGTATAGTATAGTATAGTATAGTATAGTATAGTATAGTATAGTATAGTATAGTATAGTATAGTATAGTATAGTATAGTATAGTATAGTATAGTATAGTATAGCATAGCATAGCATAGCATAGCATAGCATAGCATAGCATAGCATAGCATAGCATAGCATAGCATAGCATAGCATAGCATAGCATAGCATAGCATAGCATAGCATAGCATAGCATAGCATAGCATAGCATAGCATAGTATAGTATAATATAATATATCTGTATCTCCCTCCCTCCCTCTCTCTCTCTCTCTCTCTCTCTCTCTCTCTCTCTCTCTCTCTTTCTCTCTGTGTCTCCCTCGCTCCCGCTCTCCCTGTCTGCCTCTCTGTCTCTGTTCTTCTCTTGTCTGCCCCTCTCCTTCTGTCCCTCCACCATCACTCCTCTCCCTCCATCACTCCTCTCCCTCCATTCCTCTATCATTCCGCCTTTCCTCCGTGACTTCGTGTCTGTACTTGTCTCAATTCCTTTTTCTTGTCTTTGCCAAAATCACTACTAGAGATGCACATCAGATGTAGCCTTGCCAACGTGTGCCAATGTTAACAGAGACTCTCTTTGATGCGATGTTTGCGAGTCTGGCTGCGGCGACTGAAGGAACGGACATACCCACGTTGGAACACTGCATTACAGAGATCAGGCTAGCAAATATACCGAACAGCGAGGAACCGCTGTTAAAAGCAAACAGACGGCTGGTCTTCCTCGAAGTGTCTGAAGGTACCAGGCGTTTTGTCAACTAAAATATCCGAACGCGATCTATTATGTGGAAATCCCGAGAGGAAATATATTTAAGAAACTGTGTTATCCTGAATAACGTAATTTAATTCATCACACGTTGCTTACTTACACATGTATCGATTTTATATCAGATTGTTTTCTACGGCACATTTTCAGTATATCATGTGTCGATCTTGTCTTGAGCTACAGTATGCGATACACTTACTATTCATATAAAGCAGATGATGGCATTTATGCATATTAGCTGTACTTTTGTTAAGCTCTGATTGCACGTATTTCCAATTTAGTGCGTCATCAATAAACAAACGGAACAATTTGATGACGCAATCTTTCGATAGCAACATTCCATGTTTTCAATGTTAACATCTTTTCTGAGCATACTGTTTTCAAATTGATATAAATAGTTTTAGTTGTTAATATATTTACTGCAGATCTGTTTCATTTAATAAATTGGTGTTGCTCTTTGCATAACAAATATTGATATCGTCTGCCAAGTGGGCTACTTAACTTTACTGTTGTGAACTTACGTTGACATTAACGCACAACTTGCCTCGTTCATTGGTCCTGTGCCGTTGCTATCAGACTTGAGAGCTGGGATAGCGCGACGCCACCGCCGGACGCTGCAGGCGGCCGTAAGGCGGGCCAAGTCGGAGAAGTTGACGATTGAACTCGGCCGACTGTTCGAGGAGGCTCGAGACACGCTCGTCAAACTGACGTGTATTGACAAGATGCGACATGAAGTCACCGAGGTCAACAAGGTGCGGATATCCACATTTGTCAATAGTATTATTATTTGTTTTTCAAAGTTGTGAGATTGTAATGTTTTACAATATATTAATAACGATAAAATGTACTTTTTTCATATATGGATTTTTATAAAAGGCTTATATATATATTATATTGAAGTTTCTAGGCAGATATATCGTATCTCGGTCAGAGGGTAATAAAACACAAACGTCGAAGTGAAAGCATCGTCATCGTCGTCATCGTCTTCGTCGGCGCCACTATCATCACCAATCATTTTGTAGCCGTAAGGTCCTGTAACTTGGCAAAAGCCTTAACATGCTATTTCTGTCTTTCCTGCGATCCTCTGCCAAATGTTACCCTTCCAGTATTCGTCTATTCGAAACAAATTTCATAATTACATAACTAGCAATTCGACTTACTTCTACGTTTCGACCACCATCGGCGGCCTTCTTCAGGAACTGAATGTTCAGTGGTCACTGTTCGCTAAATGGCGTGGCGAGCAGACTATCCCACACGTGACTTAGTCTGTAGCCCCCCTCGTCTCTGTTCATAGTTGGTTTCGTCTTCCTAATACAGATGGCTTCTTATATCCAACGCGCACACCTGTTCATCTCTTTATCCACCACTTTCGCTCCCTCCCAGTCTATCACACAGTTGCGTCTGTTGATAGTCTGCTCGCCACGCCATCTAGCGAGCAGTGACCACTGAACATTCAGTTCCTGAAGAAGGCCGCCGATGGTGGTGGAAACGTAGAAGTAAGTCGAATTGCTAGTTGTGTAATTATGAAATTTGTTTCGAATAATATACTGCCAACTTGATGAAAATTTTCACGAGTACTCGTCTAGTTCGTTTCTCCGTCCAATTGTTTCACCAGCCTTCCTCTAGGTCGCTTCT
>OZ024863.1:2915489-3072989 GCA_964017155.1 Oasisia sp. SBJ-2009
CATGTAAAACATGTAGATCAGATGACCACAGGCTTCAGGGGGGCTTATTAGGGTGCGAAGGGTGCATGTCCACCGCCACCGAGGCAAGGTAGTTCCGCTTAAGGGAAGGGTGCGGTGGCTTGGAGGTCTCAAGAGTGTCTTGACTACTACAAGCCTGGCACTACTGCTGCATTGCCACGTGTCACATACTCTGATGACGTCTTTCTGCGAGACCCATGACGTCATCTAAACTCCGCCCGTTGGTCAATAATTTGTACGATATGTTACGCATTTTAGCAGTATCATCTGTAACAATGACTAGACTACCTTTCGTCACAAAACACTATTATTGTTTACATCCCCTGATTGCTTCAGTGTCACATCGTTGTCATGGTTACATGGTTACGTGGCCGTAAATCCAAATTTGCACCAACTCACCCCGAGTTAAATGTCGGAATCGACAGCTGTCCTCTTGCAATTACAGTTACATGTGATTGACGAATTCATTACAATAAAGTCCTAGGTTTTTATTTTGTGAAGTGCATCTTCGAAAGGATTTGCTCACATGAGTACGCTCTGCCACTTGGGGTGTTAGATCAAACCAGGGCAGGGTTCCATTGGCAAGTGCTTGTGACATTAAAGATTTTTTAATACCTCCCTTTCTGAGGTAATGTAATTTAAGTCAGCAGTTCGATGTCCTTCATCTCCATAGCTAATGACGTATCGTACATTTTCACCAGCAACCTATTGGAGGTTAATTAAGGGCTGCGAGTCTGAGATACCAAAACTGTCTGCCAGCTCTCGGGTCATCATTCTCATCCCTGCACATGTGTCCGGACTTTCATGGTTTTGTCCTGGATATTGAGACGAGTACATTTTCTTTGCCGATAAGCTGGTCTTAACATATTTGTCATTGATCTATTAAGCTATTGTGCTATAAAACATTTTGTTTTTATTTAAATGTAGCTGTTAACGTCAGCGAAAATTAATTATAAAAAGTTTAAACTATGATGAGAAACATGTAACAGATAGAACGTTACAATATGCCACCAGTCAATTTTACTTTTCCAATTCCCAAACAAAACAAATACTTTGCCCCGTCGTTTATTGCCGTAGTATCATGACCACATCCACAGCAATTAACAAAGCAACCATCGCCACTTCCACCGTCACCATGACGGCGTCTTGTTTATTTCTAATGTACTGTCCTCGTTTGCAGAGTGTCGGAATAATCGAAGAATCCATTACACGATTCGTTCAATCGGGCGGAGACCTGCAGGAGGCCCGCAAGGAAATGGAACTTCAACGAAAACAAAGCTTATTGGCTGTTATTGGCGTTGTCAAAAGAAGCACCAGCATCACGCGAAAAAGCAGCACTGACTCAGTAAGCAGCACAGACTCGCGACGAAGTAGCATTGAACAGAGCGGCCCATCGACTGACAACAGAAACGAGAAGCGACCGTCGATGACGGAGAAACCACCAATGGTCGCGATGTCTCGGCTGCAATCGGTCGACGAGGAGGCGAAGGACTCGGTCGACGAGGCGACGATGCAAGCGGTGGACGAAGACGCGAACATGGAAGAAATAAATGAGAAAACGAGTCGGCGTGAAAGTACTGAGTAGAACACCTGAAAGTACCGAGTAGAACACCTGAAAGTACCGAGTAGAACACCTGAAAGTACTGAGTAGAACGCCTGAATGTAACGAGTAGAACACCTGAAAGTACCGAGTAGAACACCTGAAAGTACTGAATAGAACACCTGAAAGTACCGAGTAGAACAACACCTGAAAGTACCGAGTAGAACAACACCTGAAAGTACGGAGGAAAACACCTGAAAGTACCGAGTAGAACACATGAAAGTACGGAGTAGAACAACACCTGAAAGTACGGAGATGAATACCTGAAAGTACCGAGTAGAACACCTGAAAGTACGGAGTAGAACAACACTTAAAAGTACGGAGTAGATCACCTGAACGTACCGTGTAGAACACCTGAAAGTACCGAGTAGAACACCTGAAAGTACGGAGTAGAACAACACTTAAAAGTACGGAGTAGAACACCTGAACGTACCGTGTAGAACACCTGAAAGTACAGAGTAGAACAGTAGTATCAGTTTTTTTGTAACATAAACGGGGCATTTTTTAAAGTTTTGTTTTAGCGAGATACGCTACTTTTTACTGTCAGCTTAATTTTATATAGCTAACTAACTAATTTACTGACATTGTTTAAATACATGTTTATGCGCTTTTTAACCTTTTAAGATAATGTTCAGACGACACTGATATGGTGTTACCAAATTTAAAATGTTATGTAAAGATGTTCGATGGTTTTACAACGTGATGTTAGTTGACTGTTAAATTTACACCTTGCAAAGTTTAGTTTTATAATGTTGGGTGCACGATGGATGTAGGAAAATATGTATGTACGTATTGTACATATGCTAACACTACAACGCAAACAATCTCTTGTGCATTTTCAATGATAATAAACTAACTGTCTAACTTATTAAGAATAGGTATACATGATACGCTTTAATAGCACATTAACGTGTTTTTGAACTGGCCGTTACATTGCATTTCAATTAGACAATATATTATTCATGAATCAGGCGTTCTATGCCAGTAGCATTTCTACACATTGTTTGAGCCAGTGTGTTGCTCTAGCGCCTTTATTATTCAATTCTCGCAATTGCATGTTGTATGTATATTGTAGATAATAAATGTACCTACACAGTGGTGTCAAAACTGTTGTTGTAACTTTAAAATATTAACCATTGACCACTTCTTGATTGACACTAAGACATTTTGAAAATGTATGTAATCAAAACAAAAATGCTTTGTTGCGGAGTAACTTTGTTATGCTTGTTTTTACTGCTATAAATTATGTTTATTTAAAAGAACATTAAGTTATCTATACATTTGTATATCATTTGTTATAATATATTACATATTTTAGCAGTATCTTCTGTAATAAATGACTAGACTACCTGTCGTCAAAAATCCAAATTTGCACCAACTCACCTCGAGTTCAATGTCGAAATCAACAACTGTCCTCTTGCAATCACAATTATATGTGCCTGACGAATTCATTACAATGAAGTTGAATGTTGGGTCGTTAACTGGAATTAGCATTGAGGTCGGGCTAAACCAGTCGGCGATAACTGCTTTGCTTGTTGAATGTATAAGGTCCCCAGTCCCACATCATGTAACGATCATTGGGGCATTGCTGATGTGTTTTTTAACCAGTTATCTCTGTTCTTCCCAACCCTGTGAACATTGGCGTATTCGAGTCCTGTTCACTCTCTGATGTCGCGAGTTAGTGTTTCTCATAACCAGATGTCACTGCTCAATAGAGCGGACGATTAACTACAGTAATAATATGTATTGGCATGCGTACACTACTGACACGTGCATTACTAAAAAACCCACAAGAGAACACAAATAAACGGTTTCAAGTGTTCATATATACGTAAAGTTTAGAAAATACAGTGGCCTTGAATCGTAGTCCACGTTTATTCCTCCTTGAGAGTCAAAGCAAACAACAGCATGATTTTGTAACGGGGAAAGTCAAACATTGCAACCCATCTTGTCTAAATCCTTCTAGCTAACACAGCATAGTCTCGTAATGCGCAAACTCAAACTAAAAACTCAGTTTGTCGGCTATACGAGCATGGCTTTGTATGGACTAACGTATACGGGCAAAGCTCTATATTATAGATTATACATTATTTGTCGTTTTAGTCTATGAGCAATGATCAATTAAGCTTTATTTCTTTAACGGACCTAATGATACACAACATGGAAAATGTGACGTCAGCACGATATAACCTATTACACATTGACGTAGCGATGAATGATATAATAAGTTTGATAATATTTAATAAATATATAATAATCATCATACACTCACATCAAAGATTCCTATAATATTTGTAGTAAGCAGCTGAAGTATCTTAATATGTATCTAAGTAGACTACATAACATTATAAGCACCGATGCACGAAATACGTCTGCACAGTGGGTTGGGCATGACCGCATAGGCCTGTGCGAACATGCCCCAAGCATCCAACACGTGAATAATTCTGAATTGCGCGAAAATGCTACTTATAAAAATATCCTTTAATTCACACATCATAAAACATTAAAATGCAATTTGGAATTATGAAAGAAAATGTATATGCACGTCTTACAGTTAAAGTAATACACATAACAGCATATGAGTAAAATTACATCAGTGTTTACGAAAATAACATTTTATGTTATAACCTTTTAATTATTCACTTATATCAAAAGGTATATGCAAGTGGATGATTTGGGGGTTAGACGATGCCGCTTACCATGATTCCACTAATCAGATGTTACGCGATGCGCAAATAATAGGGTGTACGGACATGCCTCAGTATGCGGATATGTCCCTACTTCCCCTACACCTGTTGAGCACTTACAGAAAATGGGCACACGAAAAGACACGTCTTTCACATTGATTTTGTTGAAAATGACATTTGTATAATCTGTTGAACAAGGTATAACGCAAGTCGTTGAGAAGAAAACGTGTGCCTCTATACATAAAATCTGGTATGTGATCGTACATTTCGGCAGTCGGTCTTAATAAGCGGCAAGTATGTGAGGAATGTCCATCCGGTGAATGCCAATGCCGTGTACACAATTACGGGACGGAGAGAGATAAGGGGAACCCCTGCAATTCCACCTTCCTCTTGAAGCTTGCAGAAAAACGCATGACCCGCAGGTTCTCTGGAAACATTCTGCATTCCAGCTGTCGACTTGATGCTTGACACCGGAAGACGGTCGGGGAGGGAGCGCAGGAAGGGGGTAGTTTAGGATTTTGCTTTTTAACACTGTTGTCGGCTCGGCTTGGGGCATCGGAAGACGGGTAGAAGGTGCTCTTCAAAATGTATTTATCGCGTCAACATTCACCATATATATGGGCAAATCCGTGTATATATATATATATATATATTTATATATATATATATAAATATATATATATAAATATATATATATAAATATATATATATATATATATATATATATATATATATATATATATATATATATATGTATGTATGTATGTGTGTGTGTGTGTGTGTGTGTGTGTGTGTGTGTGTGTGTGTGTGTGTGGGTGTGTGGGTGTGTGGGTGTGTGTGTGTGTGTTCGTGTGTTCGTGTGTTCGTGTTTTCGTGTTTTCGTGTTTATGTGTTTCTGTTTGAGTTGAAATTGAAGTTTGTGTTTGTGTTTGTCTTTGTGTATGTTTATGAGACTGTGTGTCTGCGTTTGTATGCTTGTGCGTTTGTGCTTTTATATGTTTATGTGTTTGTATGTTTTGGTTACGTTTGTGTGTGAGGACCGGAAAGGCAGTAGTTACCATATCATGTGTATTTTGGTTATACTAAGTAAAGTAGTGACTTTTACGTTGGCTGGCCACGACAATGGGATTGCATTAGCCACAAAGGATGTTGGTCGTTCAGTTCAGCTATTTTGCCATACATGCGACATCGAGACCTGAATTATTCTGCAGCCGAACGCAATAACTGGCGACCTGTCATGCAAAATGTAATTTTGTCACAAAGGTCGATGATCAACTAACTGTTGATGAAGGGGAGGGTAGCGGTGACACAGTTTATAAACAGCCACCCCTCCACGACAAATTACCGACTAATATATGTAACAACTGAACTAGGCACAGTCGTTCAACGTTCAGATGTCTTCAAAATATAATATTGTTATATATAAAACATTGCTGACAGCAACTACACATATTTATTAGGTACCCAAATTAGAGGATGGCATTTGAATCTCGTCATGAGAACACAAAAATGACTTTCCAATAGCTTCGTTAAGTTTCAGTTTACGACACTCCATAAATTATGGCTGTGTTACTATGGTACATTAACGCATTAATTCCACATCATCCCAGGCACATCAACGATATAAAAATGTTGCATCTTAGTGCATGTTTGTGCTTTATTTAATCCCTGTCTGAATAAGCGCGGTAATTTACTTTTATTTTATGTATTTTAAACAAGCAAGCCAACAACCAAAGTCCTATCAGTGAATCGAAATTCGCACACACATCCAAATGGTTATTACTACCAGCAATAAGCAATACACTATCAGAAACAACCGATCCAAGATGGCGGCTACCAGGCGCCACTCAACGGAGTGGTCTGTCACTAGTTCCGCTTCTTCACCCGCGGGTGGTTGTCCACGAATATCGTTTGGTGTCGTCGTTGTTCCGTTGATCACTGCCACGTGGTGCTGTTGGAGGGAATCATCCAAGTCCGTCCGTCCAGTTTGTGTCTGTTTCTTCTTATGCACCCGCAACAGCCGCCCGAGAAAGCCTACAACCGGAAGAGATACGTGATGTAGGCAGTTTAGAAATCGTGTGTGTGTGTGTGTGTGTGTGTGTGTGTGTGTGTGTGTGTGTGTGTGTGTGTGTGTGTGTGTGTGTGGTGTGTGTGTGTGTGTGTGTGTGTGTGTGTGTGTGTGTGTGTGTGTGTGTGTGTGTGTGGATGTGTGGGTGTGTGTGTGTGTGTGTGTGTGTGTGGGTGTGTGTGTGTGTTTGTGTGTTTGTGTGTGTGTGTGGGGGGGGGGGGGGGTGTGTGTGTATGTATGTGTGTGTGTATGAGTGAGTGTTTTGCATATTTGCATACCATAATGATTGTTTGCCATAAGAACTCGTGCCCAACGAGATTGCCACCCCAGCTTATGTAGCAGCTATTTTAGATTATGATATTTACATGACACAACAATCATGATAACTGTGGACATCTTAACAACGTGCATCCCACACGCTAACATACATCCTTGCACTTTTATGTTGTGGTGAAATTAAGACAGCAGTATATATTTTACATGTTTTATAACGTAGTATGTTACCATAACGCGCGCTCACAGGAAATACTACACACAGGAAATACTTATGTAGCCAACTTACAATCGGCACCTATATTACGTCAGTATCGGGGTTAAAGGAGCGTTGACTGTGACAATATTGCGATGTCTAAAAATATTGATTAAATCCAAAATTCCTCACCCAGTAACAGGAGGGAAACCCATTTGGGAGGAGCGACATCAGCTGAGCGATAATGGAGGGTGATGATGCAGACCGTGGTGATGATGGAGAGAGCCGTGATCATCATGTTCGCATTGGTGTACACCACTGACAACAAAACACTAGCATAACTACACGATAAACGGTTGTAAATAACACTTAGACAATGGGCACGAATGTAATATAGGAACGACCACCCATTATATTCGGATAGAACACGCGTCAACTACATATATATTTCGCAATGTTCTTGTGGTTATAACAGTCTATAAATATGAATATATTTAACTTAATTAAGCGTATAAAACGGAAAATCTAGTTATTGGATTCGTCAATGATATTATGTTTAAGTTTCATGGTCACATCATCGTTCACAACGTTGTCGTACCCGTCGGAATCATGAGGCATCACTACTACTGCTACTGCTACTGCTACTGCTACTGCTACTGCTACTGCTACTGCTACTGCTACTGCTACTGCTACTGCTACTGCTACTGCTACTGCTACTGCTACTGCTACTGCTACTGCTACTGCTACTGCTACTGCTACTGCTACTGCTACTGCTACTGCTACTGCTACTGCTACTGCTACTGCTACTGCTACTGCTACTGCTACTGCTACTGCTACTGCTCCTGCTCCTGCTACTGCTACTGCTACTGCTACTGCTACTGCTACTGCTACTGCTACTGCTACTGCTCCTGCTACTGCTACTGCTACTGCTCCTGCTACTGCTACTGCTACTGCTACTGCTACTGCTACTGCTACTGCTACTGCTGCTGCTGCTGCTGCTGCTGCTGCTGCTGCTGCTGCTACCACCACCACCACCACCACCACCACCACCACCACCACCAACACCACCACCACCATCACCACCACCACCACCACCACCACCACCACCACCACCACCACCACCACCACCACCACAACCACCACCACCACCACCACCACCACCACCACCACCACCACCACCACCACCACCACCACCACCACCACCACCACCACCACCACCACCACCACCACCACCACCACCACCACCACCTCCACCACCACCTCCACCTCCACCACTACCACCACCATCACCCATCCCTCCCGTCCACGTACAGAGCAGCGGCATGAAGTTCCCGTTGCTGGGCATGCTGTCTGCCACGAGCAGTGTCAGCACGGAGTAGGAGATGAGCGCGCTGATTCCGAGCGAAATCTTCTCTCCGGACTCAACCGGAAGCGCGAACATGAAGGTCGACATGAGCGACAGAGTCATGCTCGGCAGCAGCAGGTTGTAAATGTAGAACAACGGTTTCCGTTTCATGTGAATGGCGCAGTAGATGACGGTCATGTTCCATGCAGCCCCAACGTCAATGGCGTAGCGGCCCGTGTGTGTCGCGATCACTTCCCACTCTCCGTTCGTCTCGAAGTATTTCAAAACGGTGCCGCTGCCGGATATTGAGAAGTTCACCTGGTTCTCCAGGTACAACCAGCTGGTGACGTTGATGAAGCAAGTCTGACGGTCGAACGGGAAGTTGGTGAGATCCACGTTGCAGGAAGTGACGAAGTGGATACCCGGAACCCAGGAAACGCGGCCCGTGCTGTAGACCTTGACGCGATATCGGTCGGTAGCGAGAGCGAGGTCGTAGCCATCTAGGACGCTGGCCACGGCGAGACGACGGCGTGGAACAGACACGATCACATTAATATAACATTATTAAACATATTATCGGGCACTACAGTGGTTATGCAATGAAGTCGTGTTGTTTATGGCGACACCGTGCCACATGGATGTTACTAGGTTTAGCATTTACTCTTTTTGTTCATGAATTATGATATATATATATATATATATATATATATATATATATATATATATATATATATATATATATAGATAGATAGATAGATAGATAGATAGATAGATAGATAGATAGATAGATAGATAGATAGATAGATAGATAGATAGATAGATAGATAGATAGATAGATAGATATACGTTCAACTGGTTGGCTTATATCTTCTAAGCGTTAATTTTATTTAACGCTTAAGGGACATTCTTGGAATAAAACATGAAATTAAAGCAGCAAATCTTTATCAAATACTACGCAACGAACGTATTCAAAATGGCGACTTCCGGCATCCACACTCTAGCCGTGGAGACTGTAATCCGAGTCACGCCGCCGTGACTTTGTGGACGCCACTGGAGGAACGGGTCAGTCCACCGCTGGACAACGGACAGCAACATCGATGATACCACGTTAGTACGTGTACAGAACTGTCAGACTCGTGTTGTGATTTCAAGTAATTATTGCACATTTGATTGCTATAAATTCATCGGCCTGATTACGAGAAATGCGCCCAACTGATGGGTGGTTCACGGAATAACTACAGGAAAGACGAGTGACGCTGTGACGGCGACTAATGTCCGTCGAATGTTCAGTATTGGCAGCGATGCTGGTAACAATATTGCAACAGTGAATCATACAAATGGGAAGGCGCTGTTTCTTTTGATGTATCAGAGATAAGTGCGTAAACGTTTGAGTCATACTGTGTAGATGCAATCCGTTTCGGGGGAAAATCATCCATGTATATGCATGCATGCATATATACATACATACATACGTACATACGTACATACGTGCATACGTGCACACGTGCATACGTGCATACGTGCATACGTGCATACGTGCATACGTGCATACATACATACATACATACATACATACATACATACATACATACATACATACATACATACATACATACATACATACATACATACATACGTACATACATACAAACGTACATACGTACATACGTGCGTACATACATACATACGTACATACATAATTACATACATACATACGTACATACGTACATACTTACATACGTATATACGTATATACGTACATACGTACATTCGTACATACGTACATACGTACATACGTACATACATACATACGTACATACGTACATACACACGCACATACACACACATGCATACGCGCACACGCGCGCACGCACACACCCACACAAACACAGTTTTCTAGCCCGACAATTGTTAGGCAAGCACTGTACTATTTGCTGTGAGGTTGTGATCCCGACTGTACACCTACCACGAGCAGCCAGCAGAACGTTTCAAATCGCTGGTTCTTTTCGTTCTGAAAACAGAAAAAGACGAGACACGTGAGGTGATGCGAAGACTTAGATGTTGGTGTCAGTATCATTATGTTTATGTGTAGTTCATACGGTAAAACACAAATTACAACAAAGCGAATCCACAAAGTGTCTTTAAGTATCTATGAAATAAATATTTTATTTAATCATTATCGAAACTGTCAACAATAATAATGCGTATAACGGCGTTCATTAATTAATACAAGAGATCACCTATTGTGCAAATCACTTCGTGTGAAAGCCTTCGCGGCGTGTCGCTAATGCGTCCAAATTCACCGCTACAGTTTACGTGGAGGGAACGGCAGGTAATACTATTCGAGTCCTACGGATGTGTGTACTACGGATGTGTGTGTGTGTGTGTGTGTGTGTGTGTGTGTGTGTGTGTGTGTGTGTGTGTGTGTGTATGTATGTGTGTGTTTGTGTGTGTGTGTGTGTGTGTGTGTGTGTGTGTGTGTGTGTGTGTATGTGTGTGTGTACGTGTGTGCATGTGTGTGTTTGTGTGTTTGTGTGTTTGTGTGTGTGTGTTTGTGTGTATGTGTGGGGTGTGTGTGCATGCGTGCATGCAAATGTGTGTACGTGTGCATGTGTGCGTGAGTGAGTGAAAGAGTGAGTGTGTATGTGCGTCTGAGTGTGTTTCTGTTCGTGCGTGCCATATATATATATATATATATATATATATATATATATATATATATATATATATAAAATGTTCTTTAAGATTATAAATAAAACATTACTATTTTGATATAATAAATAAATAATATATCTCATTTAAAATTGTAAATGCTGCGCTTAAAATATGTTGCAATAACCACCACTGCCACAACCACGATCACCGCCACCGCCACAACCACCTACACTATCCCGTTTCACCGGGCAAATGTTTAATATCCCATTACACCGGGCAAATATGTAATATCCCATTACACCGGGCAAATATTTAATATCCCATTACACCGGGCAAATATTTAATATCCCATTACACCGGGCAAATGATTAATATCCCGCTACACCGGGCAAATGTTTAATATCCCATTACACCGGGCAAATGTTTAATATCCCATTACACCGGGCAAATGTTTAATATCCCATTACACCGGGCAAATGTTTAATATCCCATTACACCGGGCAAATGTTTAATATCCCATTACACTGGGCAAATGTTTAATATTTCGTTACACCGGACAAATGTTTAATATCCCGTTACACCGAGCTAATGTTTAACATCCCGTTACACCGGCCAAATGTTTAATATCCCGTTACACCGGCCAAATGTTTAACATCCCGTTACACCGGGCAAATGTTTAACATCCCGTTACACTAGGCAAAGGTTTACAACATCATGTATCTGATAACACTGTAAAGAGTAGCCCAATAAAGTATTGGGCCAATACCAGTTCTTCTATTCGTCCCAGAGCGAAGTTCGCGTGCACTTGCACGGACTCGTTGTGTGACGTCACGGGCCTGGCGTCGCGGCAGTAGTTGGCGAACAGACGGCCTATGAGCAGCGCCTCGTGGTTGACGGGCGCTAGACAGCGGCAGTGTGGACACAAACGCTCCAGTTAGCTGACATATTACTCACATGCTTCTAGATATGCGGCCATGTTAAAAAGGTTTTCTCTTATGTTTTCGGTGCAGCAGGACGTGTTTCTATTATATTTTCGTCCTTTTTCTTCCCATGGTCCACGGTCTGTAGAACAGTGTAATCACGCACGCACGCACGCATGCACGCACGCACGCACGCACGCACGTACGCACGCACGCACGCACCCACCCACACACACACACACACACACACACACATACATACCTACATACATACATTATACATGCATACACACGTACATATACGCACACAAGCACACACATACACACACATGCACACACGCGCGCTCATACACATACACATACAAATACACATACACATACACATACACATACACATACACATACACATACACATACACATACACATACACATACACATACACATACACATACACATACACATACACATACACATACACATACACATACACATACACATACACATACACATACACATACACATACACATACACATACACACACGCACGCACGCACGCACGCACGCACGCACGCACACACACACACACACACACACACACACACACACACACACACACACACACACACATGCACACACACGCGCCCACATACGAACACGCACATTCGTACATTTGCACTGGATCGGCTATAGTTAGATTGTAAGCCATCCCCACATTAATGCCTGTAACTACTAATAACTACAACAGTTTTAGAATGCACTATGAAGCCCGATGGAACTACAGATGCAACGCACAAAGTCACATTGGGTGACGACTGCAACTAATCACGCTCCCTTTTGTTCTGAAATCACCGACACTTACCTTCCTGCCCTTTTGATCCCAGAGAGAAAAACAGACATGCGGCGGTGATAGAGCAAACCGGAACACGGCTACACGCCATGTTGGTCGTCATGCCAGTGAGACAGAGTGATAGATCACCTCACACATTAATCTCGATTAGTCGGCTCTCTCCTATCCGTGCTGGACAGCTAATATGCTAAGCTCACACCTACCGACTAAAGCCGACCGTCGGCGCTATGCGTGTCCTTAAAATCAATTATAAATATGCATGTTTACCCCTTTGGTGTTTATTTGAGATAATTTATTCACAAGAATAACGCCGTTAACAAAGGAAGGAATTATGAGTTTGGGGTTGGCGATAGTGATAGTTGTATCATTACGATGTCGCCACCGCCGACGTCATCGACTACGAAAAAACGACGAAGGGGTGCGTCCACACATAGCGGCGAAAGAGGCGCAAGGGGCGTGTGTACAATAAGAGAGACTAAGTATAAGCCTCGCGCGCGAAAACGAAGCTGGGGGCAGTTGGGGACAGGAAGTCCATATTCTCCATGTCAACATATAGGACTGTGTTTTGTTTTATGGTTGTAATAATCGAACTGTTTCCAAATAGAGTAGTTCAGTTATATTGTCCGGAGGATTATCACAATCAGAAGCAATGGTACACTTTGCCAGTGAAAATGATCACGGAAATAATGAATTTTAATCAATTATAATGGAGGTTGCCATGGCATTAGCTGCAAGAACTTGTGTTTGGCAATCTTGACTAATAATGAAGAGTGCCATTTTTCGCGCAGTACAATCTGCTTGGGGCAAACGTATACATGTGTTACGATTATATCCATTTAGACAACTTGTCAGATATAAGTGTTTATCGAAACCACAACGTATAGTAATGTAAAATGCAAATCCCATAAAAGGCACATACGGTCAAAAATCGTGTCTATTATCTGCACTAAGTAAATCGCTATATATCTATGATAGTGTGGTAAACTCAATATTAAATCGGACATTTAAGATAGGTATAATATAATATTTATGAACTGATTTTCTTAGTATTTATCAGTCAGAAGCTACAACTGTCACCCGTCGTTAGAATATTATTCTTGTGTCCAGTCCCCAATCAGCTCCAGTCGCGCGGCTCCGCGCCATGTATCGTGACTCACTTACAGGCCCTATTGGAATGGTGCAATATGCTAGACTAGCGCTGCCGATCGCCATCGCATAGGCGAAACAGTTTGCTATTTGGCAAAAATAAATAAATAATTCTTCGCCAAAGTGTTATTTTAGTTGTTATTAGTGACGTCATCAGCAGTACATGACTGCATTATTTCTTGTCCGCGTCCTCTGAAATTGCCTAACCGTTCGGACATCAAACCGACCCAAATAACTCTAATCCTTTCAGTTTTCAAAGTTCACGCAAAATAACAGGGCTTAATTAAATCAGGTACAGACTTACCACATTTTTGGGATGGCAATCCGTATTTATGACCTAACATTTGGTAAGAATCCGTATCAATCCGTATCATTAATCAGATCTTCCAGTTAACTGGCCTAATGTTATTAAGACCTTTCCAAAGCGGTTTTTTCCACGGTTTTTTCGATTATTGGGGCCAGTTAACTGGAAGTTTACCAAAGTTTTACTTCACTTCAGAACGTTTAAACTGCGTACCGCAAAACAGACACTGTCAAAATATGACAATTCATTGCAGCAGTTCGCGCGTATATCGAGGTTTCACTGGCAACCGTCAATATTTTAAAATCAGAAATGCAGGCTTCAAGCTTTCTGGCGTCGAACTCCATTTCATGTACTGCTTTATATAATCGTCGCCTACCACGCACCACGTTCCCATCCGTTGAATCACCTGTCGCAGTTTACAGAACTAAAATATTTTCCAGCACGCCATCTATTACGCGCTACAATAAACTAATCGGTGGTTTAGTTCGTTCGTTTCGAATCGATTTACTTAGTCACTAACAGTAAACAATTATTACATTACGTTTTGTGACGCATACAAAACAAAATGTGGTTAAAAATAATGTCTCCATAAATTTAGTTTAAATCCGTATCAGACAAAACGGAGTACGGCCGTATCACTTTAAAAAACGCCAAAATCCGTTACGGATACGGGTAATCCGTATCATGTGGCATGTCTGCAGGTATTGTGTTGCGTGGACAATCGAGTCCTGTTTGACCTATTCTTGACACCAGTTATAACGTTGATACGAGTACAACGCCGTACCTGATATGTTCCCTGTTATCGCTCAGTACAGATGAAGACACGAAAGAGAATAACACGTTTCCGGTAAGCCACGAGGCTGAGTCGTAGTCGCTCAACGTTACGCTTGTTACAAATCCCTACAAAACACGACAGCGGTAATAATGAAACAATGTTCCGTGGCATATTTGCTCCACTGTAGCGAACAAAAAATAAGGCATTTGTCAAGTTGACTATAAATATATTCCAGCACCAAGAGAGCGTGCTGCCATCTATCGAATCAATTAAGGCTTGTAAACAGTTGTTTTGCTTGAATTCTCTTAATTATACGCAAAGTATTTTCTGTGTGTTTTACTAATATGTATTTTGTATCTGGCCGATTTCATTGTTATATGACGTCATAGACAGAAAACGCGGCGAAAGCATCACGTCGTACGTTCTATCTCCCGGTTACAGCCACCTACCGAGTGCCCGGCAGTGCGGGCTGCCATCTATCGAATCAATTAAGGCTTATAAACAGTTGTTTTGCTTGAATTCTCTGAATTAATTGGAAGCAAGGCTATGCGACTCAAACCATTAGTAGAATCTTAACGACTAATCGCTATTTGACCCGAAAATAATGGCATCTGAGCTGAAACATGACTTCCCGTTTACAAAAAAAAAAAAATCGGTGGCTTTTCCCTCCATTGTAACGAAAAATATCAAGGCATTAGTTCAGTTGACTATAAATATAATCCTGTATTAACTCGTCGGAAATGAGAGTATGAATATTGAAGCGAAGCGTTGAATAAGATATATTTAAGGAACTTTGCGTCCGATTTCAGATATATTTCTTTTTAATAAGAGTACCTCCATATTTGAGAAAGGTGTTGAGCTGAAAATCAAAACTGATGGATGGTAAATGTGATCGTATACCAAGAAGGGACATGCTTTGCAACTGTTTGACTGCTCCACCCGGTATCAAATTAATTTTGATTAGCCGACTAAAATTAATTTAGTTTTGCAGCTTTAATATATTTGTGAAATCATTAAGGGCTATAATCCGTACCGAAATACGCCCTTTAGGATTTTATAATTAGTACTATTATTGCTTTCTGTGGTGAATTTAACAAATCAATCAACTAGACTTTCTGTATGTTTTATTAATATGTATTTTGGATCTGGCCGATTTGATTGTTATATGACGTCATAGACAGAAAACGCGGCGAAAGCATCACGTCGTACGTTCTTTCTCCCGTTTACAGCCACCTACCGAGTGCCCGGCAGTGCGTGCTGCCATCTATCGAATCAATTAAGCCTTATAAACAGTTGTTTTGCTTGAATTCTCTGAATTAATTGGAAGCAAGGCTATGCAACTCAAACCATTAGTAGAATCTTAACGAATAATCGCTATTTGACCCGAAAATAATGGCATCTGAGCTGAAACATGACTTCCCGTTTACATTAAAACAATTTTCGGTGGCATTTCCCTCCACTGTAGCGAAAAATATCAAGGCATTTGTTCAGTTGACTATAAATATCATCATGCATTAAGTCGTCGAAAATGAGTGTATGAATATTGAAGCAAAGCGTTGAATAAGTTACATTTTAAGAAACTTTGCGTCCGATTTCAGATCCATTTCTTTATAATAACAGTACCTCCAAATTTGAGAAAGGTGTTGAGCTGAAAAGCCAAACTGATGGATGGTAAATGTGATCGTATACCAAGAAGGGACATGCTTTGCAAATTTTTGACTGCTCCGCCCGGTATCAAATTAATTTTGAAAACCAGACTAAAATTAATTTAGTTTTGCAGCTTTAATATATTTGTGAAATCATTAAGGGCTATAATCCGTACCGAAATACGCCCTTTAGGATTTTATAATTAGTACTATTATTGCTTTCTGTGGTGAATTTAACAAATCAATCAACTGGACTTTCTGTATATTTTATTAATACGTATTTTGGATCTGGCTGATTTGATTGTTATATGACGTCATAGACAGAAAACGCGGCGAAAGCATTACGTCGTACGTTCTATCTCCCGGTTACAGCCACCTACCGAGTGACCGGCAGTGCGTGCTGCCATCTATCGAATCAATTAAGGCTTATAAACAGTTGTTTTGCTTGAATTCTCTGAATTAATTGGCCGCAAAATTATGCGACTCAAATCATTAGTAGAATCTTAATGACTAATCGCTATTTGACCCGAAAATAATGGCATCTGAGCTCAAACATGAATTCCCGTTTACAATAAAACAATTTTCGGTGGCTTTTCCCTCCATTGTAACGAAAAATATCAAGGCATTTGTTCAGTTGACTATAAATATCATCATGTATTAAGTCGTCGGAAATGAGTGTATGAATATTGAAGCAAAGCGTTGAATAAGTTACATTTTAAGGAACTTTGCGTCCGATTTCAGATCCATTTCTTTATAATAACAGTACCTCCATATTTGAGAAAGCTGTTGAGCTGAAAAGCCAAACTGATGGATGGTAAATGTGATCGTATACCAAGAAGGGACATGCTTTGCAAAATTTTGACTGCTCCGCCCGGTATCAAATTAATTTTGAAAACCAGACTAAAATTAATTTAGTTTTGCAGTTTAAATATATTTGTGAAATCATTAAGCGCTATATTCCGTACAGATATACGCACTTTAGGATTTTAGAATAAGTATTATTATTGCTTTCTGTGGTGAATTTAACAAATCAATCAACTAGACTTTCTGTATGTTTTATTAATATGTATTTTGGATCTGGCCGATTTGATTGTTATATGATGTCATAGACAGAAAACGCGGCGAAAGCATCACGTCGTACGTTCTTTCTCCCGTTTACAGCCACCTACCGAGTGCCCGGCAGTGCGTGCTGCCATCTATCGAATCAATTAAGGCTTATAAACAGTTGTTTTGCTTGAATTCTCTGAATTAATTGGAAGCAAGGCTATGCGACTCAAACCATTAGTAGAATCTTAATGACTAATCGCTATTTGACCCCAAAATAATGGCATCTGAGCTCAAACATGACTTCCCGTTTACAATAAAACAATTTTCGGTGGCTTTTCCCTCCGTTGTAACGAAAAATATCAAGGCATTTGTTGAGTTGACTATAAATATAATCCTGTATTAAGTCGTCGGAAATGAGTGTATGAATATTGAAGCGAAGCGTTGAATAAGATACATTTTAAGGAACTTTGCGTCCTATTTCAGATATATTTCTTTTTAATAACAGTACCTCCATATTTGAGAAAGGTGTTGCGCTGAAAATCAAAACTGATGGATGGTAAATGTGATCGTATACCAAGAAAGGACATGCTTTGCAACTTTTTGACTGCTCCGCCCGGTATCAAATTAATTTTGATTAGCAGACTAAAATTAATTTAGTTTTGCAGCTTAAACATATGTGTGAAATCATTAAGCGTTATAATCCGTACCGAAATACGCCATTTAGGATTTTATAGTTAGTATTTTTATTGCTTTCTGTGGTGAATTTAACAAATCAATCAACTATATTTTCTGTATGTTTTATTAATATGTATCTTGGATCTGGCCGATTTGATTGTTATATGACGTCATAGACAGAAAACGCGGCGAAAGCATTACGTCGTACGTTCTATCTCCCGGTTACAGCCACCTACCGAGTGCCCGACAGTGCGTGCTGCCATCTATCGAATCAATTAAGGCTTATAAACAGTTGTTTTGCTTGAATTCTCTGAATTAATTGGCCGCAAAATTATGCGACTCAAATCATTAGTAGAATCTTAATGACTAATCGCTATTTGACCCAAAAATAATGGCATCTGAGCTCAAACATGAATTCCCGTTTACAATAAAACAATTTTCGGTGGCATTTCCCTCCACTGTAGCGAAAAATATCAAGGCATTTGTTCAGTTGACTATAAATATAATCCTGTATTAACTCGTCGGAAATGAGAGTATGAATATTGAAGCGAAGCGTTGAATAAGATACATTTTAAGGAAATTTGCGTCCGATTTCAGATATATTTCTTTTTAATAACAGTACCTCCATATTTGAGAAAGGTGTTGAGCTGAAAAGCCAAACTGATGGATGGTAAATGTGATCGTATACCAAGAAGGGACATGCTTTGCAACATTTTGACTGCTCCGCCCGGTATCAAATTAATTTTGAAAACCAGACTAAAATTAACTTAGTTTTGCAGGTTAAACATGTGTGTGAAATCATTAAGCGTTATAATCCGTACCGAAATACGCCCGTCAGGATTTTATAGTTAGTATTATTATTGCTTTCTGTGGTGAATTTAACAAATCAATCAACTATATTTTCTGTATGTTTTATTAATATGTATTTTGGATCTGGCCGATTGGATTGTTATATGACGTCATAGACAGAAAACGCGGCGAAAGCATCACGTCGTACGTTCTTTCTCCCGTTTACAGCCACCTACCGAGTGCCCGACAGTGCGTGCTGCCATCTATCGAATCAATTAAGGCTTATAAACAGTTGTTTTGCTTGAATTCTCTGAATTAATTGGAAGCAAGGCTATGCGTCTCAAACCATTAGTAGAATCTTAACGACTAATCGCTATTTGACCCGAAAATAATGGCATCTGGGCTGAAACATGACTTCCCGTTTACAATAAAACAATTTTCGGTGGCTTTTCCCTCCATTGTAACGAAAAATATCAAGGCATTTGTTCAGTTGACTATAAATATAATCCTGTATTAAGTCGTCGGAAATGAGTGTATGAATATTGAAGCGAAGCGTTGAATAAGATACATTTTAAGGAAATTTGCGTCCGATTTCAGATATATTTCTTTTTAATAACAGTACCTCCATATTTGAGAAAGGTGTTGAGCTGAAAATCAAAACTGATGGATGGTAAATGTGATCGTATACCAAGAAGGGACATGCTTTGCAACTTTTTGACTGCTCCACCCGGTATCAAATTAACTTTGATTAGCAGACTAAAATTAACTTAGTTTTGCAGCTTAAACATATTTGTGAAATCGTTAAGCGTTATAATCCGTACAGAAATACGCCTTTTAGGATTTTACAATTGCTATTATTATTTATTTCTTTGGTGAATTTAACAAATCAATCAACTATATTTTCTGTGTGTTTAATTAATATGTATTTTGGATCTGGCCGATTTGATTGTTATATGACGTCATAGACAGAAAACGCGGCGAAAGCATTACGTCGTACGTTCTATCTCCCGGTTACAGCCACCTACCGAGTGACAGGCAGTGCGTGCTGCCATCTATCGAATCAATTAAAGCTTATAAAGAGTTGTTTTGCTTGAATTCTCTGAATTAATTGGCCGCAAAGTTATGCGACTCAAATCATTAGTAGAATCTTAATGACTAATCGCTATTTGACCCGAAAATAATGGCATCTGAGCTCAAACATGACTTCCCGTTTACAATAAAACAATTTTCGGTGGCATTTCCCTCCACTGTAGCGAAAAATATCAAGGCATTTGTTCAGTTGACTATAAATATCATCATGTATTAAGTCGTCGAATATGAGTGTATGAATATTGAAGCAAAGCGTTGAATAAGTTACATTTTAAGGAACTTTGCGTCCGATTTCAGATCCATTTCTTTATAATAACAGTTCCTCCAAATTAGAGAAAGGTGTTGAGCTGAAAAGCCAAACTGATGGATGGTAAATGTGATCGTATACCAAGAAGGGACATGCTTTGCAACATTTTGACTGCTCCGCCCGGTATCAAATTAATTTTGAAAACCAGACTAAAATTAATTTAGTTTTGCAGCTTTAATATATTTGTGAAATCATAAAGCGCTATAATCCGTACCGAAAAACGCCCTTTAGGATTTTATAATTAGTACTATTATTGCTTTCTGTGGTGAATTTAACAAATCAATCAACTAGACTTTCTGAATGTTTTTTTAATATGTATTTTGGATCTGGCCGATTTGATTGTTATATGACGTCATAGACAGAAAACGCGGCGAAAGCATCACGTCATACGTTCTTTCTCCCGTTTACAGACATCTACCGAGTGCCCGGCAGTGCGTGCTGCCATCTATCGAATCAATTAAGGCTTATAAACAGTTGTTTTGCTTGAATTCTCTGAATTAATTGGCCGCAAAGCTATGCGGCTCAAACCATTAGTAGAATCGTAATGACTAATCGCTATTTGACCCGAAAATAATGGCATCTGAGCTCAAACATGAATTCCCGTTTACAATAAAACAATTTTCGGTGGCATTTCCCTCCACTGTAGCGAAAAATATCAAGGCATTTGTTCAGTTGACTATAAATATATTCCTGTATTAACTCGTCGGAAATGAGAGTATGAATATTGAAGCGAAGCGTTGAATAAGATACATTTTAAGGAACTTTGCGTCCGATTTCAGATATATTTCTTTTTAATAACAGTACCTCCATATTTGAGAAAGGTGTTGAGCTGAAAAGCCAAACTGATGGATGGTAAATGTGATCGTATACCAAGAAGGGACATGCTTTGCAACATTTTGACTGCTCCGCCCGGTATCAAATTAATTTTGAAAACCAGACTAAAATTAACTTAGTTTTGCAGGTTAAACATGTGTGTGAAATCATTAAGCGTTATAATCCGTACCGAAATACGCCCGTCAGGATTTTATAGTTAGTATTATTATTGCTTTCTGTGGTGAATTTAACAAATCAATCAACTATATTTTCTGTATGTTTTATTAATATGTATTTTGGATCTGGCCGATTGGATTGTTATATGACGTCATAGACAGAAAACGCGGCGAAAGCATCACGTCGTACGTTCTTTCTCCCGTTTACAGCCACCTACCGAGTGCCCGACAGTGCGTGCTGCCATCTATCGAATCAATTAAGGCTTATAAACAGTTGTTTTGCTTGAATTCTCTGAATTAATTGGAAGCAAGGCTATGCGTCTCAAACCATTAGTAGAATCTTAACGACTAATCGCTATTTGACCCGAAAATAATGGCATCTGGGCTGAAACATGACTTCCCGTTTACAATAAAACAATTTTCGGTGGCTTTTCCCTCCATTGTAACGAAAAATATCAAGGCATTTGTTCAGTTGACTATAAATATAATCCTGTATTAAGTCTTCTGAAATGAGTGTATGAATATTGAAGCGAAGCGTTGAATAAGATACATTTTAAGGAAATTTGCGTCCGATTTCAGATATATTTCTTTTTAATAACAGTACCTCCATATTTGAGAAAGGTGTTGAGCTGAAAAGCCAAACTGATGGATGGTAAATGTGATCGTATACCAAGAAGGGACATGCTTTGCAACATTTTGACTGCTCCGCCCGGTATCAAATTAATTTTGAAAACCAGACTAAAATTAACTTAGTTTCGCAGGTTAAACATGTGTGTGAAATCATTAAGCGTTATAATCCGTACCGAAATACGCCCGTCAGGATTTTATAGTTAGTATTATTATTGCTTTCTGTGGTGAATTTAACAAATCAATCAACTATATTTTCTGTATGTTTTATTAATATGTATTTTGGATCTGGCCGATTGGATTGTTATATGACGTCATAGACAGAAAACGCGGCGAAAGCATCACGTCGTACGTTCTTTCTCCCGTTTACAGCCACCTACCGAGTGCCCGACAGTGCGTGCTGCCATCTATCGAATCAATTAAGGCTTATAAACAGTTGTTTTGCTTGAATTCTCTGAATTAATTGGAAGCAAGGCTATGCGTCTCAAACCATTAGTAGAATCTTAACGACTAATCGCTATTTGACCCGAAAATAATGGCATCTGGGCTGAAACATGACTTCCCGTTTACAATAAAACAATTTTCGGTGGCTTTTCCCTCCATTGTAACGAAAAATATCAAGGCATTTGTTCAGTTGACTATAAATATAATCCTGTATTAAGTCGTCGGAAATGAGTGTATGAATATTGAAGCGAAGCGTTGAATAAGATACATTTTAAGGAAATTTGCGTCCGATTTCAGATATATTTCTTTTTAATAACAGTACCTCCATATTTGAGAAAGGTGTTGAGCTGAAAAGCCAAACTGATGGATGGTAAATGTGATCGTATACCAAGAAGGGACATGCTTTGCAACATTTTGACTGCTCCGCCCGGTATCAAATTAATTTTGAAAACCAGACTAAAATTAACTTCGTTTTGCAGGTTAAACATGTGTGTGAAATCATTACGCGTTATAATCCGTACCGAAATACGCCCGTCAGGATTTTATAGTTAGTATTATTATTGCTTTCTGTGGTGAATTTAACAAATCAATCAACTATATTTTCTGTATGTTTTATTAATATGTATTTTGGATCTGGCCGATTGGATTGTTATATGACGTCATAGACAGAAAACGCGGCGAAAGCATCACGTCGTACGTTCTTTCTCCCGTTTACAGCCACCTACCGAGTGCCCGACAGTGCGTGCTGCCATCTATCGAATCAATTAAGGCTTATAAACAGTTGTTTTGCTTGAATTCTCTGAATGAATTGGCCGCAAAGCTATGCGACTCAAACCATTAGTAGAATCTTAATGACTAATCGCTATTTGACCCGAAAATAATGGCATCTGAACTCAAACATGACTTCCCGTTTACAATAAAACAATTTTTGGTGGCATTTCCCTCCACTGTAGCGAAAAATATCAAGGCATTTGTTCAGTTGACTATAAATATCATCATGTATTAAGTCGTCGAAAATGAGTGTATGAATATTGAAGCAAAGCGTTGAATAAGTTACATTTTAAGGAACTTTGCGTCCGATTTCAGATCCATTTCTTTATAATAACAGTACCTCCAAATTTGAGAAAGGTGTTGAGCTGAAAAGCCAAACTGATGGATGGTAAATGTGATCGTATACCAAGAAGGGACATGCTTTACAAATTTTTGACTGCTCCGCCCGGTATCAAATTAATTTTGAAAACCAGACTAAAATTAATTTAGTTTTGCAGCTTTAATATGTTTGTGAAATCATAAAGCGCTATAATCCGTACCGAAAAACGCCCTTTAGGATTTTATAATTAGTACTATTATTGCTTTCTGTGGTGAATTTAACAAATCAATCAACTAGACTTTCTGAATGTTTTTTTAATATGTATTTTGGATCTGGCCGATTTGATTGTTATATGACGTCATAGACAGAAAACGCGGCGAAAGCATCACGTCATACGTTCTTTCTCCCGTTTACAGACATCTACCGAGTGCCCGGCAGTGCGTGCTGCCATCTATCGAATCAATTAAGGCTTATAAACAGTTGTTTTGCTTGAATTCTCTGAATTAATTGGCCGCAAAGCTATGCGGCTCAAACCATTAGTAGAATCGTAATGACTAATCGCTATTTGACCCGAAAATAATGGCATCTGAGCTCAAACATGAATTCCCGTTTACAATAAAACAATTTTCGGTGGCATTTCCCTCCACTGTAGCGAAAAATATCAAGGCATTTGTTCAGTTGACTATAAATATATTCCTGTATTAACTCGTCGGAAATGAGAGTATGAATATTGAAGCGAAGCGTTGAATAAGATACATTTTAAGGAACTTTGCGTCCGATTTCAGATATATTTCTTTTTAATAACAGTACCTCCATATTTGAGAAAGGTGTTGAGCTGAAAAGCCAAACTGATGGATGGTAAATGTGATCGTATACCAAGAAGGGACATGCTTTGCAACATTTTGACTGCTCCGCCCGGTATCAAATTAATTTTGAAAACCAGACTAAAATTAACTTAGTTTTGCAGGTTAAACATGTGTGTGAAATCATTAAGCGTTATAATCCGTACCGAAATACGCCCGTCAGGATTTTATAGTTAGTATTATTATTGCTTTCTGTGGTGAATTTAACAAATCAATCAACTATATTTTCTGTATGTTTTATTAATATGTATTTTGGATCTGGCCGATTGGATTGTTATATGACGTCATAGACAGAAAACGCGGCGAAAGCATCACGTCGTACGTTCTTTCTCCCGTTTACAGCCACCTACCGAGTGCCCGACAGTGCGTGCTGCCATCTATCGAATCAATTAAGGCTTATAAACAGTTGTTTTGCTTGAATTCTCTGAATTAATTGGAAGCAAGGCTATGCGTCTCAAACCATTAGTAGAATCTTAACGACTAATCGCTATTTGACCCGAAAATAATGGCATCTGGGCTGAAACATGACTTCCCGTTTACAATAAAACAATTTTCGGTGGCTTTTCCCTCCATTGTAACGAAAAATATCAAGGCATTTGTTCAGTTGACTATAAATATAATCCTGTATTAAGTCTTCTGAAATGAGTGTATGAATATTGAAGCGAAGCGTTGAATAAGATACATTTTAAGGAAATTTGCGTCCGATTTCAGATATATTTCTTTTTAATAACAGTACCTCCATATTTGAGAAAGGTGTTGAGCTGAAAAGCCAAACTGATGGATGGTAAATGTGATCGTATACCAAGAAGGGACATGCTTTGCAACATTTTGACTGCTCCGCCCGGTATCAAATTAATTTTGAAAACCAGACTAAAATTAACTTAGTTTTGCAGGTTAAACATGTGTGTGAAATCATTAAGCGTTATAATCCGTACCGAAATACGCCCGTCAGGATTTTATAGTTAGTATTATTATTGCTTTCTGTGGTGAATTTAACAAATCAATCAACTATATTTTCTGTATGTTTTATTAATATGTATTTTGGATCTGGCCGATTGGATTGTTATATGACGTCATAGACAGAAAACGCGGCGAAAGCATCACGTCGTACGTTCTTTCTCCCGTTTACAGCCACCTACCGAGTGCCCGACAGTGCGTGCTGCCATCTATCGAATCAATTAAGGCTTATAAACAGTTGTTTTGCTTGAATTCTCTGAATTAATTGGAAGCAAGGCTATGCGTCTCAAACCATTAGTAGAATCTTAACGACTAATCGCTATTTGACCCGAAAATAATGGCGTCTGGGCTGAAAGATGACTTCCCGTTTACAATAAAACAATTTTCGGTGGCTTTTCCCTCCATTGTAACGAAAAATATCAAGGCATTTGTTCAGTTGACTATAAATATAATCCTGTATTAAGTCGTCGGAAATGAGTGTATGAATATTGAAGCGAAGCGTTGAATAAGATACATTTTAAGGAAATTTGCGTCCGATTTCAGATATATTTCTTTTTAATAACAGTACCTCCATATTTGAGAAAGGTGTTGAGCTGAAAAGCCAAACTGATGGATGGTAAATGTGATCGTATACCAAGAAGGGACATGCTTTGCAACATTTTGACTGCTCCGCCCGGTATCAAATTAATTTTGAAAACCAGACTAAAATTAACTTAGTTTTGCAGGTTAAACATGTGTGTGAAATCATTACGCGTTATAATCCGTACCGAAATACGCCCGTCAGGATTTTATAGTTAGTATTATTATTGCTTTCTGTGGTGAATTTAACAAATCAATCAACTATATTTTCTGTATGTTTTATTAATATGTATTTTGGATCTGGCCGATTGGATTGTTATATGACGTCATAGACAGAAAACGCGGCGAAAGCATCACGTCGTACGTTCTTTCTCCCGTTTACAGCCACCTACCGAGTGCCCGACAGTGCGTGCTGCCATCTATCGAATCAATTAAGGCTTATAAACAGTTGTTTTGCTTGAATTCTCTGAATTAATTGGAAGCAAGGCTATGCGTCTCAAACCATTAGTAGAATCTTAACGACTAATCGCTATTTGACCCGAAAATAATGGCATCTGGGCTGAAACATGACTTCCCGTTTACAATAAAACAATTTTCGGTGGCTTTTCCCTCCATTGTAACGAAAAATATCAAGGCATTTGTTCAGTTGACTATAAATATAATCCTGTATTAAGTCGTCGGAAATGAGTGTATGAATATTGAAGCGAAGCGTTGAATAAGATACATTTTAAGGAAATTTGCGTCCGATTTCAGATATATTTCTTTTTAATAACAGTACCTCCATATTTGAGAAAGGTGTTGAGCTGAAAATCAAAACTGATGGATGGTAAATGTGATCGTATACCAAGAAGGGACATGCTTTGCAACTTTTTGACTGCTCCACCCGGTATCAAATTAACTTTGATTAGCAGACTAAAATTAACTTAGTTTTGCAGCTTAAACATATTTGTGAAATCGTTAAGCGTTATAATCCGTACAGAAATACGCCTTTTAGGATTTTACAATTGCTATTATTATTTATTTCTTTGGTGAATTTAACAAATCAATCAACTATATTTTCTGTGTGTTTAATTAATATGTATTTTGGATCTGGCCGATTTGATTGTTATATGACGTCATAGACAGAAAACGCGGCGAAAGCATTACGTCGTACGTTCTATCTCCCGGTTACAGCCACCTACCGAGTGACAGGCAGTGCGTGCTGCCATCTATCGAATCAATTAAAGCTTATAAAGAGTTGTTTTGCTTGAATTCTCTGAATTAGTTGGCCGCAAAGTTATGCGACTCAAATCATTAGTAGAATCTTAATGACAAATCGCTATTTGACCCGAAAATAATGGCATCTGAGCTCAAACATGACTTCCCGTTTACAATAAAACAATTTTCGGTGGCATTTCCCTCCACTGTAGCGAAAAATATCAAGGCATTTGTTCAGTTGACTATAAATATCATCATGTATTAAGTCGTCGAATATGAGTGTATGAATATTGAAGCAAAGCGTTGAATAAGTTACATTTTAAGGAACTTTGCGTCCGATTTCAGATCCATTTCTTTATAATAACAGTACCTCCAAATTTGAGAAAGGTGTTGAGCTGAAAAGCCAAACTGATGGATGGTAAATGTGATCGTATACCAAGAAGGGACATGCTTTACAAATTTTTGACTGCTCCGCCCGGTATCAAATTAATTTTGAAAACCAGACTAAAATTAATTTAGTTTTGCAGCTTTAATATATTTGTGAAATCATAAAGCGCTATAATCCGTACCGAAAAACGCCCTTTAGGATTTTATAATTAGTACTATTATTGCTTTCTGTGGTGAATTTAACAAATCAATCAACTAGACTTTCTGTATGTTTTTTTAATATGTATTTTGGATCTGGCCGATTTGATTGTTATATGACGTCATAGACAGAAAACGCGGCGAAAGCATCACGTCGTACGTTCTTTCTCCCGTTTACAAACATCTACCGAGTGCCCGGCAGTGCGTGCTGCCATCTATCGAATCAATTAAGGCTTATAAACAGTTGTTTTGCTTGAATTCTCTGAATTAATTGGCCGCAAAGCTATGCGGCTCAAACCATTAGTAGAATCGTAATGACTAATCGCTATTTGACCCGAAAATAATGGCATCTGAGCTCAAACATGAATTCCCGTTTACAATAAAACAATTTTCGGTGGCATTTCCCTCCACTGTAGCGAAAAATATCAAGGCATTTGTTCAGTTGACTATAAATATAATCCTGTATTAACTCGTCGGAAATGAGAGTATGAATATTGAAGCGAAGCGTTGAATAAGATACATTTTAAGGAACTTTGCGTCCGATTTCAGATATATTTCTTTTTAATAACAGTACCTCCATATTTGAGAAAGGTGTTGAGCTGAAAAGCCAAACTGATGGATGGTAAATGTGATCGTATACCAAGAAGGGACATGCTTTGCAACATTTTGACTGCTCCGCTCGGTATCAAATTAATTTTGAAAACCAGACTAAAATTAACTTAGTTTTGCTGGTTAAACATGTGTGTGAAATCGTTAAGCGTTGTAATCCGTACCGAAATACGCCCGTCAGGATTTTATAGTTAGTATTATTATTGCTTTCTGTGGTGAATTTAACAAATCAATCAACTATATTTTCTGTATGTTTTATTAATATGTATTTTGGATCTGGCCGATTGGATTGTTATATGACGTCATAGACAGAAAACGCGGCGAAAGCATCACGTCGTACGTTCTTTCTCCCGTTTACAGCCACCTACCGAGTGCCCGACAGTGCGTGCTGCCATCTATCGAATCAATTAAGGCTTATAAACAGTTGTTTTGCTTGAATTCTCTGAATTAATTGGAAGCAAGGCTATGCGTCTCAAACCATTAGTAGAATCTTAACGACTAATCGCTATTTGACCCGAAAATAATGGCATCTGGGCTGAAACATGACTTCCCGTTTACAATAAAACAATTTTCGGTGGCTTTTCCCTCCATTGTAACGAAAAATATCAAGGCATTTGTTCAGTTGACTATAAATATAATCCTGTATTAAGTCTTCTGAAATGAGTGTATGAATATTGAAGCGAAGCGTTGAATAAGATACATTTTAAGGAAATTTGCGTCCGATTTCAGATATATTTCTTTTTAATAACAGTACCTCCATATTTGAGAAAGGTGTTGAGCTGAAAAGCCAAACTGATGGATGGTAAATGTGATCGTATACCAAGAAGGGACATGCTTTGCAACATTTTGACTGCTCCGCCCGGTATCAAATTAATTTTGAAAACCAGACTAAAATTAACTTAGTTTTGCAGGTTAAACATGTGTGTGAAATCATTAAGCGTTATAATCCGTAACGAAATACGCCCGTCAGGATTTTATAGTTAGTATTATTATTGCTTTCTGTGGTGAATTTAACAAATCAATCAACTATATTTTCTGTATGTTTTATTAATATGTATTTTGGATCTGGCCGATTGGATTGTTATATGACGTCATAGACAGAAAACGCGGCGAAAGCATCACGTCGTACGTTCTTTCTCCCGTTTACAGCCACCTACCGAGTGCCCGACAGTGCGTGCTGCCATCTATCGAATCAATTAAGGCTTATAAACAGTTGTTTTGCTTGAATTCTCTGAATTAATTGGAAGCAAGGCTATGCGTCTCAAACCATTAGTAGAATCTTAACGACTAATCGCTATTTGACCCGAAAATAATGGCATCTGGGCTGAAACATGACTTCCCGTTTACAATAAAACAATTTTCGGTGGCTTTTCCCTCCATTGTAACGAAAAATTTCAAGGCATTTGTTCAGTTGACTATAAATATAATCCTGTATTAAGTCGTCGGAAATGAGTGTATGAATATTGAAGCGAAGCGTTGAATAAGATACATTTTAAGGAAATTTGCGTCCGATTTCAGATATATTTCTTTTTAATAACAGTACCTCCATATTTGAGAAAGGTGTTGAGCTGAAAATCAAAACTGATGGATGGTAAATGTGATCGTATACCAAGAAGGGACATGCTTTGCAACTTTTTGACTGCTCCACCCGGTATCAAATTAACTTTGATTAGCAGACTAAAATTAACTTAGTTTTGCAGCTTAAACATATTTGTGAAATCGTTAAGCGTTATAATCCGTACAGAAATACGCCTTTTAGGATTTTACAATTGCTATTATTATTTATTTCTTTGGTGAATTTAACAAATCAATCAACTATATTTTCTGTATGTTTAATTAATATGTATTTTGGATCTGGCCGATTTGATTGTTATATGACGTCATAGACAGAAAACGCGGCGAAAGCATTACGTCGTACGTTCTATCTCCCGGTTACAGCCACCTACCGAGTGACAGGCAGTGCGTGCTGCCATCTATCGAATCAATTAAAGCTTATAAAGAGTTGTTTTGCTTGAATTCTCTGAATTAATTGGCCGCAAAGTTATGCGACTCAAATCATTAGTAGAATCTTAATGACTAATCGCTATTTGACCCGAAAATAATGGCATCTGAGCTCAAACATGACTTCCCGTTTACAATAAAACAATTTTCGGTGGCATTTCCCTCCACTGTAGCGAAAAATATCAAGGCATTTGTTCAGTTGACTATAAATATCATCATGTATTAAGTCGTCGAATATGAGTGTATGAATATTGAAGCAAAGCGTTGAATAAGTTACATTTTAAGGAACTTTGCGTCCGATTTCAGATCCATTTCTTTATAATAACAGTTCCTCCAAATTAGAGAAAGGTGTTGAGCTGAAAAGCCAAACTGATGGATGGTAAATGTGATCGTATACCAAGAAGGGACATGCTTTGCAACATTTTGACTGCTCCGCCCGGTATCAAATTAATTTTGAAAACCAGACTAAAATTAATTTAGTTTTGCAGCTTAAATATATTTGTGAAATCATTAAGCGCTATATTCCGTACCGATATACGCACTTTAGGATTTTAGAATAAGTATTATTATTGCTATCTGTGGTGAATTTAACAAATCAATCAACTTGACTTTCTGTATGTTTTATTAATATGTATTTTGGATCTGACCGATTTGATTGTTATATGACGTCATAGACAGAAAACGCGGCGAAAGCATCACGTCGTACGTTCTTTCTCCCGTTTACAGCCACCTACCGAGTGCCCGACAGTGCGTGCTGCCATCTATCGAATCAATTAAGGCTTATAAACAGTTGTTTTGCTTGAATTCTCTGAATGAATTGGCCGCAAAGCTATGCGACTCAAACCATTAGTATAATCTTAATGACTAATCGCTATTTGACCCGAAAATAATGGCATCTGAACTCAAACATGACTTCCCGTTTACAATAAAACAATTTTTGGTGGCATTTCCCTCCACTGTAGCGAAAAATATCAAGGCATTTGTTCAGTTGACTATAAATATCAGCATGTATTAAGTCGTCGAAAATGAGTGTATGAATATTGAAGCAAAGCGTTGAATAAGTTACATTTTAAGGAACTTTGCGTCCGATTTCAGATCCATTTCTTTATAATAACAGTACCTCCAAATTTGAGAAAGGTGTTGAGCTGAAAAGCCAAACTGATGGATGGTAAATGTGATCGTATACCAAGAAGGGACATGCTTTACAAATTTTTGACTGCTCCGCCCGGTATCAAATTAATTTTGAAAACCAGACTAAAATTAATTTAGTTTTGCAGCTTTAATATGTTTGTGAAATCATAAAGCGCTATAATCCGTACCGAAAAACGCCCTTTAGGAATTTATAATTAGTACTATTATTGCTTTCTGTGGTGAATTTAACAAATCAATCAACTAGACTTTCTGAATGTTTTTTTAATATGTATTTTGGATCTGGCCGATTTGATTGTTATATGACGTCATAGACAGAAAACGCGGCGAAAGCATCACGTCATACGTTCTTTCTCCCGTTTACAGACATCTACCGAGTGCCCGGCAGTGCGTGCTGCCATCTATCGAATCAATTAAGGCTTATAAACAGTAGTTTTGCTTGAATTCTCTGAATTAATTGGCCGCAAAGCTATGCGGCTCAAACCATTAGTAGAATCGTAATGACTAATCGCTATTTGACCCGAAAATAATGGCATCTGAGCTCAAACATGAATTCCCGTTTACAATAAAACAATTTTCGGTGGCATTTCCCTCCACTGTAGCGAAAAATATCAAGGCATTTGTTCAGTTGACTATAAATATAATCCTGTATTAAGTCGTCGGAAATGAGTGTATGAATATTGAAGCGAAGCGTTGAATAAGATACATTTTAAGGAAATTTGCGTCCGATTTCAGATATATTTCTTTTTAATAACAGTACCTCCATATTTGAGAAAGGTGTTGAGCTGAAAAGCCAAACTGATGGATGGTAAATGTGATCGTATACCAAGAAGGGACATGCTTTGCAACATTTTGACTGCTCCGCCCGGTATCAAATTAATTTTGAAAACCAGACTAAAATTAACTTAGTTTTGCAGGTTAAACATGTGTGTGAAATCATTACGCGTTATAATCCGTACCGAAATACGCCCGTCAGGATTTTATAGTTAGTATTATTATTGCTTTCTGTGGTGAATTTAACAAATCAATCAACTATATTTTCTGTATGTTTTATTAATATGTATTTTGGATCTGGCCGATTGGATTGTTATATGACGTCATAGACAGAAAACGCGGCGAAAGCATCACGTCGTACGTTCTTTCTCCCGTTTACAGCCACCTACCGAGTGCCCGACAGTGCGTGCTGCCATCTATCGAATCAATTAAGGCTTATAAACAGTTGTTTTGCTTGAATTCTCTGAATTAATTGGAAGCAAGGCTATGCGTCTCAAACCATTAGTAGAATCTTAACGACTAATCGCTATTTGACCCGAAAATAATGGCATCTGGGCTGAAACATGACTTCCCGTTTACAATAAAACAATTTTCGGTGGCTTTTCCCTCCATTGTAACGAAAAATATCAAGGCATTTGTTCAGTTGACTATAAATATAATCCTGTATTAAGTCGTCGGAAATGAGTGTATGAATATTGAAGCGAAGCGTTGAATAAGATACATTTTAAGGAAATTTGCGTCCGATTTCAGATATATTTCTTTTTAATAACAGTACCTCCATATTTGAGAAAGGTGTTGAGCTGAAAATCAAAACTGATGGATGGTAAATGTGATCGTATACCAAGAAGGGACATGCTTTGCAACTTTTTGACTGCTCCACCCGGTATCAAATTAACTTTGATTAGCAGACTAAAATTAACTTAGTTTTGCAGCTTAAACATATTTGTGAAATCGTTAAGCGTTATAATCCGTACAGAAATACGCCTTTTAGGATTTTACAATTGCTATTATTATTTATTTCTTTGGTGAATTTAACAAATCAATCAACTATATTTTCTGTGTGTTTAATTAATATGTATTTTGGATCTGGCCGATTTGATTGTTATATGACGTCATAGACAGAAAACGCGGCGAAAGCATTACGTCGTACGTTCTATCTCCCGGTTACAGCCACCTACCGAGTGACAGGCAGTGCGTGCTGCCATCTATCGAATCAATTAAAGCTTATAAAGAGTTGTTTTGCTTGAATTCTCTGAATTAGTTGGCCGCAAAGTTATGCGACTCAAATCATTAGTAGAATCTTAATGACTAATCGCTATTTGACCCGAAAATAATGGCATCTGAGCTCAAACATGACTTCCCGTTTACAATAAAACAATTTTCGGTGGCATTTCCCTCCACTGTAGCGAAAAATATCAAGGCATTTGTTCAGTTGACTATAAATATCATCATGTATTAAGTCGTCGAATATGAGTGTATGAATATTGAAGCAAAGCGTTGAATAAGTTACATTTTAAGGAACTTTGCGTCCGATTTCAGATCCATTTCTTTATAATAACAGTACCTCCAAATTTGAGAAAGGTGTTGAGCTGAAAAGCCAAACTGATGGATGGTAAATGTGATCGTATACCAAGAAGGGACATGCTTTACAAATTTTTGACTGCTCCGCCCGGTATCAAATTAATTTTGAAAACCAGACTAAAATTAATTTAGTTTTGCAGCTTTAATATATTTGTGAAATCATAAAGCGCTATAATCCGTACCGAAAAACGCCCTTTAGGATTTTATAATTAGTACTATTATTGCTTTCTGTGGTGAATTTAACAAATCAATCAACTAGACTTTCTGTATGTTTTTTTAATATGTATTTTGGATCTGGCCGATTTGATTGTTATATGACGTCATAGACAGAAAACGCGGCGAAAGCATCACGTCGTACGTTCTTTCTCCCGTTTACAAACATCTACCGAGTGCCCGGCAGTGCGTGCTGCCATCTATCGAATCAATTAAGGCTTATAAACAGTTGTTTTGCTTGAATTCTCTGAATTAATTGGCCGCAAAGCTATGCGGCTCAAACCATTAGTAGAATCGTAATGACTAATCGCTATTTGACCCGAAAATAATGGCATCTGAGCTCAAACATGAATTCCCGTTTACAATAAAACAATTTTCGGTGGCATTTCCCTCCACTGTAGCGAAAAATATCAAGGCATTTGTTCAGTTGACTATAAATATAATCCTGTATTAACTCGTCGGAAATGAGAGTATGAATATTGAAGCGAAGCGTTGAATAAGATACATTTTAAGGAACTTTGCGTCCGATTTCAGATATATTTCTTTTTAATAACAGTACCTCCATATTTGAGAAAGGTGTTGAGCTGAAAAGCCAAACTGATGGATGGTAAATGTGATCGTATACCAAGAAGGGACATGCTTTGCAACATTTTGACTGCTCCGCTCGGTATCAAATTAATTTTGAAAACCAGACTAAAATTAACTTAGTTTTGCTGGTTAAACATGTGTGTGAAATCGTTAAGCGTTGTAATCCGTACCGAAATACGCCCGTCAGGATTTTATAGTTAGTATTATTATTGCTTTCTGTGGTGAATTTAACAAATCAATCAACTATATTTTCTGTATGTTTTATTAATATGTATTTTGGATCTGGCCGATTGGATTGTTATATGACGTCATAGACAGAAAACGCGGCGAAAGCATCACGTCGTACGTTCTTTCTCCCGTTTACAGCCACCTACCGAGTGCCCGACAGTGCGTGCTGCCATCTATCGAATCAATTAAGGCTTATAAACAGTTGTTTTGCTTGAATTCTCTGAATTAATTGGAAGCAAGGCTATGCGTCTCAAACCATTAGTAGAATCTTAACGACTAATCGCTATTTGACCCGAAAATAATGGCATCTGGGCTGAAACATGACTTCCCGTTTACAATAAAACAATTTTCGGTGGCTTTTCCCTCCATTGTAACGAAAAATATCAAGGCATTTGTTCAGTTGACTATAAATATAATCCTGTATTAAGTCTTCTGAAATGAGTGTATGAATATTGAAGCGAAGCGTTGAATAAGATACATTTTAAGGAAATTTGCGTCCGATTTCAGATATATTTCTTTTTAATAACAGTACCTCCATATTTGAGAAAGGTGTTGAGCTGAAAAGCCAAACTGATGGATGGTAAATGTGATCGTATACCAAGAAGGGACATGCTTTGCAACATTTTGACTGCTCCGCCCGGTATCAAATTAATTTTGAAAACCAGACTAAAATTAACTTAGTTTTGCAGGTTAAACATGTGTGTGAAATCATTAAGCGTTATAATCCGTAACGAAATACGCCCGTCAGGATTTTATAGTTAGTATTATTATTGCTTTCTGTGGTGAATTTAACAAATCAATCAACTATATTTTCTGTATGTTTTATTAATATGTATTTTGGATCTGGCCGATTGGATTGTTATATGACGTCATAGACAGAAAACGCGGCGAAAGCATCACGTCGTACGTTCTTTCTCCCGTTTACAGCCACCTACCGAGTGCCCGACAGTGCGTGCTGCCATCTATCGAATCAATTAAGGCTTATAAACAGTTGTTTTGCTTGAATTCTCTGAATTAATTGGAAGCAAGGCTATGCGTCTCAAACCATTAGTAGAATCTTAACGACTAATCGCTATTTGACCCGAAAATAATGGCATCTGGGCTGAAACATGACTTCCCGTTTACAATAAAACAATTTTCGGTGGCTTTTCCCTCCATTGTAACGAAAAATTTCAAGGCATTTGTTCAGTTGACTATAAATATAATCCTGTATTAAGTCGTCGGAAATGAGTGTATGAATATTGAAGCGAAGCGTTGAATAAGATACATTTTAAGGAAATTTGCGTCCGATTTCAGATATATTTCTTTTTAATAACAGTACCTCCATATTTGAGAAAGGTGTTGAGCTGAAAATCAAAACTGATGGATGGTAAATGTGATCGTATACCAAGAAGGGACATGCTTTGCAACTTTTTGACTGCTCCACCCGGTATCAAATTAACTTTGATTAGCAGACTAAAATTAACTTAGTTTTGCAGCTTAAACATATTTGTGAAATCGTTAAGCGTTATAATCCGTACAGAAATACGCCTTTTAGGATTTTACAATTGCTATTATTATTTATTTCTTTGGTGAATTTAACAAATCAATCAACTATATTTTCTGTATGTTTAATTAATATGTATTTTGGATCTGGCCGATTTGATTGTTATATGACGTCATAGACAGAAAACGCGGCGAAAGCATTACGTCGTACGTTCTATCTCCCGGTTACAGCCACCTACCGAGTGACAGGCAGTGCGTGCTGCCATCTATCGAATCAATTAAAGCTTATAAAGAGTTGTTTTGCTTGAATTCTCTGAATTAATTGGCCGCAAAGTTATGCGACTCAAATCATTAGTAGAATCTTAATGACTAATCGCTATTTGACCCGAAAATAATGGCATCTGAGCTCAAACATGACTTCCCGTTTACAATAAAACAATTTTCGGTGGCATTTCCCTCCACTGTAGCGAAAAATATCAAGGCATTTGTTCAGTTGACTATAAATATCATCATGTATTAAGTCGTCGAATATGAGTGTATGAATATTGAAGCAAAGCGTTGAATAAGTTACATTTTAAGGAACTTTGCGTCCGATTTCAGATCCATTTCTTTATAATAACAGTTCCTCCAAATTAGAGAAAGGTGTTGAGCTGAAAAGCCAAACTGATGGATGGTAAATGTGATCGTATACCAAGAAGGGACATGCTTTGCAACATTTTGACTGCTCCGCCCGGTATCAAATTAATTTTGAAAACCAGACTAAAATTAATTTAGTTTTGCAGCTTAAATATATTTGTGAAATCATTAAGCGCTATATTCCGTACCGATATACGCACTTTAGGATTTTAGAATAAGTATTATTATTGCTATCTGTGGTGAATTTAACAAATCAATCAACTTGACTTTCTGTATGTTTTATTAATATGTATTTTGGATCTGACCGATTTGATTGTTATATGACGTCATAGACAGAAAACGCGGCGAAAGCATCACGTCGTACGTTCTTTCTCCCGTTTACAGCCACCTACCGAGTGCCCGACAGTGCGTGCTGCCATCTATCGAATCAATTAAGGCTTATAAACAGTTGTTTTGCTTGAATTCTCTGAATGAATTGGCCGCAAAGCTATGCGACTCAAACCATTAGTATAATCTTAATGACTAATCGCTATTTGACCCGAAAATAATGGCATCTGAACTCAAACATGACTTCCCGTTTACAATAAAACAATTTTTGGTGGCATTTCCCTCCACTGTAGCGAAAAATATCAAGGCATTTGTTCAGTTGACTATAAATATCAGCATGTATTAAGTCGTCGAAAATGAGTGTATGAATATTGAAGCAAAGCGTTGAATAAGTTACATTTTAAGGAACTTTGCGTCCGATTTCAGATCCATTTCTTTATAATAACAGTACCTCCAAATTTGAGAAAGGTGTTGAGCTGAAAAGCCAAACTGATGGATGGTAAATGTGATCGTATACCAAGAAGGGACATGCTTTACAAATTTTTGACTGCTCCGCCCGGTATCAAATTAATTTTGAAAACCAGACTAAAATTAATTTAGTTTTGCAGCTTTAATATGTTTGTGAAATCATAAAGCGCTATAATCCGTACCGAAAAACGCCCTTTAGGAATTTATAATTAGTACTATTATTGCTTTCTGTGGTGAATTTAACAAATCAATCAACTAGACTTTCTGAATGTTTTTTTAATATGTATTTTGGATCTGGCCGATTTGATTGTTATATGACGTCATAGACAGAAAACGCGGCGAAAGCATCACGTCATACGTTCTTTCTCCCGTTTACAGACATCTACCGAGTGCCCGGCAGTGCGTGCTGCCATCTATCGAATCAATTAAGGCTTATAAACAGTAGTTTTGCTTGAATTCTCTGAATTAATTGGCCGCAAAGCTATGCGGCTCAAACCATTAGTAGAATCGTAATGACTAATCGCTATTTGACCCGAAAATAATGGCATCTGAGCTCAAACATGAATTCCCGTTTACAATAAAACAATTTTCGGTGGCATTTCCCTCCACTGTAGCGAAAAATATCAAGGCATTTGTTCAGTTGACTATAAATATATTCCTGTATTAACTCGTCGGAAATGAGAGTATGAATATTGAAGCGAAGCGTTGAATAAGATACATTTTAAGGAACTTTGCGTCCGATTTCAGATATATTTCTTTTTAATAACAGTACCTCCATATTTGAGAAAGGTGTTGAGCTGAAAAGCCAAACTGATGGATGGTAAATGTGATCGTATACCAAGAAGGGACATGCTTTGCAACATTTTGACTGCTCCGCCCGGTATCAAATTAATTTTGAAAACCAGACTAAAATTAACTTAGTTTTGCAGGTTAAACATGTGTGTGAAATCATTACGCGTTATAATCCGTACCGAAATACGCCCGTCAGGATTTTATAGTTAGTATTATTATTGCTTTCTGTGGTGAATTTAACAAATCAATCAACTATATTTTCTGTATGTTTTATTAATATGTATTTTGGATCTGGCCGATTGGATTGTTATATGACGTCATAGACAGAAAACGCGGCGAAAGCATCACGTCGTACGTTCTTTCTCCCGTTTACAGCCACCTACCGAGTGCCCGACAGTGCGTGCTGCCATCTATCGAATCAATTAAGGCTTATAAACAGTTGTTTTGCTTGAATTCTCTGAATTAATTGGAAGCAAGGCTATGCGTCTCAAACCATTAGTAGAATCTTAACGACTAATCGCTATTTGACCCGAAAATAATGGCATCTGGGCTGAAACATGACTTCCCGTTTACAATAAAACAATTTTCGGTGGCTTTTCCCTCCATTGTAACGAAAAATATCAAGGCATTTGTTCAGTTGACTATAAATATAATCCTGTATTAAGTCTTCTGAAATGAGTGTATGAATATTGAAGCGAAGCGTTGAATAAGATACATTTTAAGGACATTTGCGTCCGATTTCAGATATATTTCTTTTTAATAACAGTACCTCCATATTTGAGAAAGGTGTTGAGCTGAAAAGCCAAACTGATGGATGGTAAATGTGATCGTATACCAAGAAGGGACATGCTTTGCAACATTTTGACTGCTCCGCCCGGTATCAAATTAATTTTGAAAACCAGACTAAAATTAACTTAGTTTTGCAGGTTAAACATGTGTGTGAAATCATTAAGCGTTATAATCCGTACCGAAATACGCCCGTCAGGATTTTATAGTTAGTATTATTATTGCTTTCTGTGGTGAATTTAACAAATCAATCAACTATATTTTCTGTATGTTTTATTAATATGTATTTTGGATCTGGCCGATTGGATTGTTATATGACGTCATAGACAGAAAACGCGGCGAAAGCATCACGTCGTACGTTCTTTCTCCCGTTTACAGCCACCTACCGAGTGCCCGACAGTGCGTGCTGCCATCTATCGAATCAATTAAGGCTTATAAACAGTTGTTTTGCTTGAATTCTCTGAATTAATTGGAAGCAAGGCTATGCGTCTCAAACCATTAGTAGAATCTTAACGACTAATCGCTATTTGACCCGAAAATAATGGCATCTGGGCTGAAACATGACTTCCCGTTTACAATAAAACAATTTTCGGTGGCTTTTCCCTCCATTGTAACGAAAAATATCAAGGCATTTGTTCAGTTGACTATAAATATAATCCTGTATTAAGTCGTCGGAAATGAGTGTATGAATATTGAAGCGAAGCTTTGAATAAGATACATTTTAAGGAAATTTGCGTCCGATTTCAGATATATTTCTTTTTAATAACAGTACCTCCATATTTGAGAAAGGTGTTGAGCTGAAAAGCCAAACTGATGGATGGTAAATGTGATCGTATACCAAGAAGGGACATGCTTTGCAACATTTTGACTGCTCCGCCCGGTATCAAATTAATTTTGAAAACCAGACTAAAATTAACTTAGTTTTGCAGGTTAAACATGTGTGTGAAATCATTAAGCGTTATAATCCGTACCGAAATACGCCCGTCAGGATTTTATAGTTAGTATTATTATTGCTTTCTGTGGTGAATTTAACAAATCAATCAACTATATTTTCTGTATGTTTTATTAATATGTATTTTGGATCTGGCCGATTGGATTGTTATATGACGTCATAGACAGAAAACGCGGCGAAAGCATCACGTCGTACGTTCTTTCTCCCGTTTACAGCCACCTACCGAGTGCCCGACAGTGCGTGCTGCCATCTATCGAATCAATTAAGGCTTATAAACAGTTGTTTTGCTTGAATTCTCTGAATTAATTGGAAGCAAGGCTATGCGTCTCAAACCATTAGTAGAATCTTAACGACTAATCGCTATTTGACCCGAAAATAATGGCATCTGGGCTGAAACATGACTTCCCGTTTACAATAAAACAATTTTCGGTGGCTTTTCCCTCCATTGTAACGAAAAATATCAAGGCATTTGTTCAGTTGACTATAAATATAATCCTGTATTAAGTCGTCGGAAATGAGTGTATGAATATTGAAGCGAAGCGTTGAATAAGATACATTTTAAGGAAATTTGCGTCCGATTTCAGATATATTTCATTTTAATAACAGTACCTCCATATTTGAGAAAGGTGTTGAGCTGAAAATCAAAACTGATGGATGGTAAATGTGATCGTATACCAAGAAGGGACATGCTTTGCAACTTTTTGACTGCTCCACCCGGTATCAAATTAACTTTGATTAGCAGACTAAAATTAACTTAGTTTTGCAGCTTAAACATATTTGTGAAATCGTTAAGCGTTATAATCCATACAGAAATACGCCTTTTAGGATTTTACAATTGCTATTATTATTTATTTCTTTGGTGAATTTAACAAATCAATCAACTATATTTTCTGTGTGTTTAATTAATATGTATTTTGGATCTGGCCGATTTGATTGTTATATGACGTCATAGACAGAAAACGCGGCGAAAGCATTACGTCGTACGTTCTATCTCCCGGTTACAGCCACCTACCGAGTGACAGGCAGTGCGTGCTGCCATCTATCGAATCAATTAAAGCTTATAAAGAGTTGTTTTGCTTGAATTCTCTGAATTAATTGGCCGCAAAGTTATGCGACTCAAATCATTAGTAGAATCTTAATGACTAATCGCTATTTGACCCGAAAATAATGGCATCTGAGCTCAAACATGACTTCCCGTTTACAATAAAACAATTTTCGGTGGCATTTCCCTCCATTGTAGCGAAAAATATCAAGGCATTTGTTCAGTTGACTATAAATATCATCATGTATTAAGTCGTCGAATATGAGTGTATGAATATTGAAGCAAAGCGTTGAATAAGTTACATTTTAAGGAACTTTGCGTCCGATTTCAGATCCATTTCTTTATAATAACAGTACCTCCAAATTTGAGAAAGGTGTTGAGCTGAAAAGCCAAACTGATGGATGGTAAATGTGATCGTATACCAAGAAGGGACATGCTTTACAAATTTTTGACTGCTCCGCCCGGTATCAAATTAATTTTGAAAACCAGACTAAAATTAATTTAGTTTTGCAGCTTTAATATATTTGTGAAATCATAAAGCGCTATAATCCGTACCGAAAAAAGCCCTTTAGGATTTTATAATTAGTACTATTATTGCTTTCTGTGGTGAATTTAACAAATCAATCAACTAGACTTTCTGTATGTTTTTTTAATATGTATTTTGGATCTGGCCGATTTGATTGTTATATGACGTCATAGACAGAAAACGCGGCGAAAGCATTACGTCGTACGTTCTATCTCCCGGTTACAGCCACCTACCGAGTGACCGGCAGTGCGTGCTGCCATCTGTCGAATCAATTAAGGCTTATAAACAGTTGTTTTGCTTGAATTCTCTGAATTAATTGGCCGCAAAATTATGCGACTCAAATCATTAGTAGAATCTTAATGACTAATCGCTATTTGACCCGAAAATAATGGCATCTGAGCTCAAACATGAATTCCCGTTTACAATAAAACAATTTTCGGTGGCTTTTCCCTCCATTGTAACGAAAAATATCAAGGCATTTGTTCAGTTGACTATAAATATCATCATGTATTAAGTCGTCGGAAATGAGTGTATGAATATTGAAGCAAAGCGTTGAATAAGTTACATTTTAAGGAACTTTGCGTCCGATTTCAGATCCATTTCTTTATAATAACAGTGCCTCCATATTTGAGAAAGCTGTTGAGCTGAAAAGCCAAACTGATGGATGGTAAATGTGATCGTATACCAAGAAGGGACATGCTTTGCAAAATTTTGACTGCTCCGCCCGGTATCAAATTAATTTTGAAAACCAGACTAAAATTAATTTAGTTTTGGAGTTTAAATATATTTGTGAAATCATTAAGCGCTATATTCCGTACAGATATACGCACTTTAGGATTTTAGAATAAGTATTATTATTGCTTTCTGTGGTGAATTTAACAAATCAATCAACTAGACTTTCTGTATGTTTTATTAATATGTATTTTGGATCTGGCCGATTTGATTGTTATATGATGTCATAGACAGAAAACGCGGCGAAAGCATCACGTCGTACGTTCTTTCTCCCGTTTACAGCCACCTACCGAGTGCCCGGCAGTGCGTGCTGCCATCTATCGAATCAATTAAGGCTTATAAACAGTTGTTTTGCTTGAATTCTCTGAATTAATTGGAAGCAAGGCTATGCGACTCAAACCATTAGTAGAATCTTAATGACTAATCGCTATTTGACCCAAAAATAATGGCATCTGAGCTCAAACATGACTTCCCGTTTACAATAAAACAATTTTCGGTGGCTTTTCCCTCCGTTGTAACGAAAAATATCAAGGCATTTGTTGAGTTGACTATAAATATAATCCTGTATTAAGTCGTCGGAAATGAGTGTATGAATATTGAAGCGAAGCGTTGAATAAGATACATTTTAAGGAACTTTGCGTCCTATTTCAGATATATTTCTTTTTAATAACAGTACCTCCATATTTGAGAAAGGTGTTGCGCTGAAAATCAAAACTGATGGATGGTAAATGTGATCGTATACCAAGAAAGGACATGCTTTGCAACTTTTTGACTGCTCCGCCCGGTATCAAATTAATTTTGATTAGCAGACTAAAATTAATTTAGTTTTGCAGCTTAAACATATGTGTGAAATCATTAAGCGTTATAATCCGTACCGAAATACGCCATTTAGGATTTTATAGTTAGTATTTTTATTGCTTTCTGTGGTGAATTTAACAAATCAATCAACTATATTTTCTGTATGTTTTATTAATATGTATCTTGGATCTGGCCGATTTGATTGTTATATGACGTCATAGACAGAAAACGCGGCGAAAGCATTACGTCGTACGTTCTATCTCCCGGTTACAGCCACCTACCGAGTGCCCGACAGTGCGTGCTGCCATCTATCGAATCAATTAAGGCTTATAAACAGTTGTTTTGCTTGAATTCTCTGAATTAATTGGCCGCAAAATTATGCGACTCAAATCATTAGTAGAATCTTAATGACTAATCGCTATTTGACCCAAAAATAATGGCATCTGAGCTGAAACATGAATTCCCGTTTACAATAAAAGAATTTTCGGTGGCATTTCCCTCCACTGTAGCGAAAAATATCAAGGCATTTGTTCAGTTGACTATAAATATAATCCTGTATTAACTCGTCGGAAATGAGAGTATGAATATTGAAGCGAAGCGTTGAATAAGATACATTTTAAGGAAATTTGCGTCCGATTTCAGATATATTTCTTTTTAATAACAGTACCTCCATATTTGAGAAAGGTGTTGAGCTGAAAAGCCAAACTGATGGATGGTAAATGTGATCGTATACCAAGAAGGGACATGCTTTGCAACATTTTGACTGCTCCGCCCGGTATCAAATTAATTTTGAAAACCAGACTAAAATTAACTTAGTTTTGCAGGTTAAACATGTGTGTGAAATCGTTAAGCGTTATAATCCGTACCGAAATACGCCCGTCAGGATTTTATAGTTAGTATTATTATTGCTTTCTGTGGTGAATTTAACAAATCAATCAACTATATTTTCTGTATGTTTTATTAATATGTATTTTGGATCTGGCCGATTGGATTGTTATATGACGTCATAGACAGAAAACGCGGCGAAAGCATCACGTCGTACGTTCTTTCTCCCGTTTACAGCCACCTACCGAGTGCCCGACAGTGCGTGCTGCCATCTATCGAATCAATTAAGGCTTATAAACAGTTGTTTTGCTTGAATTCTCTGAATTAATTGGAAGCAAGGCTATGCGTCTCAAACCATTAGTAGAATCTTAACGACTAATCGCTATTTGACCCGAAAATAATGGCATCTGGGCTGAAACATGACTTCCCGTTTACAATAAAACAATTTTCGGTGGCTTTTCCCTCCATTGTAACGAAAAATGTCAAGGCATTTGTTCAGTTGACTATAAATATAATCCTGTATTAAAGGTTGACAATCATTTCGTTTTGCCCATCGCCAATCCTTTTCTTTTATGTCCTGATGTGTAATGTTTCAATAGTTTAACTAGTATGCGCAATCAGTTTAATTTTAAAATGCGTACTTGTCTTTTTTTATTCGGCAAAAAAGAATCGTCGTTACACCGGGTATAACTGACGAAACCATTAGCCGGTGTAGACGTCCTGCCCTTTTTGGGTCACGTGTTTTATACGAGATCGGCATCCTACGGCACAATAACAAACCGCATGTGCTTTTGCGTGTCGTGACGAACGTTCCGAAGTGTTTCTTCTGTGAAGGTGTGTATTAAGTGTTTTATTGCAGTTAGCAACCAGGGCGAGTAGTCGTGGGCTAATTCAACAAGAACTGCAACTTGTGAACTTCATTATAGGCCTACTCGACGTGGATTCTCTAACTTGTTAGATTATTTTTAAAGTTTGACAGTCGGCATCGGCATCGCTTAGTCTCAGCCAGATACTCATACAGCCTTTATTTATAAGTTTATATGTATTGTATTTGATAACGCAGGATCTTGTTCATAAGCTGTGTAATTGCAAAAGTACATATCTAGAGAGTGTAGATGACGTTAGGGACGAAATGATATCTCATTGGCTTCGGAACATTGGCAGTAGCTAGGCTCCGGGTGATGGTCACCGTGGGGAGCATCCGTTATCTCGTGCAACAGAACGTCAAACGAAGAATTATGTTGGTTATCACAATTATTTAAACAGTGTTTTGTGACTCACATTTTACTATGATTGCTGGATGTTGCTGATTTGCATTATATTTTATGCAACATAATTAAAAAAATTATGACAACCATGATGGTGATGAATTTATTCAATATACAAAAAGGTAAACATGAACATAAAATGCTTGTATAGCTACTAGCCAGTGTACACCATATGCAAGTATTACACATAACATTCTTGCACTTGTTTCCATTGTGGTCAGTGATGCCTGGCTGTAGTCTATGTAATACCTGATACCTTTCAACTCACATATGCCAGCTGTTCTAATCTTTATCTTTTCATCACAGCAATATATGAATGCATAATACAACTCAAATTATGATATATTAGTACGGGCTACACTACAATGCAAGTGAGACGAGGCAGAGGAGGAACTAAGATTAATGCAATCACTTGTGTCGGGCAAATGCATGGAGGATACGTAGTTTGCAAGAGGCCAACGTCTGATCACTCCAAGTGAATTAAACATTTTAACAATCAACAATGTATACATTTTATAAATATTTTAATATGCCCATTTCAATACACATTTGCTTTCATTAGCATTTTCATAATATCTCGGATATGGAAAACTAGGATAACCTTTGCAGTTGTGTAATGCATGTTATACTAAGTGTGACCAGTCCAGTGTCCACACAGACTTCGGTCAACACCTTTAACAAAAACTATTCAGCATACAACAATAACTCAGAAATAAATTTATAAAATCAATTATTATTCATTCTGAAGAAGGTAGACATGTTTGAATATTCAGTGAAGGAAATATACTGTTGGCATCACAACACCTTATTTTGTCACTTCCAACATTTACTTTGACATCCAGCTGAGCCATAAAATGTCAAATATAACGTGCAGTAGTTATTACATGACATACCCTGACACAAAATTGTATATTGAAAATAAAACAGAAAATATGAATGCGCTATGCTTGGGAGTAAATATAATTCTATAATAATATATAAGATAAGGCATCCCTACATTTAAAAATAGCATGGTAACTTTACTTTCATGTAATGACAATACAGACCTAATAAATTACAACCCTGCTTAGATATCAACCTGTACATGCTGCTGTAGCCAAATATTTCTTGCTGCCTTTTTTGTGGAATGCTTTAGGTCATACATAAAATATTATGTTATACAGCTGTAGATTTATTGATTATGGCAAAGAACACTCCATAATGACAACTCTAATACCATGATGCCAGTTTTTGTTTACTGAGTTTGAATATTATGCTTTTCTTTTCAGGTCAACACTCAACAGGAAACTGAACACCACCACTAGGTCAACAAGTTAATAAGCTATATACCATCCAAGATCCCGGACAAGATTCCACAACCATGGGCTGTGCAAGACGCTGCAGATCAAATGTCATGTGAATATCAACCGAGTGATCTCAGTCGTGTGTTGCATCCATAAGAGACTCCCCTGTACTGATGGTGTGTGCACTGACTTCCAGGCCAGTCAGTTACCCAAACTGACTAGAGATCCATATAGAATGCAGGTTGCTTGACATGCGAATATGGTGATATCTGACTAGCTTTGCAGTTTGTGGTAGAACAGTGGGTACCATGGTCTGGCAAATATGGCATGAGCCTTCGGTCAACCTCTCTCAACACTATAAGATAGGTTCGGCATTCTTTGGTGAACTTCATCGGCTTGGATATCGATGGCTGTGTTACTGTGTTACTTAGTTCACTCTCTTTAATGGTACTGCATGCCAGGTACCTGACATTTTCTGTGCATCCACATCTACCTGTGCAAGAAACAAAGTGACAATTAACATGGCTGTGACATTTATGATATCTTATGTGATGATACATTTAGCAAAAGTCAATTATACAATTGTTTGGTATTTGGTATTCATATCGTAAACTCTACATGCCAGATATGTTACACTTTACTAAGATCTGTTAAATCAAACAACATATCTACTAATGTAGGAAGCATTCAGCCACACTTATGTTATTATGCAAAGACTAACTATATAAAGTAATAATATCTACCACTATCTGTAGCCGGTACTCTTCATACAGGTGAGTAAACACATACCCGGGGTAGTGATTGCACATGTAACTCTCAGCCACATGGCGAGGACCATGACTAGTGTAATCATCATAATTATAGTTAACTTAGTGTACTTTATTTGTTATTATTGTTATTTAATATGTACACATTACATGTATATAGTATGTATATGTACTTTGTATCTAGAAAGTCAAATCTTTCTAAGACAATTACTTCAGGAGTTAACCAGTTAAACTTTGTCACATTGTAAATATTTTGGACAAGTCATTTATAAAATCTTGTCAGATGAGTCTGCCATTCAAGCCAAAGTGAAACTTGTATGCAAACTTGTCAAGAGAAATATGTTTAATAAAACATCAATTTATGTTCTACTGCTGTAAAAAATAAGCTATTTACAGCATGTTTCAGTAATATCCATAATGCATGCATTATGAGTAAACTTTACAATTTTAGGTAAATTGCCAGGATTTTGTTCTTGTGTAACAATTGTTTCAGGATTTTGAACAATTTGCCCATGGGTGTAGTGTTAGGCACACATTTGCAGTAGGTAATGTCATTTCGGGTAAAGGCATCATTTTAAAGCCTAATAAATGGGATTAATGTTTTTTAACTAACCAGCATTTGACATACTATGTATTTGTGCTGGATATTTTTGTGAATGAATGAATCGTGATAAAAGTAACTGTTTGTTTATATATATATATATATATATATATATATATATATATATATATATATATATACCATACATGTTTTCAACCTTTTCCTAATTTTATATTTTACTGATTGTTTTTTTATCTGATGTGCATGTGATATTAAAAATAAATACATATATCATGTGCAGTGCTTGCCATTATGTTGTAGTCAATCTTGTCAAAAGTTTCAATAAAATGTTTTTACTTTATGTTGTCTTTACTTTAGTCCACATGTGATTCCAACAATATACAATCTATCCAGGACACCCATTACTGCAAAAACCTCATGCAGACAAATAAGCTATCATACGCAGGAGCCGGTTCAGAAATTAATTCTAGGGGGCACAAAAACTTCCACTGGCAGATGAATAAAATTCATAATATATACCTAAGCTGACAATTTAGATGCATATTAACATATATAATGCTCTACTGGTTAAGCAGTTTAATTTTTTTAAACGTTACAACCGTGCATAGCTGTGTATATGACAACAATTGTAATAATTGTTTTACCAGCAGAACTGATTAGTATAAAGAATTTGTGTTACTCAATGACAGAAGTACCGCACATTTGAAACTCGTTTTATTTTCAGGTCATAGGGAAGCCTGCACCCTTTCACTTTGCATAATCTATCCATCTACACAAATAGGCAAATAGACGACTGTGACAAATAATTATTACACATAATTTCATGGGGCTAATAATGAATAATTTTGAATATGTTGTAAGTTTGTAATTATGAATTAAATGTTTCTTCACCATAATCACCTAGTTGGCATATTTTTCTCTGGTTATTCATATGAGATGACCACAAACATAGCAAAATTGTGTGAATGCAGTGACATAGGTGGGCATTAATTAGTGCTTTCTGTAAAGATAGTTATGTATTCCACTCTACTCAGCCTGCCCAATCAGAATGCAGTTGATACCAATTATAGTGCATGATGTAATGGTATTTCAATGTATAATTTCCATAATATTAATTTCTATGTTTGTAACATAAATATGGCAACATATAATTAACCAATACACACCACACTTTCATCAATTTAAACATAATCAAAACAAACATAACATCTTTCTTGCCATTATACAAAATGAATAGTTTTTAAGAAACATCTTTAAAATGCAGTTACTTGTGTCATGATGATATTTTATGAATATCAAATACCAATGATTACCTCCATTCTGGCAAGCTCCAAAAGGCATTCTTTGTACACAATGCAGAATGGTTTGCCAGTGACGTCTTCCGCTCTTGTCATCAGTGTCATGTCTTCATCGTCTGTACTCATCAGTCACAATTTCTTCAATGTCATGCACAAAAGTTCACATATAGCAACAGGTTGCAGAGTGGCAACGTCTTTGCGGCATCTGAAATAAAACATAACCAAACCAGTGAGCATTACTGTAAACACCTCAAAATGGACATTTAATCATCAACACTGGCCCAAGAGGTCCTCAGGTCCTTTGGACTATACAGCCCTGAATAGTTAATTTGTAATATTGAATGAAATATATTTTTGTTAATCTTAATCACTGCTGAGTTTTTCACCACAAAACACAGCAAATTGTGTTTGTTAACTTGCACAGGACATGTCATTAGTGGTTTTAGGCAAAATAATATTACAATAAACTGTTACTAAAATCAGTTAATTTTAATGCCATGAAGACTAAGTGAGCTGAAAACCTGCTTAGTGTTCCTCACAACTGCACTGCAGGCATACTACTGAAACTTCATCATGACGAAATGTACCAGTCTGTGAGACTAACAGTTTTTCTTTAATATTGGTCATAAACAAAGGTTGCTAGTATTAGCGCAGTGGTTCAGGGGTAGAGCATCAGACTCTAAAATAAGAGGACCCGGGTTCAAATTTTGTGCTGCCATGTGAAACCTTGGGCAAGTTTTTTTCACACTACATTGCTCCATTTCACCCAGCTGTATGAATGAGTACCTGGCTATAAACAGTGATGACTATTTGTGTACAAGCAGTCTTCGCAAAATTGCTACATGGCTGAATGCTTCCCAGAGAAGCCGAGATGGTCTTCGATTGAACTACCAGGGAGTAAAGTGTAAAAAGCGCTTTGAGCAATCCTTACCTTTACCTTTAAATCATGACAAAAGTTACAATTTTGTGTCATAGTATATCACGAGCAATTTATTTTAAAAATTGTGGCACCCAGGCGTATGCCATTTTTGTTGTGAAGGAAGCTCGGAAGGATATTGAGACTTATTTTACTAGTTATTTGAGTTATAGGAATGAGCTTACACATAGAAAAGGTTTTGTGACAATACAAGCTACGCCTCATCGAAATGTTTGGGTCGGAAGTTGGTCATATTTTAAGAAATATAATAACATACCATCTTTGCATATACATGTATAGATTCATAATTAAGGTAACCAGACCTGCCATATTCCTCCGATTTGCACATTTATATACCAAATATGTACAATTTATCAATTTATATCTAAGGTATGTGTATTCTGCTCACAATCAGGGTCTGAAAACCCTATCGCGAGTGATATTTTGAATAAATCTTAATCATGATTTGTATCACCTAGCTGTACATTAACCGTACACTGTATTTATATTCTAATTGTAGTTATGTAATCTCTATATTATATAGATCAACTCACCACAATTTCACTGACACAGGCTCAAGATTGCAGAATATATTGACTAGTGAATTAAATGTAAATAAAATTATTTATTTTTAACAACCTGTCAAATGTCAAAGTGCCATAACTTGAAACCTATTTAAGCTACAACGCTCAAATTTTGGATTCTTGCTAATCTTACCAAATGCAAAACGGGAAAGGCTCTCATCATACTGTATTAGTACTGATCTATTCAAAAATAATCTAAGACTAAGTCCAAGACGTCGATGACAGCAACCAATTTATGGAATTTTATTTGCGTTCACTCGGAATGACCCTAAATGGCCTAATACCGTCGACTAATTTAATAGCAAAACAATTTTGTCAGCTGGCACACGCAATATTAAAACAATGTGAAATGGTTGAAGCCGAGTAATAACAGAGTACTAACCTGTCGTACATGTCATTTGATTCCACAACTTGCACAAGTCTATAACTTTTTCCAAATACACGTGTGCGCACGGCCGCTGTTTCTGTCTTTCTGCGGCTCTTTGTGCACTTCCCTGTTTCCTTGCCGATTCGGTCGCAAACATACGCGGGCGTCCCATCGTTGAACAAAAAGCAGCAAAAGAACGGGAATATTGCGACTCTATAAATTATAGTAAACAGTCTATCGAAGGACTGACAGCATGGACGGGTCAAAGGTCGATCTCACTGCTCGTTTTCGCTCACGCGAGATTTTCAAGCTACAGTCTTTTCCGGATGTCACGGTAACACAGATGTCCGGTTCGAGTTTCGGCTATGATAGCAAATACTCTTTTTCTGAGTTTTCTGTTTATTTAATAAAAACGAAACCACACATTTGCACAAACGAGTTAGCATGTCACAGGGGATACTTCGTAGGTTTGCTTTTTCGTGAAATTAGTCTGAAACGCGAGGAGCAAAAACAATCGAACTGATTGTACATTTTTAAGTCGTCGGAAATGAGTGTATGAATATTGAAGCGAAGCGTTGAATAAGATACATTTTAAGGAAATTTGCGTCCGATTTCAGATATATTTCTTTTTAATAACAGTACCTCCATATTTGAGAAAGGTGTTGAGCTGAAAATCAAAACTGATGGATGGTAAATGTGATCGTATACCAAGAAGGGACATGCTTTGCAACTTTTTGACTGCTCCACCCGGTATCAAATTAACTTTGATTAGCAGACTAAAATTAACTTAGTTTTGCAGCTTAAACATATTTGTGAAATCGTTAAGCGTTATAATCCGTACAGAAATACGCCTTTTAGGATTTTACAATTGCTATTATTATTTATTTCTTTGGTGAATTTAACAAATCAATCAACTATATTTTCTGTATGTTTAATTAATATGTATTTTGGATCTGGCCGATTTGATTGTTATATGACGTCATAGACAGAAAACGCGGCGAAAGCATTACGTCGTACGTTCTATCTCCCGGTTACAGCCACCTACCGAGTGACAGGCAGTGCGTGCTGCCATCTATCGAATCAATTAAAGCTTATAAAGAGTTGTTTTGCTTGAATTCTCTGAATTAATTGGCCGCAAAGTTATGCGACTCAAATCATTAGTAGAATCTTAATGACTAATCGCTATTTGACCCGAAAATAATGGCATCTGAGCTCAAACATGACTTCCCGTTTACAATAAAACAATTTTCGGTGGCATTTCCCTCCACTGTAGCGAAAAATATCAAGGCATTTGTTCAGTTGACTATAAATATCATCATGTATTAAGTCGTCGAATATGAGTGTATGAATATTGAAGCAAAGCGTTGAATAAGTTACATTTTAAGGAACTTTGCGTCCGATTTCAGATCCATTTCTTTATAATAACAGTACCTCCAAATTTGAGAAAGGTGTTGAGCTGAAAAGCCAAACTGATGGATGGTAAATGTGATCGTATACCAAGAAGGGACATGCTTTACAAATTTTTGACTGCTCCGCCCGGTATCAAATTAATTTTGAAAACCAGACTAAAATTAATTTAGTTTTGCAGCTTTAATATATTTGTGAAATCATAAAGCGCTATAATCCGTACCGAAAAACGCCCTTTAGGATTTTATAATTAGTACTATTATTGCTTTCTGTGGTGAATTTAACAAATCAATCAACTAGACTTTCTGTATGTTTTTTTAATATGTATTTTGGATCTGGCCGATTTGATTGTTATATGACGTCATAGACAGAAAACGCGGCGAAAGCATCACGTCGTACGTTCTTTCTCCCGTTTACAGACATCTACCGAGTGCCCGGCAGTGCGTGCTGCCATCTATCGAATCAATTAAGTCTTATAAACAGTTGTTTTGCTTGAATTCTCTGAATTAATTGGCCGCAAAGCTATGCGGCTCAAACCATTAGTAGAATCGTAATGACTAATCGCTATTTGACCCGAAAATAATGGCATCTGAGCTAAAACATGAATTCCCGTTTACAATAAAACAATTTTCGGTGGCTTTTCCCTCCACTGTAGCGAAAAATATCAAGGCATTTGTTCAGTTGACTATAAATATAATCCTGTATTAACTCGTCGGAAATGAGAGTATGAATATTGAAGCGAAGCGTTGAATAAGATACATTTTAAGGAACTTTGCGTCCGATTTCAGATATATTTCTTTTTAATAACAGTACCTCCATATTTGAGAAAGGTGTTGAGCTGAAAAGCCAAACTGATGGATGGTAAATGTGATCGTATACCAAGAAGGGACATGCTTTGCAACATTTTGACTGCTCCGCCCGGTATCAAATTAATTTTGAAAACCAGACTAAAATTAACTTAGTTTTGCAGGTTAAACATGTGTGTGAAATCATTAAGCGTTATAATCCGTACCGAAATACGCCCGTCAGGATTTTATAGTTAGTATTATTATTGCTTTCTGTGGTGAATTTAACAAATCAATCAACTATATTTTCTGTATGTTTTATTAATATGTATTTTGGATCTGGCCGATTGGATTGTTATATGACGTCATAGACAGAAAACGCGGCGAAAGCATCACGTCGTACGTTCTTTCTCCCGTTTACAGCCACCTACCGAGTGCCCGACAGTGCGTGCTGCCATCTATCGAATCAATTAAGGCTTATAAACAGTTGTTTTGCTTGAATTCTCTGAATTAATTGGAAGCAAGGCTATGCGTCTCAAACCATTAGTAGAATCTTAACGACTAATCGCTATTTGACCCGAAAATAATGGCATCTGGGCTGAAACATGACTTCCCGTTTACAATAAAACAATTTTCGGTGGCTTTTCCCTCCATTGTAACGAAAAATATCAAGGCATTTGTTCAGTTGACTATAAATATAATCCTGTATTACGTCGTCGGAAATGAGTGTATGAATATTGAAGCGAAGCGTTGAATAAGATACATTTTAAGGAAATTTGCGTCCGATTTCAGATATATTTCTTTTTAATAACAGTACCTCCATATTTGAGAAAGGTGTTGAGCTGAAAATCAAAACTGATGGATGGTAAATGTGATCGTATACCAAGAAGGGACATGCTTTGCAACTTTTTGACTGCTCCACCCGGTATCAAATTAACTTTGATTAGCAGACTAAAATTAACTTAGTTTTGCAGCTTAAACATATTTGTGAAATCGTTAAGCGTTATAATCCGTACAGAAATACGCCTTTTAGGATTTTACAATTGCTATTATTATTTATTTCTTTGGTGAATTTAACAAATCAATCAACTATATTTTCTGTATGTTTAATTAATATGTATTTTGGATCTGGCCGATTTGATTGTTATATGACGTCATAGACAGAAAACGCGGCGAAAGCATTACGTCGTACGTTCTATCTCCCGGTTACAGCCACCTACCGAGTGACAGGCAGTGCGTGCTGCCATCTATCGAATCAATTAAAGCTTATAAAGAGTTGTTTTGCTTGAATTCTCTGAATTAATTGGCCGCAAAGTTATGCGACTCAAATCATTAGTAGAATCTTAATGACTAATCGCTATTTGACCCGAAAATAATGGCATCTGAGCTCAAACATGACTTCCCGTTTACAATAAAACAATTTTCGGTGGCATTTCCCTCCACTGTAGCGAAAAATATCAAGGCATTTGTTCAGTTGACTATAAATATCATCATGTATTAAGTCGTCGAATATGAGTGTATGAATATTGAAGCAAAGCGTTGAATAAGTTACATTTTAAGGAACTTTGCGTCCGATTTCAGATCCATTTCTTTATAATAACAGTTCCTCCAAATTAGAGAAAGGTGTTGAGCTGAAAAGCCAAACTGATGGATGGTAAATGTGATCGTATACCAAGAAGGGACATGCTTTACAAATTTTTGACTGCTCCGCCCGGTATCAAATTAATTTTGAAAACCAGACTAAAATTAATTTAGTTTTGCAGCTTTAATATATTTGTGAAATCATAAAGCGCTATAATCCGTACCGAAAAACGCCCTTTAGGATTTTATAATTAGTACTATTATTGCTTTCTGTGGTGAATTTAACAAATCAATCAACTAGACTTTCTGTATGTTTTTTTAATATGTATTTTGGATCTGGCCGATTTGATTGTTATATGACGTCATAGACAGAAAACGCGGCGAAAGCATCACGTCGTACGTTCTTTCTCCCGTTTACAAACATCTACCGAGTGCCCGGCAGTGCGTGCTGCCATCTATCGAATCAATTAAGGCTTATAAACAGTTGTTTTGCTTGAATTCTCTGAATTAATTGGCCGCAAAGCTATGCGGCTCAAACCATTAGTAGAATCGTAATGACTAATCGCTATTTGACCCGAAAATAATGGCATCTGAGCTCAAACATGAATTCCCGTTTACAATAAAACAATTTTCGGTGGCATTTCCCTCCACTGTAGCGAAAAATATCAAGGCATTTGTTCAGTTGACTATAAATATAATCCTGTATTAACTCGTCGGAAATGAGAGTATGAATATTGAAGCGAAGCGTTGAATAAGATACATTTTAAGGAACTTTGCGTCCGATTTCAGATATATTTCTTTTTAATAACAGTACCTCCATATTTGAGAAAGGTGTTGAGCTGAAAAGCCAAACTGATGGATGGTAAATGTGATCGTATACCAAGAAGGGACATGCTTTGCAACATTTTGACTGCTCCGCCCGGTATCAAATTAATTTTGAAAACCAGACTAAAATTAACTTAGTTTTGCAGGTTAAACATGTGTGTGAAATCATTAAGCGTTATAATCCGTACCGAAATACGCCCGTCAGGATTTTATAGTTAGTATTATTATTGCTTTCTGTGGTGAATTTAACAAATCAATCAACTATATTTTCTGTATGTTTTATTAATATGTATTTTGGATCTGGCCGATTGGATTGTTATATGACGTCATAGACAGAAAACGCGGCGAAAGCATCACGTCGTACGTTCTTTCTCCCGTTTACAGCCACCTACCGAGTGCCCGACAGTGCGTGCTGCCATCTATCGAATCAATTAAGGCTTATAAACAGTTGTTTTGCTTGAATTCTCTGAATTAATTGGAAGCAAGGCTATGCGTCTCAAACCATTAGTAGAATCTTAACGACTAATCGCTATTTGACCCGAAAATAATGGCATCTGGGCTGAAACATGACTTCCCGTTTACAATAAAACAATTTTCGGTGGCTTTTCCCTCCATTGTAACGAAAAATATCAAGGCATTTGTTCAGTTGACTATAAATATAATCCTGTATTAAGTCGTCGGAAATGAGTGTATGAATATTGAAGCGAAGCGTTGAATAAGATACATTTTAAGGAAATTTGCGTCCGATTTCAGATATATTTCTTTTTAATAACAGTACCTCCATATTTGAGAAAGGTGTTGAGCTGAAAAGCCAAACTGATGGATGGTAAATGTGATCGTATACCAAGAAGGGACATGCTTTGCAACATTTTGACTGCTCCGCCCGGTATCAAATTAATTTTGAAAACCAGACTAAAATTAACTTAGTTTTGCAGGTTAAACATGTGTGTGAAATCATTAAGCGTTATAATCCGTACCGAAATACGCCCGTCAGGATTTTATAGTTAGTATTATTATTGCTTTCTGTGGTGAATTTAACAAATCAATCAACTATATTTTCTGTATGTTTTATTAATATGTATTTTGGATCTGGCCGATTGGATTGTTATATGACGTCATAGACAGAAAACGCGGCGAAAGCATCACGTCGTACGTTCTTTCTCCCGTTTACAGCCACCTACCGAGTGCCCGACAGTGCGTGCTGCCATCTATCGAATCAATTAAGGCTTATAAACAGTTGTTTTGCTTGAATTCTCTGAATTAATTGGAAGCAAGGCTATGCGTCTCAAACCATTAGTAGAATCTTAACGACTAATCGCTATTTGACCCGAAAATAATGGCATCTGGGCTGAAACATGACTTCCCGTTTACAATAAAACAATTTTCGGTGGCTTTTCCCTCCATTGTAACGAAAAATATCAAGGCATTTGTTCAGTTGACTATAAATATAATCCTGTATTAAGTCGTCGGAAATGAGTGTATGAATATTGAAGCGAAGCGTTGAATAAGATACATTTTAAGGAAATTTGCGTCCGATTTCAGATATATTTCTTTTTAATAACAGTACCTCCATATTTGAGAAAGGTGTTGAGCTGAAAAGCCAAACTGATGGATGGTAAATGTGATCGTATACCAAGAAGGGACATGCTTTGCAACATTTTGACTGCTCCGCCCGGTATCAAATTAATTTTGAAAACCAGACTAAAATTAACTTAGTTTTGCAGGTTAAACATGTGTGTGAAATCATTAAGCGTTATAATCCGTACCGAAATACGCCCGTCAGGATTTTATAGTTAGTATTATTATTGCTTTCTGTGGTGAATTTAACAAATCAATCAACTATATTTTCTGTATGTTTTATTAATATGTATTTTGGATCTGGCCGATTGGATTGTTATATGACGTCATAGACAGAAAACGCGGCGAAAGCATCACGTCGTACGTTCTTTCTCCCGTTTACAGCCACCTACCGAGTGCCCGACAGTGCGTGCTGCCATCTATCGAATCAATTAAGGCTTATAAACAGTTGTTTTGCTTGAATTCTCTGAATTAATTGGAAGCAAGGCTATGCGTCTCAAACCATTAGTAGAATCTTAACGACTAATCGCTATTTGACCCGAAAATAATGGCATCTGGGCTGAAACATGACTTCCCGTTTACAATAAAACAATTTTCGGTGGCTTTTCCCTCCATTGTAACGAAAAATATCAAGGCATTTGTTCAGTTGACTATAAATATAATCCTGTATTAAGTCGTCGGAAATGAGTGTATGAATATTGAAGCGAAGCGTTGAATAAGATACATTTTAAGGAAATTTGCGTCCGATTTCAGATATATTTCTTTTTAATAACAGTACCTCCATATTTGAGAAAGGTGTTGAGCTGAAAAGCCAAACTGATGGATGGTAAATGTGATCGTATACCAAGAAGGGACATGCTTTGCAACATTTTGACTGCTCCGCCCGGTATCAAATTAATTTTGAAAACCAGACTAAAATTAACTTAGTTTTGCAGTTTAAACATGTGTGTGAAATCATTAAGCGTTATAATCCGTACCGAAATACGCCCGTCAGGATTTTATAGTTAGTATTATTATTGCTTTCTGTGGTGAATTTAACAAATCAATCAACTATATTTTCTGTATGTTTTATTAATATGTATTTTGGATCTGGCCGATTGGATTGTTATATGACGTCATAGACAGAAAACGCGGCGAAAGCATCACGTCGTACGTTCTTTCTCCCGTTTACAGCCACCTACCGAGTGCCCGACAGTGCGTGCTGCCATCTATCGAATCAATTAAGGCTTATAAACAGTTGTTTTGCTTGAATTCTCTGAATTAATTGGAAGCAAGGCTATGCGTCTCAAACCATTAGTAGAATCTTAACGACTAATCGCTATTTGACCCGAAAATAATGGCATCTGGGCTGAAACATGACTTCCCGTTTACAATAAAACAATTTTCGGTGGCTTTTCCCTCCATTGTAACGAAAAATATCAAGGCATTTGTTCAGTTGACTATAAATATAATCCTGTATTAAGTCGTCGGAAATGAGTGTATGAATATTGAAGCGAAGCGTTGAATAAGATACATTTTAAGGAAATTTGCGTCCGATTTCAGATATATTTCATTTTAATAACAGTACCTCCATATTTGAGAAAGGTGTTGAGCTGAAAATCAAAACTGATGGATGGTAAATGTGATCGTATACCAAGAAGGGACATGCTTTGCAACTTTTTGACTGCTCCACCCGGTATCAAATTAACTTTGATTAGCAGACTAAAATTAACTTAGTTTTGCAGCTTAAACATATTTGTGAAATCGTTAAGCGTTATAATCCATACAGAAATACGTCTTTTAGGATTTTACAATTGCTATTATTATTTATTTCTTTGGTGAATTTAACAAATCAATCAACTATATTTTCTGTGTGTTTAATTAATATGTATTTTGGATCTGGCCGATTTGATTGTTATATGACGTCATAGACAGAAAACGCGGCGAAAGCATTACGTCGTACGTTCTATCTCCCGGTTACAGCCACCTACCGAGTGACAGGCAGTGCGTGCTGCCATCTATCGAATCAATTAAAGCTGATAAAGAGTTGTTTTGCTTGAATTCTCTGAATTAATTGGCCGCAAAGTTATGCGACTCAAATCATTAGTAGAATCTTAATGACTAATCGCTATTTGACCCGAAAATAATGGCATCTGAGCTCAAACATGACTTCCCGTTTACAATAAAACAATTTTCGGTGGCATTTCCCTCCACTGTAGCGAAAAATATCAAGGCATTTGTTCAGTTGACTATAAATATCATCATGTATTAAGTCGTCGAATATGAGTGTATGAATATTGAAGCAAAGCGTTGAATAAGTTACATTTTAAGGAACTTTGCGTCCGATTTCAGATCCATTTCTTTATAATAACAGTACCTCCAAATTTGAGAAAGGTGTTGAGCTGAAAAGCCAAACTGATGGATGGTAAATGTGATCGTATACCAAGAAGGGACATGCTTTACAAATTTTTGACTGCTCCGCCCGGTATCAAATTAATTTTGAAAACCAGACTAAAATTAATTTAGTTTTGCAGCTTTAATATATTTGTGATATCGTAAAGCGCTATAATCCGTACCGAAAAACGCCCTTTAGGATTTTATAATTAGTACTATTATTGCTTTCTGTGGTGAATTTAACAAATCAATCAACTAGACTTTCTGTATGTTTTTTTAATATGTATTTTGGATCTGGCCGATTTGATTGTTATATGACGTCATAGACAGAAAACGCGGCGAAAGCATCACGTCGTACGTTCTTTCTCCCGTTTACAGACATCTACCGAGTGCCCGGCAGTGCGTGCTGCTATCTATCGAATCAATTAAGGCTTATAAACAGTTGTTTTGCTTGAATTCTCTGAATTAATTGGCCGCAAAGCTATGCGGCTCAAACCATTAGTAGAATCGTAATGACTAATCGCTATTTGACCCGAAAATAATGGCATCTGAGCTCAAACATGAATTCCCGTTTACAATAAAACAATTTTCGGTGGCATTTCCCTCCACTGTAGCGAAAAATATCAAGGCATTTGTTTAGTTGACTATAAATATAATCCTGTATTAACTCGTCGGAAATGAGAGTATGAATATTGAAGCGAAGCGTTGAATAAGATACATTTTAAGGAAATTTGCGTCCGATTTCAGATATATTTCTTTTTAATAACAGTACCTCCATATTTGAGAAAGGTGTTGAGCTGAAAAGCCAAACTGATGGATGGTAAATGTGATCGTATACCAAGAAGGGACATGCTTTGCAACATTTTGACTGCTCCGCCCGGTATCAAATTAATTTTGAAAACCAGACTAAAATTAACTTAGTTTTGCAGGTTAAACATGTGTGTGAAATCATTAAGCGTTATAATCCGTACCGAAATACGCCCGTCAGGATTTTATAGTTAGTATTATTATTGCTTTCTGTGGTGAATTTAACAAATCAATCAACTATATTTTCTGTATGTTTTATTAATATGTATTTTGGATCTGGCCGATTGGATTGTTATATGACGTCATAGACAGAAAACGCGGCGAAAGCATCACGTCGTACGTTCTTTCTCCCGTTTACAGCCACCTACCGAGTGCCCGACAGTGCGTGCTGCCATCTATCGAATCAATTAAGGCTTATAAACAGTTGTTTTGCTTGAATTCTCTGAATTAATTGGAAGCAAGGCTATGCGTCTCAAACCATTAGTAGAATCTTAACGACTAATCGCTATTTGACCCGAAAATAATGGCATCTGGGCTGAAACATGACTTCCCGTTTACAATAAAACAATTTTCGGTGGCTTTTCCCTCCATTGTAACGAAAAATATCAAGGCATTTGTTCAGTTGACTATAAATATAATCCTGTATTACGTCGTCGGAAATGAGTGTATGAATATTGAAGCGAAGCGTTGAATAAGATACATTTTAAGGAAATTTGCGTCCGATTTCAGATATATTTCATTTTAATAACAGTACCTCCATATTTGAGAAAGGTGTTGAGCTGAAAATCAAAACTGATGGATGGTAAATGTGATCGTATACCAAGAAGGGACATGCTTTGCAACTTTTTGACTGCTCCACCCGGTATCAAATTAACTTTGATTAGCAGACTAAAATTAACTTAGTTTTGCAGCTTAAACATATTTGTGAAATCGTTAAGCGTTATAATCCATACAGAAATACGTCTTTTAGGATTTTACAATTGCTATTATTATTTATTTCTTTGGTGAATTTAACAAATCAATCAACTATATTTTCTGTGTGTTTAATTAATATGTATTTTGGATCTGGCCGATTTGATTGTTATATGACGTCATAGACAGAAAACGCGGCGAAAGCATTACGTCGTACGTTCTATCTCCCGGTTACAGCCACCTACCGAGTGACAGGCAGTGCGTGCTGCCATCTATCGAATCAATTAAAGCTGATAAAGAGTTGTTTTGCTTGAATTCTCTGAATTAATTGGCCGCAAAGCTATGCGACTCAAATCATTAGTAGAATCTTAATGACTAATCGCTATTTGACCCGAAAATAATGGCATCTGAGCTCAAACATGACTTCCCGTTTACAATAAAACAATTTTCGGTGGCATTTCCCTCCACTGTAGCGAAAAATATCAAGGCATTTGTTTAGTTGACTATAAATATAATCCTGTATTAACTCGTCGGAAATGAGAGTATGAATATTGAAGCGAAGCGTTGAATAAGATACATTTTAAGGAAATTTGCGTCCGATTTCAGATATATTTCTTTTTAATAACAGTACCTCCATATTTGAGAAAGGTGTTGAGCTGAAAAGCCAAACTGATGGATGGTAAATGTGATCGTATACCAAGAAGGGACATGCTTTGCAACATTTTGACTGCTCCGCCCGGTATCAAATTAATTTTGAAAACCAGACTAAAATTAACTTAGTTTTGCAGGTTAAACATGTGTGTGAAATCATTAAGCGTTATAATCCGTACCGAAATACGCCCGTCAGGATTTTATAGTTAGTATTATTATTGCTTTCTGTGGTGAATTTAACAAATCAATCAACTATATTTTCTGTATGTTTTATTAATATGTATTTTGGATCTGGCCGATTGGATTGTTATATGACGTCATAGACAGAAAACGCGGCGAAAGCATCACGTCGTACGTTCTTTCTCCCGTTTACAGCCACCTACCGAGTGCCCGACAGTGCGTGCTGCCATCTATCGAATCAATTAAGGCTTATAAACAGTTGTTTTGCTTGAATTCTCTGAATTAATTGGAAGCAAGGCTATGCGTCTCAAACCATTAGTAGAATCTTAACGACTAATCGCTATTTGACCCGAAAATAATGGCATCTGGGCTGAAACATGACTTCCCGTTTACAATAAAACAATTTTCGGTGGCTTTTCCCTCCATTGTAACGAAAAATATCAAGGCATTTGTTCAGTTGACTATAAATATAATCCTGTATTACGTCGTCGGAAATGAGTGTATGAATATTGAAGCGAAGCGTTGAATAAGATACATTTTAAGGAAATTTGCGTCCGATTTCAGATATATTTCTTTTTAATAACAGTACCTCCATATTTGAGAAAGGTGTTGAGCTGAAAATCAAAACTGATGGATGGTAAATGTGATCGTATACCAAGAAGGGACATGCTTTGCAACTTTTTGACTGCTCCACCCGGTATCAAATTAACTTTGATTAGCAGACTAAAATTAACTTAGTTTTGCAGCTTAAACATATTTGTGAAATCGTTAAGCGTTATAATCCGTACAGAAGTACGCCTTTTAGGATTTTACAATTGCTATTATTATTTATTTCTTTGGTGAATTTAACAAATCAATCAACTATATTTTCTGTATGTTTAATTAATATGTATTTTGGATCTGGCCGATTTGATTGTTATATGACGTCATAGACAGAAAACGAGGCGAAAGCATTACGTCGTACGTTCTATCTCCCGGTTACAGCCACCTACCGAGTGACAGGCAGTGCGTGCTGCCATCTATCGAATCAATTAAAGCTTATAAAGAGTTGTTTTGCTTGAATTCTCTGAATTAATTGGCCGCAAAGTTATGCGACTCAAATCATTAGTAGAATCTTAATGACTAATCGCTATTTGACCCGAAAATAATGGCATCTGAGCTCAAACATGACTTCCCGTTTACAATAAAACAATTTTCGGTGGCATTTCCCTCCACTGTAGCGAAAAATATCAAGGCATTTGTTCAGTTGACTATAAATATCATCATGTATTAAGTCGTCGAATATGAGTGTATGAATATTGAAGCAAAGCGTTGAATAAGTTACATTTTAAGGAACTTTGCGTCCGATTTCAGATCCATTTCTTTATAATAACAGTTCCTCCAAATTAGAGAAAGGTGTTGAGCTGAAAAGCCAAACTGATGGATGGTAAATGTGATCGTATACCAAGAAGGGACATGCTTTGCAACATTTTGACTGCTCCGCCCGGTATCAAATTAATTTTAAAAACCAGACTAAAATTAATTTAGTTTTGCAGCTTAAATATATTTGTGAAATCATTAAAGGGAAAACAAAGTCAATGTTTGGATCATATGGGATTAACAGAGTGAATAAAAAGTAACAACTTCCAACAACAATCATATTTTTAACGGCAGTGGTTTACCAGGAAAAAAATGTAAAACACATAGACATAGAAAGTCTACAGACAACGCCATTTTAGAAACAAAATGACGTCAGAGAGTCTTCTTGGTCGGCGTGAACTGTGCATGCATATTATTATCTGTTACTTTCTAACCTAACCACGAAAACGACCGCCAACAGCCGCCAAACTTCTCCCCACATTTCTTACATACATATACATACACTACATTACAAAAAAATCACTTGTATTCGTCTAACGAAGAAAATTCACAACAGAAACGCAAATCTTGGCGAACGGCAACTCGACAACTTCGACTACCGTAAACTCGCTATTATAAGTTAGCTTTACACAAAATACCGCTAGATGGCGCGCGAATATTTATTAACCTTACTGCATTCGCACGCGCGAATTAGTTTAATTAATTATAAATAATATAATAATAATTAGCTGCATCACTATGATCTACAGAAAATGTTAAACGGCAAACTAAGGCAACGCTTTGGTGATATGGGTCTAATAGAGTTGATAAAAAATAACAATTTAATATACAAATATATAATTTTATTAGTTTATTTTATATAGCGCCAAATCCACAATTCTCTTCTCTTCTATTCAACATACTGTTATTAAAGTATATGCAATAATAAGAATGCTACCCACAGGTAATATTTAAAAATAAATATTAAAAATACATGTGTCTGCATAATTATCCAAAATTGCCTATTAGTTATAAAAGAAAAAGGAAATTACGTGTTTTTCAATGATGTCACATTGTTTATTTCATCAATATTTCTATAAACATCCCGCGTGTACTGCGAGCATGCAAGCTTATATTACATAAGCGATGTTTTAACAATAATAACTAAAACAATAACATGTTAATATTACTGTTTTTAAATCCTTCTTTTTCTACCACCATAATATTTCCTATATATTCATATTCCTTTTTACATTTTAGAGATTTATTGTTCCGATAATTAATAAAGTGTCTTGTTCAAAAATAATAATTATTACATATCTGATGGTGGAAATGTCATTCATGAGTAGAACAAATAGCTTCAGTAATATGTTCTTATGCATAATGGTTGTGTATGTGCTGAATAAAAATTATTATTACGTCGTACTTATTTTACTACTTTAATTATTTATTACTATTAACCATACTTTTATATTCATTTATTTCAATTGTTGTTATGTAATTTGTATGTTTATTTATGACTGATAGGTCAGCTTAGTTAATGATATAGAAACATGTATTTTCATTATTTATTTTTAAATAATATTATCTGTGAGTAGTTTTCTCTTTATTGTATTTTTAATAGCATTATTTTGTGAAGCGCCACAAACAATTATGGATGTGGCGCTACATAAATAAAATATTATATTATAATAAAAACAATTGTTTGTTTATTTAATATAGCGCCACATCCAATTTAAACTTGTTCATGGCGTTTTACATACATTAAAATGCTAAACAACAAATACACACCAGAAGAAAAAAAACATAAATATACTAGAAACATATATGAACAATTATAAAAATAAAATATCAATATAAAAATAATAAAACTTATAATTTCCTGCAAATCATAGTGATGATAATAATTAATTATTATTATTATATTATTTATAAGTAATTAAACTATTTCGCGCGTGTGAAGTAAAACAATTAAATATTAGCAGTCAGAAACGTGGCGTCTAGCGGTATTTTGTGTAAAGCTTTTAAAAGCGATTTTACGGTACCGCTGAGCGGCCGAACAAGTTGTACTCGAGGTCTGCGCGTTTTTGTGTGTGAATTTTCTTCGTCAGAGGAATGCAAGAGATTTTATTACATAATGTAGTGTATGCATATGTATGTAAGATATGTGAGGAGAAGTTTGGCGGCTGTTGGTGGTCGTTTTGATGGTTAGGTCAATCAAATCGGGTCGTCTAGGATCCGCGCTGTGTCTGTGACTGTCCAAACGAATCCACCGAACCACTGTTTCAGTTCTGCTCGATTCATAGGTTAACAAGAAGACATCTTACTGATACTGTCTTTCACTGTACTATTACTATAAGCGTTTGAGGAACAGTGTGGCATATTGATGTCGCGATTTCGTTGTAAACCGACGTAAGGCAACTTTTAGCGTACCGCTTGGCTCTCTGTTATGACAGCTGAACCAGCAGACGACTCTCTGACGTATTACTTTTCCAAACTGCTGGGTTGTGATTGGTTGCAAGATCCAAGATGGGCCGGTTCATGGTGTCGGTGATTTAGCTAGATTTTCCCACTTTAAGACCACTTTCTGAGGTAACCACTAAGGTGAAAAATTTGATTGTAGATGCAAATGATTAGCTAGTGTAAACTCTTTTAGGTGTATAACACTAAACTGTAGCCTTTTTTTTCACTTTAAGCGCTATATTCCGTACCGATATACGCACTTTAGGATTTTAGAATAAGTATTATTATTGCTTTCTGTGGTGAATTTAACAAATCAATCAACTGGACTTTCTGTATGTTTTATTAATATGTATTTTGGATCTGACCGATTTGATTGTTATATGACGTCATAGACAGAAAACGCGGCGAAAGCATCACGTCGTACGTTCTTTCTCCCGTTTACAGCCACCTACCGAGTGCCCGACAGTGCGTGCTGCCATCTATCGAATCAGTTAAGGCTTATAAACAGTTGTTTTGCTTGAATTCTCTGAATTAATTGGAAGCAAGGCTATGCGACTCAAACCATTAGTAGAATCTTAACGACTAATCGCTATTTGACCCGAAAATAATGGCATCTGAGCTGAAACATGACTTCCCGTTTACAATAAAACAATTTTCGGTGGCTTTTCCCTCCATTGTAACGAAAAATATCAAGGAATTTGTTCAGTTGACTATAAATATAATCCTGTATTAAGTCGTCGGAAATGAGTGTATGAATATTGAAGCGAAGCGTTGAATAAGATATATTTTATGGAACTGTGCGTCCGATTTCAGATATATTTCTTTTTAATAACAGTACCTCCATATTTGAGAAAGGTGTTGAGCTGAAAATCAAAACTGATGGATGGTAAATGTGATCGTATACCAAGAAGGGACATGCTTTGCAACTTTTTGACTGCTCCACCCGGTATCAAATTAATTTTGATTAGCCGACTAAAATTAATTTAGTTTTGCAGCTTTAACATATGTGTGAAATCATTAAGCGTTATAATCCGTACCGAAATACGCCCGTTAGGATTTTATAGTTAGTATTATTATTGCTTTCTGTGGTGAATTTAACAAATCAATCAACTATATTTTCTGTATGTTTTATTAACATGTATTTTGGATCTGGCCGATTTGATTGTTATATGACGTCATAGACAGAAAACGCGGCGAAAGCATCACGTCGTACGTTCTATCTCCCGGTTACAGCCACCTACCGAGTGCCCGGCAGTGCGTGCTGCCATCTATCGAATCAATTAAGGCTTATAAACAGTTGTTTTGCTTGAATTCTCTGAATTAATTGGCCGCAAAGCTATGCGACTCAAACCATTAGTAGAATCTTAATGACTAATCGCTATTTGACCCGAAAATAATGGCATCTGAGCTCAAACATGACTTCCCGTTTACAATAAAACAATTTTTGGTGGCATTTCCCTCCACTGTAGCGAAAAATATCAAGGCATTTGTTCAGTTGACTATAAATATCATCATGTATTAAGTCGTCGAAAATGAGTGTATGAATATTGAAGCAAAGCGTTGAATAAGTTACATTTTAAGGAACTTTGCGTCCGATTTCAGATCCATTTCTTTATAATAACAGTACCTCCAAATTTGAGAAAGGTGTTGAGCTGAAAAGCCAAACTGATGGATGGTAAATGTGATCGTATACCAAGAAGGGACATGCTTTACAAATGTTTGACTGCTCCGCCCGGTATCAAATTAATTTTGAAAACCAGACTAAAATTAATTTAGTTTTGCAGCTTTAATATATTTGTGAAATCATAAAGCGCTATAATCCGTACCGAAAAACGCCCTTTAGGATTTTATAATTAGTACTATTATTGCTTTCTGTGGTGAATTTAACAAATCAATCAACTAGACTTTCTGTATGTTTTTTTAATATGTATTTTGGATCTGGCCGATTTGATTGTTATATGACGTCATAGACAGAAAACGCGGCGAAAGCATCACGTCGTACGTTCTTTCTCCCGTTTACAGACATCTACCGAGTGCCCGGCAGTGCGTGCTGCCATCTATCGAATCAATTAAGGCTTATAAACAGTTGTTTTGCTTGAATTCTCTGAATTAATTGGCCGCAAAGCTATGCGGCTCAAACCATTAGTAGAATCGTAATGACTAATCGGTATTTGACCCGAAAATAATGGCATCTGAGCTCAAACATGACTTCCCGTTTAAAATAAAACAATTTTCGGTAGCTTTTCCCTCCGTTGTAACGAAAAATATCAAGGCATTTGTTGAGTTGACTATAAATATAATCCTGTATTAAGTCGTCGGAAATGAGTATATGAATATTGAAGCGAAGCGTTGAATAAGATACATTTTAAAGAACTTTGCGTCCGATTTCAGATATATTTCTTTTTAATAACAGTACCTCCATATTTGAGAAAGGTGTTGAGCTGAAAATCAAAACTGATGGATGGTAAAGCTTTAGAGAGTGTTAAAGCCAACAAGGCTACTGGGCCTGACAACATCCCTGCATGGGTGTTAAGAAACTATGCAAATGTTCTCGCCCCTCCATTAACTGCTATTTTTAACAATTCACTAAGAAAAGGTGTACTCCCTATGGAATGGAAAATGGCCAATGTAATACCGTTGCCAAAAACAAGCCCCCCTGTGTCGATTGAAAAAGACATTAGACCAATTTCACTAACTCCAATAGCTGCCAAGGTGTTTGAATCAATAATAATGAAATGGGTGGATGAAACAATTGAAGGTGAAATTGATGCTAAGCAATTTGGAGGAATTAGCGGAACGTCCACAACAGATGTTCTTGTCGAACTGGTTCATATGTGGTATAAGGCGACAGATAAATTGAATTCTTATGTCAGAGTTGTAATGCTAGACTTTAGCAAAGCGTTTGATCTTATTAATCATCATTTGTTGCTAGATAAGCTACAATCGTATGGGTTGCCCGCACATATTTTAAGATGGATGGCAACATTTCTATTAGACAGAACTCAACGAGTAAAAATAGGAAATGAATATTCCCATTCTGGTCATCCCAATGGGGAAGTACCGCAAGGGACATTGTCTGGACCTAAATGTTTCCTTGTTTACATAAATGATTTAAGAACGACTGTTCCACTATATAAGTATGTAGATGATAGTACGTTATTTGAAATATGCGACAGAAAGGGTGTATCTGTCATTCAAGAGTCGGTTGATATTGCTGCTAGATGGACAGAAAAGAATGACATGAAAATTAATTCCGAAAAATTTAAAGAAATAATCATTAGTTTTGCACAAGATGGCAATTTCAGAAGCACTATTCCGAATATAAAAATTGATGGGAGGGATGTAGCACAAGTTTGCCATGCCAAACTATTAGGTGTGACCATTTCTCAGGATCTGACATGGAACAAACACGTAGATACTATTGTGAAAAAAGCTGGTAAACGCTTGTACATGTTATATCAGTTAAAGCGTGCAGGGATTACACAGAAAGATCTGGTCAGTGTATATGTTAGTGTGGTGAGACCAGTTCTAGAATATGCATGTCCTGTATGGCACACTAACTTGCCCCAATATTTGTCTGACAATATTGAAGTTATAAAAAAAGGGCATTAAAATGTATTTTTCCAGAATTGGGTTACGCGGCGATACTAAGACGTGTTAACCTGGATACGTTGAATCTAAGACGGGAGAGCATTTGTCAAAAATATTTTGATAAAATTAAACTCGGCACACATAGATTAAATTATCTGCTGCCTGACAAAAGACATACCGAGTATAATATTAGACAAGAAAATGTGTACCCGTTACCAGTTACTAGAACGAATAGATTCCGTAACTCCTTTATACCGTGGGCTTTATACAACTGTCAGTAAAAAGGTTATTAGTACGGTATGATTTGCGGTATCAAATGTATTTCTATTGTATTTGTATCATGTTTTGATGAGTCAATTGTAACCTATTGTAATGTCAATCCAACTCAGTTGAGTTGCTAATAAACTTGTGTTATTATTATTATTATTAAATGTGATCGTATACAAAGAAGGGACATGCCTTGCAACTTTTTGACTGCTCCGCCCGGTATCAAATAAATTTTGATTAGCAGACTAAAATTAATTTAGTTTTGCAGCTTAAACATATGTGTGAAATCATTAAGCGTTATAATCCGTACCGAAATACGCCCTTTAGGATTTTATAGTTAGTATTATTATTGCTTTCTGTGGTGAATTTAACAAATCAATCAACTATATTTTCTCTATGTTTTATTAATATGTATTTTGGATCTGGCCGATTTGATTGTTATATGACGTCATAGACAGAAAACGCGGCGAAAGCGTCACGTCGGACGTTATATCTTCCGGTTACAGCCACCTACCGAGTGCCCGGCAGTGCGTGCTCTGCCATCTGTCGAATAAATTAAGGCTGATAAACAGTTGTTTTGCTTGAAATCTCTGAATTAATTGGAAGCAAGGCTGTGCGACTCAAACCATTAGTAGAATCTTAATGACTAATCGCTATTTGACCAGAAAATAATGGCATCTGAGCTCAAACATGACTTCCCGTTTACAATAAAACAATTTTCGGTGGCTTTTCCCTCCACTGTAACGAAAAATATCAAGGCATTTGTTCAGTTGACTATAAATATAATCCTGTATTAAATCGTCGAAAATGAGTGTATGAATATTGAAGCAAAGCGTTGAATAAGTTACATTTTAAGGAACTTTGCGTCCGATTTCAGATCCATTTCTTTATAATAACAGTTCCTCCAAATTAGAGAAAGGTGTTGAGCTGAAAAGCCAAACTGATGGATGGTAAATGTGATCGTATACCAAGAAGGGACATGCTTTGCAACATTTTGACTGCTCCGCCCGGTATCAAATTAATTTTGAAAACCAGACTAAAATTAATTTAGTTTTGCAGCTTAAATATATTTGTGAAATCATTAAGCGCTATATTCCGTACCGATATACGCACTTTAGGATTTTAGAATAAGTATTATTATTGCTTTCTGTGGTGAATTTAACAAATCAATCAACTGGACTTTCTGTCTGGCATCGGAATATAACTATTGGGTTGCATTAATTAAGTCGTTTATGTAGAGTAGAAATGATACAGTCTTATCCTGGATTGCCATTTTATATCAGTGTTGATAATTGCAGTTACCAACTTATTATAAGAGCATCAAGTCTCCGCATGAATTTATATACAAGGTTTCTAATTACAGCTTTACTATCTGGTACATGGTATTCTACAAACATGGTGGAGGCACTGCAATATTTACGCTGATTTAGCAATAAGCGAAACACATTATTGTAAGCCACATGAAGTTTATGTATACTTGTTACTGTGTAATTCCACCACAGCTGAGCAGTATACATGGGAGAGCAGAAAGTTCTAAGCAAAGTCAGCTTCACTTCAGTGGAACACATGTAAAATTTCCGCAATAGCATATTACCCCTAGCATATAGTTGTCGGCATTGGCGTAAGATATCTTTGTCATCACGTAATGTATTAGAAATAAAGTGACCCAAATATTTTACATTATCCACTTCCTGGATTGTTTCACCATTAATCTTAAATGATGGAACATCAACATTTTTCATATATTTACTTTTAAATATTAACACAGCACTTTTCTTGGAGTTGTACTTGATATCATGATTTAACCAATCCAGGATAAGACGGCATTGGATCAGAATGTTGTATATACATAATAGTTTTTGATTGAATGTACCATTGTGCAATGTTTTTTTCTCTATTTACCATGTGCAATACTTAAAAAAAAATTCTAAGTCACTTGTATTTTTTAATGTTTATGTGGACATCTGTACAATGACAATCTATGACAATCTTAAATAAATATATTGAAAACACATACGACCATGCACTGATGCAGGGCTCACTCCTATCATTGCTGTATCATTTCTACTCTACATAAATGACTTAATTTGTGCAACCCAATAGTTATATTCCGATGCAACTGACAACGTTACTTAATATACCGGTAATAATAATTATTATTTGTGATTAACGTTTGACGATGTCGATAATCTTATTACTGATAACTAGACTCAGCTCCTGAGTCAGCACTGCCACTGACTGAGTCGACTCGAATTTAGCCTTTTTGAACACACCTTTTAAAGTATGCTTCAGCGCTGCTGAGCGTACCCTTCTCTGGACATTGTCATGCTTGGCTACTGCCGGGTGGTGCATGCCACTGCTCATATAATGTCTCAGATTATAAAATGTTCAAGATCACATCACACAATGACTAAAAATAAACCTATATGCAATCAATCATGCATGCATATTTTTCCAAAAGTAGATAAACAGTTTAAATTTTAGCAGTAAATAAATAACATAAGACACTTTAAAACAAATTGGCAATACATTTTTGTGGAATCCTGAAATCTAACCACTTTAATGCATATTGCAGTTTTAAAAATATGCATGCATGATTGGTTGCATATAGGTTTATTTTTAGTCATTATGTGATGTGCTCTTGAACATTTTATGCAGACGATCTATATACAATTATTTTGCTTTAAGAGGAATGTTTTAATTTGTTATCCCAAGAATTCATTGATTTTTATATACAGCGCGTATGGCACAGCCACGCAAGATAGATTGGATTTGGGATTATTTAAATTTTTACAATAAATTTTTATTGAATGAGGATTGTGTGTCTACTGTGCTTCAATAATGAACTAGCCAACAGTGTTTGCTTAATCAATCCAGTTCAGAGGAAATGGCGGCCACATGAGTTATACCACAAAGAATTGTACTGGGTCCAGTTATGTTCATATTATACTTAAAGTCCATTATTAAAACAATACAATTATGTGCTATTTATAGAGGACATCAATATGTTTCACTTACAACTGTTACAGGCTTATTCACGAAGTAAATTCAGAATACAATAAAATATTAGTATGGATTCATTTCAACAAAACATCACTGAACATAACTAACATTATCTTTTCACATTTACTCCTGAAGGTAAGACGATGATCATGGTGTTATTTTAATAAATGTAACAAATATATATCATGTTACTTCAGTAATGTATGTAATTATGTAAATGTAGACTAGAGGAAACTGGTCAGCATAATATAAAGATTGTTGATGTATAAATCATAATTTTCCTCCCGTGTACGCGTTAAATGCAAATTTAAGCCACTTATCACACAACAAATTACAAAACTTTGTTATGCCAAACTTGGTGCAACTATTTATTTATCCATCCAATTACTATTAATATTAAGAATAAATAAACAATACAGCTTTGTATACGAAGCAATAACTACTAGGTTTACGTCACTGGCGCATGCACGTTCGAATATCCTATGTCTGTCCAATGGTATTCGATGAATCCACTATGCAGTACGTCGCGGATTGCTTACATGACAGTCACAATTATTAGCGAAGATTCCGCCAATCCTTGCGTTTTCCAACAATACGCCAGTGACGTAAACGATTTGGCTTACGTCACTGGCGCATAAGTCTCAAGATGGCAGCGCCCTGAATCTAAGATTGATACCATTAAACTACAACTATTTGCTTATTAACGATCTTTGTGCACAATTACTAGGCACAACCAATATAGTATACAAATGTAAGTTAATACTGTGAACCTCTTACTGACAGGAGTATCCCTTTAAATAAGGAAGTGAAATGAGTTATTTGGAATTTTATGTTAATAATCGAATTAATCAATAGATAATGTATATATCATGCCGTGCCAAGAATGTTTAGCAAATGAATAATAATAACGTGTCCTTTCTCCTCGGATACTTTTCGATTTTCTCGCCTGATCTTGCTGCCACCTAGCGACCAGGTGATCTGATCTTGCCCCATCAGGCGAGGAAATGAACATGCAATTTGTCATCACAAATTGGAAATACCCGAATTTAGAAATTACATCTACACTGTAATAAAACATCTGCATTGATCATTCATTGTAATTAAGTTGAAAGTAATTTTGAAGTTATAAATGTAATATATCTATGTAACCGGATAATTTATATTACTGACAGATACATTTCAGGTGGATATGTTTGTGTTAATACACTGGTGTACATTTTATGCAAATTAAAGTAACATTGTAACTTTAAAATAAATGACGTTTATTGTTGATTGTATACAACGCTGTTAATTCAAGAATGGACACATGGAATAATGGAGCTGTCAATATAATTCCTAATTTGACAGATTCTAAAACCGCCTCTGTCTGTCTGACATGTTGTTAACTGACAATAAAGACCACACTTAAAATGTGCAGATGGTGGCCATGATTAAATGACAGGAAGTTCCCTACATTTGGTGTGATGTGTGCACATCTCAGACATCTCAGCACATGCAGTCTCCACAGTAACATCAGCAACTAACTGAGAATTGTGCACCACTGGTATCACATGTTAGGGTCTCTAACCAGTGGGAATGCCGATGTCTCTTTAAACTAACATTAGTTGAGAACTGTGCATGGACCACATGTATCACTTTAGTAGGGTTTCTCCCCAGTGTGGGCATAGACATGTTTCTTCAAAGTACCCCTTTCTGAGAATCTTGCACCACAGGTATCACATTTGTAGGGTTTCTCCCCAGTGTGGATATGGACACGTTTCTTCAAAGTACCCCTTTCTGCGACTTGTGCACCTCGTGTATCACATTTGTAGAGTTTTCCCCAGTCAGTATGGATATGGATATGTTTCGTCTAATCACCATTTGTTGAAAATGTTGCACCACATGTATCACATTTGTAGGGTTTCTCACCAGGGTGGATCCGGCCATGTTTCCTGAAAACACCATTTGTTGAGAATTGTGCACCACAGGTATCACATTTGTAGGGTTTCTCCACAGTGTGGATACGAACATGTGTCTTCAAATGACCACTTTCTGAGAATTGTGCACCTCAGGTATCACATTTGTAAGGTTTCCAGTGTGGATAAGGATATGTGTCTTCAAATGACCTCTTACTGAGAATTGTGCACCACACATATCACATTTGTAGGGTTTCTCCCCAGTGTGGATATGAACATGTGTCTTCAAATGACCACTTTCTGATAATTGTGCACCTCAGGTATCACATTTGTAAGGTTTCTCTCCAGTGTGGATACGGACATGTGTCTTCAAATGACCTCTTACTGAGAATTGTGCACCTCAGGTATCACATTTGTAGGGTTTCTCCACAGTGTGGATACGAACATGTGTCTTCAAATGACCACTTTCTGAGAATTGTGCACCTCAGGTATCACATTTGTAAGGTTTCCAGTGTGGATAAGGATATGTGTCTTCAAATGACCTCTTACTGAGAATTGTGCACCACACATATCACATTTGTAGGGTTTCTCCCCAGTGTGGATATGAACATGTGTCTTCAAATGACCACTTTCTGATAATTGTGCACCTCAGGTATCACATTTGTAAGGTTTCTCTCCAGTGTGGATACGGACATGTGTCTTCAAATGACCTCTTACTGAGAATTGTGCACCTCAGGTATCACATGTGTAGGGTTTCTCCCCAGTGTGGATACGGACATCTCTTCAAATGACCACTTTCTGAGAATTTTGTACCACACGTAACACATTTGTAGGGTTTCTCCCCAGTGTGGATACGAACATGTGTCTTCAAATTACCTCTTACTGAGAATTGTGCACCACAGGTATCACATTTGTAGGGTTTCTCCCCAGTGTGGATACGGACATGTGTCTTCAAATAACCACTTTCTGAGAACTGTGCTCCACAAATATCACATTTGTAAGGTTTCTCCCCAGTGTGAATACGGACATGTGTCTTCAAATGACCTCTTACTGAGAATTGTGCACCACAGTTATCACATTTGCAGGGTTTCTCCCCAGTGTGGATACGGACATGTGTCTTCAAATGAAAACTTTGTGAGAACTGTGCACCACAGGTATCACATTTGTAGGGTTTTAACCCAGTGTGGATGCGAACATGTTTCCTCAAATCAATATTTGTTGAGAATTTTGCACCACAGGCATCACATTTGTAGGGTTCCTCCCCAGTGTGGATACGGACATGTGTCTTCAAATGACCACTTTCTGAGAATTGTGCACCACAGGTATCACATTTGTAGGGTTTTAGCCCGGTGTGGATACGGACATGTCTCTTCAAATTACCCCTTTCTGAAAATTGTGCACCACAGGTTTCACATTTGTAGGGTTTCTCCCCAGTATGGATACGGACATGTCTCTTCAAAAGACAATTTTGTGAGAATTGTGCACCACAGGTATCACATTTGTAGGGTTTCTCCCCAGTGTGGATACGAACATGTGTCTTCAAATTACCTTTTAGTGAGAATTGTGCTCCACAGGTATCACATTTGTAGGGTTTCTCCCCAGTGTGAGTATGTACATGTCTGATCAGTTTACTCTTATATAAACAATATATCCCACACGTTTTTTGCATTTAAACTGTTTCTTATTTGCTCGAGGGCACACATTTATATCCATGCTGAGAGAAGTGATTCTTTCAGGAATATCATTTGTAATGTTTCCCTATAGTGTACAATTAAATGATCAGTGTCTGCGAATGCTGCAGTTCAACTGTCACACTTGAATAGTGTCCCACTTTGAGGAGTTGATGTCACACTCGCGTGATGTCCCGACCACGGGGAGTAGTTGTCACACCTGAATGGCGTCAATACTATGGGGAGTTCACGTGAACCTCACATGGTAAGTTGATGTCACTCTTGAATGGTATGTCCATCATAGGGGACTTGATGACACACTCGGATGGTGTCTCCGCTACGCGGAGTTGACGTGACAAAGGTGATAATAATGTGTCACTTCATTCATTGTCTTATATCGTTGTCACCGAATCGGTGACAGCAGCAGAACTTGATACGTGTCGTTGGCAATAAACGACAGCAGGAAGCCTGGTCACTTCAATGTTGACACTTCTGACATCAACAAGCATTTATGTTCAAAGTCAGTGTCCTGGAACAAACAGAACTTATAATGTAGAAGCTGCTTGACACAATCAGACATGTAGAGGACATATTATGAAACAATCATATATATATATATACAGGACACTTACTGATTTGATTAGACACATAGAGGACACTTCTATAGCGATACAATTAGATACACATACATAGGACACTTGTCAATAGAATCAGATATGTAGTGAACCGTGATCACTCAGATACAGCATTAGTCTTTTGATAATGGAACTAACCTGACTATACTAATAACGTATCACATGACACATAGATTGGTGCCCTCACCCCAAGGGTAGGGCTGGGGTCAGTTAAAAAATAACTGGAATTCATCAATTGAATTCCAATTCAATTCCGGAATTGGAATTGAAAGATTTTGAATTGAAATAAATTGTAATAGAATAAAAAGGAATTGAGCATCTGATATTGTTGTGATGCTGTGCAGGATATTTTACAGACAGACTGTTGGGAGTAAATATTATATATTGTTGTTCATGAAAGGTTGGACAATGAAACATCACACAGCAATTAACCAGTGGATGAAACTGATGGCCGGGTGGTCTAGCTGGGAACTGGTTAAAAAACTATTGAAATTGCCCAGATAACAGTCACACTTTCCTTTTCCTCCAAGTGAAGCCAGGATATCTCCATCGAACAGTCCAAGGTGTAACAAGTTAAAGTCCAAAGATTACCAATGCAAACATAAGCCCACATATAAAAATAAATAAAAAATATAATTATATTTTATCATTATATTTTACCAAGCAATTAGGTACTAATTGGTTTTTATGTGTTCTTCCTAGCTACTCAATTGGTTTGTATTTTGGAATAATTGCTTATGTTATTTCTGCATGCGTAATATTGCTACATGTCAGTGAGTCAAAACCATTTTAATGTGCTGATCTAGTGTTTCAACAAAAGTATTTTATGACCTTATCTCCTGTAACCTTTTCCTAGCTGAAATAGTAATTATATAAATGTACCAATATACTACATGCTATATCACCCCTCCCCTGCATATACCTTAATCGTATGATTTTATGGTTAACTTTTGTTATGTGAATTGGTGCGGGAATTGGAATTGAATGATTTTAGATGAAAATAGAAAGAAAACTGAATTGAATAGAAAGTATTGCAATGAATAGGAGTGGGAATTGGGTTTGAATGGAATTGACCCAAGATTCCATTCAGATTCAGCTTACAGACCCAATTAAATTTCTATGGTTGGGTCTGTGTACATATATTGCAGCTTTCCATTGAAAGTAACAGCACAGATCGGGCCGTGTGTATTTTGGTAGTTTAAGATAAAAGAATAGATTTCATGAAACCTTGATTCAGTTGATAGTCTAAAATAATTCTTTTTTTTGGATAAATATAATAATTGGTAACCAGATTACCAATTGACTGGTTTAAATTTGTTTAGTACCAAATTAGTCCTAGTCAATTATAACTTGCCTACTTAAACATAAAGACAAACTGAGACATGTATAAAAGATAATTTATGAATGTATCTTTCTACATAATCTAACAGTTAATTATGTAAATATTCTGTCTCAGGTTAAACATTAACAAACAAACTGAGTTAACTTCGAAAAAGTATGGGCACAAATATCATCACTGAAATATTTACCCACACTTATATACGTTGATTAAAGTAAATAGTTTTGTGTATCAACTATGATTATTAAAAAACATTGTAATAATTAAAAACATAATGTTATTGATATCTGTAATTTAAAACTATTCCGAAAAATATTTTCAAATTATACCACTATCAAAAATGTTATGATTAATATATATATATATATATATATATATATATATACTATAGATTTACATACACAGCATCGTTATACCCAATATGTGTATATACACAGACAAATGTTTGTTTCATTACAACTAGCAGTACTGCCACAGTTTGCAAAACTTACCAAATTTGAAATGTTTTAATTAAAATTTGTACAGGGCCTATACAATGTAATTTGCCAAATTTAAAATTCCCATGACATGGGAATGTTTGTTATTAAACTAAAATCCAAGCAATCAATTTATTTAATTAGCCCGCATAGTTCTAACTACTATGTCACACTAATTCACCTGGCAGACATGTGTAATAAGTCGTGTAAGTCTCGCTCTCGAAAACGAGGCTGAGACAGTGACGCATTTTATTTCATGTATAACAGACAGGACTTTACTTTGTTTGTGGTTGTAATAATCGGACTGTCCCCAAAGTGTGTTTATAATATCATTTGCCAGGAATTGCAGGAAAGAATAATAATGGAAATCATGCATTTGAATCAATTTTTATGGTGGTTGCCATGGCATTGGCGGCTACTTCACTTGGGTTTTCCAATGTCGACAACTAATTTGCACAGTACACACTGTTTGGGGGCAAATGTATACATGTATCACACACCATAACAATTTATTAAATATGCATGATTTATGTGATCATTTCACCAGGAAAGTGTGGCATTGCTTCTACTTGTAATTATCCTTCAGAAAATAAGAATATAAAGACAATTTAGGGGACAGAGATGGTATCAAAAACATTGATATATATGTAAATATATGGATTTACATACATTCCTTAAGGATTCAAATACAAATACTTTTTAAATGCAAATGTATTTAAAATACAAATAGTTTCAAAAGTATTTCAAATAGTTTTCAAATACTTATCATTTTCATGATATGTAACTTTATAGATAACAGTTTATAGGTATAATTAGTGTTGTGCTCATACAAAGATTGGCAGACCAGTGCCAGGGCATCTTGTTATTGTTAACTATATCACAGTGACAACTGACTCAGCGGTACAGGATCTGTTGTTTGCTCAGTTACACCAGGTCCATAATAAAATGTATCAGTTGCCCTCAGAAGAGACAATGTTAATGAGGATCTTTTGAGGAAGTGTGACGGCTCAACTTGATAGACAGCCTGGAAACCAGAACAGACTGGTGCCAGATTAAATAGCAAATGGGATATTGACCTAATCAGAGCAATAGAGGACACCTGGTGTCAAATGTCTTCTTCAATAATTAGTACTATTGTGGGAAAGACCCATTAAAGTTGCAGTCAATGTGTATTTTAAAGGTTGAAAACAATTGGTTTGATGAAAGGTGATTTGCAGTGAAGAAAGTAATCAGTTTAATGTACTTGAAAAAGTAATTAAAAATCTTTGAAAATATCAAATACTTAGGGAATTTATTAAGACACAAATACATTTAATTCAAAGTCGCGTAGCCTCGATTAGCCAGGCTCCATTAGGTAGCAGCATGTAGAGCCCCTCACTGCTGCCTGGGGAAATTATGCTCTGCAATTGTGACTGCCAGTTGGGAAACGATTGGGGTATGGATTTTAATCCAACAAAGTACAATATAATGCAAACTGCCAGAACTTAAAATACCTTAACCAGATCACATTCACTTGACAATCATAATGAATCATATACACTAAGATATCACAGACAACCTATCCTGGTCAGAAAATATCTCCCAAACGTGTAACAAAGCCAACGCCTCTCTATCATTATTAAGAATAAATCTGAAATATTTCTACAGTTTCTAATTCTAAGACTAAGTCTAAGATATGTCTGAGAAAGAGCTGATAATGAATGATATCACTCTCGTCAGACCCATTATTGAATACATCTCCACAGTAGGGGACCCACACTTCTAAAAAAGATATAAACACACTTGAGAAAATAGAAAGATGAGCTTCCTGCTGGGTAAACGATGATTACAATACGTGTAATTCACGAATTGTATACTGCATTACAGCAATTAACATGGCCCTATATTATCGCCCACGAGCTACATTATATACACGAACAGAATACAGCGTGCGTAATATGGCAGGAGTAGAAACACTAAAACAATCTTACATCGGTTTAGTTTGACGATGATACCTTGGTACTATTATCCAACAATAGTTATTAATAGTACTTAAGCCACTAAGGATGGCAAATTCACCATAACGATTGTTGCGATTTCTAATTCTCGACTTGCCATACGCGTCATAGGGCAAGTCACGTGGCCTAACAACAGGAAATCCGCCATTGCTCGGTGAAAGCTCGGTGAATGGCCTCGGTGAATGTGTTGTGCGCTTGCGTTGTATATCCATACCTAGTCGTGTTTTACTTTGTTATTTACCGTTAATTTTGGTTAGTTATATTATTTGTAGTAATTGTCGAAGTTAGTATAGTTAGATCATTATGTCATATACGGATATTTGGACGATCTGAGTCATTTAGACGGCGCGCGCTACGCCTGCTACAGCATACATGTCAAAACTGACAGCGCTGTCTGCGGGAACCTGCCGGTACAAGATCCCGTAGACGATGCCACGAAATGACCGGGGATCGAATGGCCCGATGTAGCATACTACCTGATCGAGACACCGGGTGTGTTTACGAGAGAACGCATGCGAAATCGACGGATTCTCGAGGCACACACCCAGTTTGAGTCTGGCTGGGTCAAAAGAGTGCTTGACTTCAAGGCCACTGACTCACTACATTCTGAAGGCTGATGTAATTCCATCCCAGCGGGTTAACGACACACCGCACCACCCCTGGGTTGATATGCACGAAAATGACACTGTGATTGCATGGCTGGGTAAGAACTCGCACTAAATGTAACAAATAATTCCGACAATGAAATATGTCAAAAAAGTCAAAATATTGAGAAACAGAATGACCCATCAACATGAGCTTGTATTAAACTCATACATGTGTCAGATTGTTGGTGACATTGTGATTGTATGTCCAGTTACATTCATATTTTCATTATTATTATGATAGCGTGATTAAAATGTATCATTGTATTTAATTATTCAGAGTTATTCTTGGGCAATGTTTACTTCTGCATGCCCACATACATTTGCATTATTTCAAATATTGTTCTATTGTGATAAATATAAAACTGTTGTTATATCACAACAGACATATAATTTATTTTGGTAATCAAAATTAAATTGTTTTCTTTGTGTTTATTTATCATGTTGTTCTGTTTCAGACTCGGTGAATCATGTTCACACGTAGCAGCACTGCTGTTCAAGGTGGAAGCTGCGATACGTCTCGGGTACACCAGACATACTACAGGAACAATGAATTAGTGAAGAAGGTGAAACCAGCTCCAGTGCATGACAACCAGGTCTTTCCAAAAATCTGCCACCAAGACGGTTATTCAGTGGAACAGATATGCCACCCCAAGCATCGCAACTGACCAAGAGCAAAAGTGGTTGCTGGATAGTCTCGCCAGCTGCTCACGACAGCCAGTTGGCCTCAGCCTTTTCGAGGAACCATGCTATCCATATTGCTGGAAGGCAACAGCAGAACTGGAGCCATTCCCACATATTTTACCTTACCAAGAAAACATGCAAATAAAATATAATAACAGTACTGGCAAATTAAACTCACAAATCAGTCTTTTCGTTATAATACTGTAGCACCACACAACAATTAAGACATGTATCAATGTCACTATACTAGGTTGACTACATACAACAGTGGGATCAACTGCTATGCAAATGACACAGAATACAGTAATATCATTATGTAGATTAAATGACTAATATAAACATATAGGTCATAACAATGGCACAATGCATGAATTAAGGAATATTTCATAAAATAAGGTCACACATAGAGCTGCAAATGAGAACATACTAAAATAAATAATGATAATAACATATTCATGATGTTTTATTGAAATTTTTAAGGTGCTTTACTTGGAGTTTTTCTTTGACAAGAGCTGCAAAACCATGGAGTATTTATGTTATATGGAAATACACAACACCTGTGATGGTACACAAGCCATCATATCTCCAAACACTTCTGGAAGGCCACAAGGGCGTAAAAGCTCTATTGCAAATATGTCCTTGTCAATTATTTAATATTGCAGAGACACTAATGAGCCTCAGTACTGGTAATAACTAGACCTACAATTAACGTACACTTGTGAAGAGATAATGTCCATCACCATTCAGATGTCCTCACCAAAGGCCGGCACCCAATAACGAGTGAATAATGTCCTATGAAAACGTACCGTTAGACAGCCAGCCTCAGACACAATGTCAATCTCCATGATCTCAGTGAAAAACATTCTATTAAATAACCCTCAATAACACGAACTACTCACCCACCCACTACTAACAAATGTGCAACCAGCAGTGCAATCCGAGGTCAATCCACATTATTATGCCTTTTCACAGTAGATTAAAGAACATCAAAAGACGACTGGAGCCTCAGATTTCCTCACCTACCAGGTGATCATTTCTATAAGATCGGTATTCAATAACGGGAAGTAGTGCCCTGTGAACACATGTACCGTTAGGCGAGTCATTACATCAGACGATTTAAATAAACTGACAGTAATTAAGACGCTGCCGTGTATGTGGGACTTCTGTTTTTGACTGATCGAATACTCGAGTTAATTAGTAAGGCCTAACATTTTAATTTATTTGTAAGATTTTATAAATACAAGTAACACCATTCGATATTACATTTAGAATTTTTAGTACAACACAATAGTAAGTCTCCAATATTACGATCGCACGCGCAAACAACACAACTTGTAAACATGGAGAATATCGATCGGTTGCGTTTTTGTGAACAAAAATCTAAATGTGGTCTGCTGTATCCGTCTTTTTTTCTGGGAATACAGTGGAAATAAGCGCTTGCACCTTTTTGTGTCATCCTTTTATTTACTGTATGTCTGTACAATGTTTTACATTTTATATTAAATACATCCATAAATTCAATCCGTCTGCCAATTCAATTGTGGCCCGCCTTTTAGTGTGCGCCTCCCAGTTGCTGCTGTCAATATTCTGTCGCTTCACAGCCTGGACCCAACGTTATTTACGGTCTGCATCGCGCGGAAATACATGGTATGACATTTTCTTTCCGGGTTTTAAATTGTGGTTAGTATAACCAAACGCAACGCAGTATTTCGGCACGATCTTTCGCTCTGGCTGATGCCGCTAGCCGCAGACTCAGACCTAGCATTCACCGAGCTCTTGTTGCTACGATGATTGCGCATGCGCGCGCATTGCACACTGGGAAAATGGCAAGTCGAGAATTCTAGACAGTTGGTAGGGAAACTGAAGAAGACAAGAGTTGAACAGATCATTCTCTCAGGAATCTTGCCAGTAATCGGAGGAATGGGAGCAACCTATAGCAACTGTAAGAGGATGGCAATCAATGCTCTGGTGGAGCAGATGTGTGAAGGAGAAGGAGTTGGATTTGTAGATTTGTGGGGATACTTTGTTGGGAAGGAAGATATGTACGTGAGAGATGGCCTCCATCTAAGCGGAAAGGGCGCAGCAGTGTTCTCCGAGAACCTGCTTCAATCTATGGACAGAGGAACAGGTTGCAATTTTTTAAACTAGTTTCGCAGGGGGGATACACAGAGAAGCCAAATACTAGAGGCATAGCTAAAGACAGCAAAAAGAAATCAGCAAAAAACAGCCTGGAAAGCCCTACGAAATTTGGTTATAAATGTGTTTGTTTAAATGCAAGGAGCATAGTAAACAAAAGAAATGAACTAAACATTATGGTAGAAGATATTGACCCTCACATAATAGGTATAACTGAATCTTGGGCCACCCCCGATATATCAGATGCCGAATTAGGAATGACAGGATATGTAATGTTTAGGAAAGATAGATTAGGAAGAAGGGGAGGCGGAGTTATTTTATATATTAAAGAATCCATCCAGGCTTACGAAATAAAATTAGAAAAAGAAGCAGAATGTGAAGCTGTCTGGTGTAACATAGTTACAGGAAACTCAACATTAACTGTTGGGTTAGTTTATCGTAGTCCAAACATAAGCATAGAAGAGAATGACAAAATGCACAACGCTATAAAAGAAGTGAGTAAACGGGACTGTATTATTATGGGGGATTTTAAACATGGGCATATAAAGTGGACATCTCTACAGAGTCCTGGGAGAGAGGATCAAGAGTTTTTAAATTTAGTACAAGATAGTTTCCTTTTTCAACATGTGTTAGAACCAACCAGGGACAAGAACGTGTTGGACATAGTTTTGAGCTCACAGAAGGAATTTGTTGATAATGTCAATATATGTGAGCCACTGGGATGTAGTGATCATAACCAGATACATTTTATCATCAAAGTAAAAGGAGAACGGAACAGAAAAATACGGTACAGGAAAAAATTTCACAAAGGAAGATATAAGGACATGAGGGAATATTTAGCGAAGATAGACTGGAATAACACACTGAAGAATAAGACAGCAACAGAATGCTGGAATATCTTAAAGAGGGAAATTGACTGCGTCGTTGACAAATTTGTCCCCTTGAAAAAACAGGGGGAAAGGTCAAAGAAGAAACACTTATCGAAGGAAGCCATTAGAAATATCAAGTACAAGCAAATGATGTGGAAGACATATAGACATACTGGAAGTGACGAAGACTATGCCATTTATAAAGAAGCACTTAATCAAGCTACAGCTGAAATTAGAAATTCGAAGAGAAGCTATGAACAAAAAATAGCTTTCAACATAAAACATGACAGCAAGAGTTTTTATGCGTATGTTCGAAGTAAACAGAAAGTTCAAGATAAGGTCGGGCCACTAGAAGGTAGTGATGGAAACATAATAACGGAGGGATTCTTAATGGCAGAAAACCTAAATGAATACTTTAGTTCGGTGTTTACCAGGGAAGATATTAGTACATTACCAGTACTAGAGACCAAGTTCGAAGGGAGAGAGTGTGACTATTTAGGACAACTAACTGTAACCCCAAAAATGGTAGCTATGAAAATAAGAGATATGAAGGATAATAAATCACCAGGAGTGGATGGGATTCCTCCCAAATTACTACTGGAAATTGTAGAACAAATTAGCATACCACTTGCAACAGTGTTCAATTTGGCATTAGAGGAAGGAGTGGTTCCGGTAGAATGGAAAGAAGCAAACATCATACCATTATTTAAAAAAGGATCAAGAAGCAAGTCAGAGAACTATAGACCAGTGAGTTTAACATCGGTGATTTGTAAACTATTAGAAAGACTAATTAAAGATCACTTGGTTGATTTTCTTGTTAAAAATAAATTGATAAACACATCTCAACATGGGTTTTTAAAAGCGAGGTCATGCTTAACAAATATGTTATGTTTTTTGGAAGATGTCACAAAGTGGGTAGATGAGGGATCACCAGTAGATATAATCTACTTAGATTTTAAAAAAGCCTTTGACAAAGTGCCACACCAAAGATTACTACTTAAACTAAAGGCCCATGGCATAGGAAATAGTATGATTAACTGGATAGAAAAATGGCTTATTGATAGAAGACAAAGAGTAGTAGTTGATGGGGAGGTTTCAAATTGGAAATCTGTTTTGAGTGGAGTACCGCAAGGATCAGTATTGGGACCTATTTTATTCTTAATATATATCAATGATTTGGATGATGACATAACAAGCAAGGTGTTGAAGTTTGCGGACGACACAAAAGTGTTTAGGAAAATAAAAAGTGATGCAGATAGACAGCATTTACAAGATGATCTAAATAAGTTGATAGAATGGTCTGAGAAATGGCAAATGCTGTTTAACTTTGGAAAGTGTAAGTGCCTCCACACAGGACATGGGAATGAAAATGCACAATATTCAATGGGTGGTACTGTACTAAATACTACTGTAAAGGAAAAGGACTTAGGTTTAACCATTAGTGCTGACATGAAGGTATCAGAGCAGTGTGGAATTGCAGCAGCGAAGGCAAACCAAATTCTTGGATTAATTAGGCGAAATATAGTATACAAAGAAAAAGAACTAATAATACCGCTTTATAAAACAATAGTTAGGCCTCATTTAGAATATTGTATACAAGCATGGAGGCCATATCGCAAGAAGGATATTGATATGCTAGAAAGAGTACAAAGGAGAGCAACAAAAATGATACCAAAACTCAGGAATATTAGTTATGAAATGCGTCTAAAAGAATGTGGTCTAACAACACTAGAAACCAGAAGATTGAGAGGAGATCAGATTGAGGTTTTTAAAATATTGAATGGGTATGAAAATATTGACAGAAATATTTTTTTCACGGTCAAGGAAGAGAGAAGGACTAGAGGACATGGAGTTGCATTAGCAAAGAAGCAGTGTAGACTAGATATTAGAAAATTTACATTTTCCCAAAGAATAGTAAACGAATGGAACAAATTATCAGCTGATTGTGTAGGTGCTAGAAGTGTTAATATGTTTAAAAATAAAATTGACATATACCTAAGACGGGCAGGGTATACTTAGATAGATAGGTTGGACTCTCGATAAGCCAAACGGCTTCCTTGTCCACCTGCCATCTAGAGTTGATTCTCTAGGTGGCAATCTTGTTAAATATTTTTAGAAGTATGGGTCCCCTGCTGTGCAGCTGTATTCAATTTCAATAAATTAATGGTTCTAAATATAATTAAATTTAATAGAACACCAGTAGACACATGATTATGATACTTCGAAGTCAACTTGGAGTTGGGCTGGTGACAGTCATGCTAGTGCACAGCAGAAGGCCACTACGGTCTTTTTTTGCATTTATTACGTTGTTCAATAGTTCTTTTCTATTATGTCCTGCTAGTGGCTACAGCACTTTCTGCCGTGCCAGTAGATGGCAGCCAGTGGTCCACGGCGGCCTCAGTGCAGCGGGCCAGCTTATCACTCTAGTCTATAGGGGAAAGATTAATGATCCAACTGTGTGGTCTGACGAGAGTGACATCAGCTCTTTCTCTTGGAAACTGTGGACAATATTTCAGATTTATTCTTAATAATGATAGAAAGGCATTGGCTTTGTTACACATTTGGGAGATGTTTGCTGACCAGGATAGGTTGTCTGTGATATTTTAACATGTCAACTTGTTTTAGTATATGATTGCCAAGTGTACAGTTTATTATGGACCTGATGTAACTTAGCAAACAACAGATCCTGTACCTCTGAGTCAGTTGTCACTGTGATGTAGTTAACAATAACAAGATGCCCTGGCACTGGTCTGCCTATCTTTGTATGAGCACAACACTAATTATGCCTATAAACTAGATGTCTCGATATACAACTTGCTTTTCTTTTACCTATAAAGTTACATATCCTGAAAATGAAAGCTGTTTGAAAACTACTTGAAATACTTTCCAAACTATTTGTATTTTAAATACTTTTGCATTTAAAAAGTATTTGTATTTAAATCCTTAAGGAATATTTGTATTTACATACATTTCAACATGTCTGTCCCCCAAATTGTCTTTATAGTCTTATTTTCTGAAGGATAATTACAAGTAGAAGCAATGCCACACTTTCCTGGTAAAATGATCACAGAAATCGTGCATATTTAATCAGTTATTATGGTGGGTGATACATGTTTGCATTTGCCCCAAAACAGTTTGTACTGTGCAAATTAGTTGTCGACATTGGAAAACACAAGTGAAGTAGCCGCCAGATGCATGATTTCCATTATTATTCTTACCTGCAATTCCTGGCAAATGATACTATAAACACTCTTTGGGGACAGTCCGCTTATTACAACCAAGAACAAAATAAATTCCCATCTTTTAAACATGGGGCAAAATGTGTCCCTGCCTCGGCCTCGTATTTGATAGCGAGACTTACACGACTTATTACACATGTCTGCCAGGTGAATTAATGGGACATAGGAGTTAGAACTATGCGGGCTAATTAAATAAATTGATTGCTTGGATTTTAGTTTAATAACAAACATTCCCATGTCATGGGACATTTTAAATTTGGCAAATTACATTGTATAGGCTCTGTACAAATTTTAATTCAACAATTTTTAAATTAGGTAATTTGATAAAAAAATTGTAATTTGGCAAACTGTGGCAGTACTGTTAGTTGTATATGATATTTTGTCTTTGTCTCCGACAACTACAAGAAAAGTGCATTGAGCAGGACCGACCACTGTACATGGTATTTGTCGACTTCAGCAAGGCGTTTGATACAGTTGGGAGGACCGGGCTATGGCAGCTACTGAGGAAGTATGGCTGCCCAGAGAAGTTCACAACAATGATCGAGGCACTACATACTGGAATGATGGCAAAAGTTAGTGTTGAAGGAGAAGTCTCGGAATCGTTCAGTGTCACAAATGGGGTCAAGCAAGGTTGTGTACTGGCCCCCACGCTCTTCTCCATCTTCCTATCAGCAATGCTCGACGAGGCTTTCCGAGACATGGGGGATGGCATCTACATACAGTCCAGACAGAACGCTGACCTATTCAACGTCGCACACTTCAGAGCAAAGACCAAGACTACTCGGATACTGATGAGAGAGCTGCTATTCGCAGATGACAGTGCACTGGTTGCACACTCTGCTGAAGAGATGCAGAAAATAGTGGAGCTTTCTCCGATGCGTCAAAGAAGTTCGGCCTGAAGATTAACATCAAGAAGACCGAGGTGCTGTACCAATCCAACTCTACAAGAACCCGAGAGGAGGATATCATGGTTGATGGAAACAAGCTGAACTCTGTTCTAGAATTCACCTACCTCGGAAGCACTATATCAAGTGACGGATGCATTGACGACGAAATACAGAGGAGGATGGCCAAGGCTAGTGCATCTTTCGGCCGACTACGCCAGAGACTCTGGAACAACCACCATGTGTCCATGCGGGTTAAAGGCAAGATATACCGTGCAATCGTGCTGTCCACCCTCCTATACGGAGCTGAGGCCTGGACAGTGTACAGACGACAGGTTAAAAAGCTACATGCCTTCATGATGCGACATCTGCGTTCGATCATGAGGATAACCTGGATGGACAAAGTGACAAACAAGGAAACACTAGAACGAACAGGGCTGCCATCTATGGAAGATCTTCTGATCAGAAAGAATCTCCGGTGGACTGGACACCTCATGAGGATGTCACCAGACAGGCTACCGAAGCAGGTTCTCTACTCTCAACTGTCTTCTGGTCAGAGAAAGAGAGGGCGCCCTCGTCTCCGGTTCAAAGATACCATCAAGAGAAACCTAAAGATGAGAGACATAAAGATCGACTCATGGACATCACTCTCACAGCAGAGAGACAAATGGAGAGCAAGAGTCAAGTGATGGAAGCAGTCTTTGTCGCTTCGCGACCGACAGCACGATGATGACATAATGAAACCTAAATGTGTCTGGGTATATACACCTATTGAGTATAATTTTACCTACTTTGTAAATGTATAGTATATATATATATATATACATATATATATATACATATATATTAATCATAACAATTTTGAGAGTGGTAAAATTTAAAAACGTTTTTCGGAATAGTTTTAACATACAGACATCAATAACATTATATTTTTAAAATACAATTTTGTTTAATAATTATGGTTGATACACAAAGCAGTGTACTTTAATCAACAGATTTAAGTGTGGGTAAATGTTTCAGTGATATTTTTGCCCATACGTTTTTCACAGTTAACTCAGTTTGTTTGTTAATGTTAAACCTGAGACGGACTATTTACATAATTAACAGTTACATTCATAATTATTCCTTCATATATGCTACGTCTCAGTTTGTCTTTATGTTTAATTAGGCAAGTTATAATTGACTAGGACTAATTTGGTACTAAACTAATTTAAACCAGTCAATTGGTAATCTGGTTACCAATTATTATATTTATCAAAAAAGAATAGTTTCAGACTATCAACTGAATCAAGGTTTCATGAAATCTATTATTTTATATTCAACTACCAAAATACACATAGCGGGTAAGCTGGATCTATGCTGTTACTTTCAATGCAAAGCCGCAATATATGTACACAGACCAGACCATAGAAATTTAATTGGGCCTGTAAGCTGAATCTGACCCCACCCTTGGGCAGGGCTGGGGTCAATTCCATTCAAAGTCAAACCCAATTTCCGCTCCAATTCATTGAAATACTTTCTATTCAATTCAGTTTTCTTTCCAATTCCATCTAAAATCATTCAATTCAAATTCCCGCTCCAAATCACATAACAAAAGTTAACCATGAAACGATACGATTAATATATATGCAGGGGGTGATATAGCATGTTGTGTATTAGTATATTTATATAATCACTATTTCAGCTAGGAAAACGTTACAGGAAATAAGGTCATAAAATACTTTAGATACACTAGATCAGCACATTAAAATGGTTTTCACTCACTGATACATTGCAATATTAAGCATGCAGAAATAAGATAAACAATTAACCCAAAATTCAAACCAATTTAGTAGCTAGGAAGAACATAAAAACCAATTAGTGCCTAATTGCTTGGTAAAATATAATTATATTTTTATTTTTAAAACATTTATATAAATGATGGTTGTCACATTCTGGTTATAATCTACAAGTGTTGTCACTATTCACTGGACTTATGTGTGCATTGGTAATCTTTGGAATTTAACTTGTTACACTTTGGCCTGTTTGGAGATATCCTGGCTTCACTTGTGGGAAAGTGTGATTGTTATCTGGATAAATTCAATGGTTTTTTTGAAGCAGTTCCCAGCCAGTACTCTGGCGCACAAGGCAGTAGGATATGCCCAATTGACCACCCGTTCATCAGTTTCATTCACTGATTAATTGCCGTGTAATGTTTCATTGTCCAACTTTTCCAGAACAACAATACTCCCAACTGTCTGTCTCTAAGATATCCTGCACAGCATCATAACAATATCAGATGCTCAATTCCTTTTCATTCAATTACAATGTAATTCAATTCAAAATCTTTCAATTCCAATTACGGAATTGAATTGGAATTCAATTGATGAATTCCAGTTATTTTTAGCTGACCCCAGCCCTACCCTTGGGGTGAGGGCACCAATCTATGTGTCATGTGATACGTCATTAGTATAGTCAGATTAGTTCCATTATCAAAAGACTAATGCTATATCTGAGTGTTCACAGTTCACTACATATCTGATTCTATTGACAAGTGTCCTATGTATCTGTATCTAAATGTATCGCTATAAAAGTGTGCTCTATGTGTCTAATCAAATCAGTAAGTGCCCTGTATGTGTCTGATTGTGTCACAATGTGTCCTCTACGTGTCTGATTGTGTCAATAAATGTCCTCTACATGTCATCAGATAAAATACATAAACACCGTCTACATTATAATTTCTGTTTGTTTCAGGACACTGACTTTGAAGATGAATGCTTGTTGATGTCAGAAGTGTCAACATTGAAGTGATCAGGCTTCCTGCTGTCATTAATTGACAACGACACGTGTCAAGTTCTGCTGCTGTCACCGATTCGGCGACAACGATATAAGACAATGAATGAAGTGACACATTATCATCACCTTTGTCACGTCAACTCCCCGTAGCGGGGACACCATCCGAGTGTGTCATCAAGTCCCCTATGATGGACACACCATTCAAGAGTGACATTAATGTGTCCGTGGTCGGTACGCCATTGACGTCAACTCACCGTAATGGTGACACCATTCGAATGTGCTATCGACACATGCGAGTGGGGGACATCATGCGAGTGTGACATCAACTTACCATTTGAGTTTCATGTGAACTCCCCATAGTATTGACACCATTCCGGTGTGACATCTACTGCCCATGGTCGGGACATCACGCGAGTGTGAAATCAACTCCTCAAAGTGGGACACCTTTCAAGTGTGACAGTTGAACTGCAGCATTCACAGACACTGATCATTTAATCTTACACTATAGGAAAACACTACAAATGAAATTCCTGAAGGAATCACTTCTCTCAGCATGGATATAAATGTGTGCCCTCGAGCAAATAACAAACAGTTTATATGCAATACGTGTGGGATATATTGTTTAAATAAGAGTAAACTGATCATTCATGTAAGCACTCACACTGGGGAGAAACCATATGTGTGGTGCAGCGCTCGGTAGCGGCTCCCACGACAGCTGTCTTATTGCTACACGTTTTTGACGTATTTCAACTCGCTGATCGTTTTAATATTTCACAAGTGCGTTTATGAAGGTACGGTAATTATTCCGGACATTTACATTTTACTTGAAAACGGCTACTGGTGCCAGACTTTTTAGATTTTAAATCGACATTCGTCTATGCCTGGTTTGATAAGTGGCTGCAAACTCGTCAAGCAGAACGTTGTGGTCTATTTGGACCACTGGACCCCGGCCTGCACTTGTGCAATCGCAAATGGTACGCAGTTACGCATGACGCACATGCAGCCCGCATTTGTGACAACAATGACGTACACAGTGAGTTTGTAACAACAATGACATCAATAGTGTGTTATTCTAGATCACATTTGTTTTCTGTTGACCGATCTGCAACCAGGGATACCAGATCTCTGACCGGCTGTGTGAATCTTCTTCTTCGTCAACTATGCATCTTCAGGCGTTTCTCTACGAGACGTAAACACCGTGGCGGTCGTAAAATTGCAAAACACATCGAGACAATAGTTCACTGCGCACGAGTACCGACGTTGCCACAACGAAGCCGGAATGTACACAACTTAATAACATTACCGCTGTGTAAACAGATCAGCAACAACCGTGATCAAGGTGTACGCGTGTGTTACGTCAACGCTCAATCGTGCAGGAACAAAACACTTGCCATTGCGGACCACATATTGGATAACCAACTCGGCATGATGGCGATATCCGAAACGTGGTTGAAATCTTCACGCGACTCCAATGTGATTAAAGACATCGTGCCAAATGGATACTGCATTAAGCATACACCTCGTCCTATTGGCAAAGGAGGCGGTGTCGCTATTATCCACAAATCCGAAATCGTCCTACAAAAACAAGATACCGATGCGTTTCGATCGTTTGAACACATCGAGTGCCGGATGAAAACACCCATGTCTTCCATGAGAATCGTTGTCGTTTATCGTCCGCCGCCATCAGCGAAAAATGGATTAACAACGACTGTGTTTTTTGAAGAATGGGACCGGTTCATCGATCAGCATACCATAAAACCGGGTCCTTTTATTATGATGGGAGATTTGAACATTCATATTGACAACACTACAAATGCTGATGCACGGCGACTGATCAATTCTGTGAATGCCACAGGAATGGTGTTGCATGTTCGCGAGCCGACCCACAGGAAAGGTCACACGTTAGATGTACTCATGACCCGCAGCACGGACGAACACCTAGTGCGAAAGGTCACCATTGCGGACATGGGCCTTTCCGACCATTTTGCTGTGAATTTTAGTATAAACGTTGTTCAACGTCGCACTGGTTTAATGAAAATCAGATATCGGAAAACACGCGCTATCGATGCAGTGGTTTTTCGACGAGATATTCCACTGTTCCGTTCCAATGAGCTAGACGCGCTGAACGTGGATGAACTAGTTGACCAGTATGATAATTTGCTTGTCAACTTAGTGGATTCACACGCGCCTATGCTTGAAAAGCAAATCCGACTACGACAAGATACAGTGTGGTATACAGATGATCTGCGGGTAGAGAAACGAAAGAAACGCCAGAGAGAAAGATCCTGGAGAAAATCCAGACTAGAGGTAAACAGACAATTGTACGCTGACCAGTGCAAGAGAGTCAATGCATTACTTACTAAAACAAAATGTGCCTACTATTCCAGCAAAATCCGTGACACAGGCAAGAATCAACAACAACTTTATCGAATTGTAAATTGCCTGCTTCATCGCAAAGTAGGAACTATGCTCCCTACGCACACGTCCGAAGCTGAAATGGCGGGTCTGTTTTCCAGCCATTTTTCCGAAAAGATCAGCAACATATGTCGTGAGTTGTCTCTCAGTTCCGACGTAACAAATGGTGAGAAACACGTATATATCAACAACTGCTGCACATCGAAACTGTCTTCCTTCGCCCTACCAACACCAGACGAAATCAAGACTATTGTCATGGATGCTCCACCAAAATCATGCAACCTTGACCCAGCTCCTACATGGCTGGTTAAAGACACGATCAATGAACTTCTTCCTATTGTGTCGCACATCGTTGTGACATCACTGCAATCGTCCGTCATGCCGGAAAAATACAAGACCAGCTACATATCGCCACTACTCAAGAAGACTGGACTAAATCCGGAGTTACTACTAAACTATCGGCCTATATCAAATCTGCCATTTATTTCTAAAGTAATCGAGCGTGTCGTTGCAAAACAGCTGACTGTCTACTTGCAAGAAAACGACTTACACGACCAGTTTCAGTCCGCATACCGGCAAGATCACTCTACCGAGACGGCGCTGATTAAGGTCCACAATGACATTCTATGTGCAGTCGATCGTGGTTGTGTCGTTGTGTTGGTCATGCTTGACTTGACAGCCGCTTTCGAGACCATCGACCATGCCATTCTTCTGAGCAGACTCTTTCATAGATTCGGGGTCACGGGCGCTGCGCTTGAGTGGTTCCGATCGTACTTGTCCGGTCGCCACCAAGTTGTTCGGATCGGTAATGAAAAATCACCCCCTACGGATGTGATGTTTGGTGTCCCACAAGGCTCCGTACTAGGGCCACTACTGTTTACAGCATATATTACACCAGTAGGCGACATTATCAAGAAATTCGGCCTGGATTACCACCTCTACGCCGACGACACACAGTTGTATATCTCCTTCGCTCCTGGGGGAGATAGTCAACAAAACACAATGGATCGTTTGTGTAGCTGCCTCCAGGAAATTGGTGAATGGTCTCGAACCAATTCACTCAAGCTGAATGACCACAAGACGGATGTCATTGTGTTCGGAACAAAGCAAAGGTTGCCGACGCTCAAGGACTTTCGCATCACTGTTGGTGACACGACAAGAATTCCTTCAACAAGTGTTCGCAACCTTGGCGTTGTATTCGATTCCTCCCTCAGCATGACCAGTCACATCAGTACCATTTGCCGAACAGGATATATGCATCTTCACAACATTAGCCACATCAGGCGATATCTCACAATAGATGCCACTAAAGCACTCGTTCACGCTTTTATTACATCAAGACTGGACTACGGGAACGCGCTACTAATTGGACTACCTCGGGACCAGATAAATAAACTCCAGCGAGTTCAAAACATGGCAGCCAGAGTAATCACGTTTACACCACGTCGTGATCATATAACGCCAGTTCTAAAAGACCTACACTGGCTGCCAGTTAAATGCCGCATCGAGTATAAAATACTTCTCCATGTGTACCGATGTCTGAATGGGACGGCTCCCGTGTATCTGGCAAACCTACTAAAGAGACAGAGTCCAGGACGCACGCGTTCATCTAAACAACATTTGCTCGTTATTCCGCGTACGAAGCTGACCAGTTTTGGTGACCGGTGTTTTCGTGTGGTGGGACCTCGCCTATGGAACGCATTGCCCATTGACATCAAGTGCTGCAGAACTTTGTCGGCTTTCAGAAAGGCACTGAAAACGCACATTTTCAAAACATATTACTGCTGACATTTTAAATATTCAATGCCATTTTAGAAAATTTGTTTCAAATATTTTATCTTATCTTATTTTTTATTGAAATTTATATATCCCATCGTTTAGTATGTGTTTTGCATGTAAATAGCGTATTATTATTTTTTTCTTCTTTTTTATCTGAAAGTAAATTTTACAGTTGTATTTATTATTATTAATATTAGTTTTAATACATAATGAATAGCTTTATATTTTATTGTACAGCGCTTTGAGCATATTTGAATATTGCGCTTTATAAATAATAAATATTATTATTATTATTATTATTATTATTATGTATGTGATGCATGTGGTGCACAATTCTCAACAAATGGTAATTTGAAGACACATGTTCGTATCCACACTGGGGAGAAGCCCTACAAATGTGATACCTGCGGAGAACAATTCTCAGAAACGGGTAATTTGAAGAAACATGTCCGTATCCACACTGGGGAGAAACCCTACAAATGTGATACCTGTGGTGCAAAATTCTCAACAAATACTGATTTGAAGAAACATGTCCGTATCCACACTGGGGAGAAACTCTACAAATGTGATACATGTGGAGCACAATTCTTAGAAACGGGTCATTTGAAGAGACATGTCCATATCCACACTGAGGAGAAACCCTTCAAATGTGATACGTGTGGAGCACAATTCTCAGAAACGGGTAATTTGAAGAGACATATCCGTATCCACACTGGGGAGAAGCCCTACAAATGTGATACCTGTGGCGCACAATTCTCACAAAGTTGTCATTTGAAGACACATGTTCGTATCCACACTGGGGAGAAACCCTACAAATGTGATACCTGTGGTGCACAATTCTCATAAACAGGTACGTTGAAGAAACATGTCCGTATCCACACTGGGGAGAAACCCTTCAAATGTGATACCTGTGGTGCACAATTCTCAGAAAGAGGTTCTTTGAAGACACATTTTCGTATCCACACTGGGGAGATACCCTACACATGTGATACCTGTGGTGCACAATTCTCAGTAACAGGTTCTTTGAAGACACATGTTCGTATCCACACTGGGGAGAAACCCTACAAATGTGATACCTGTGGAGCACAATTCTTAGAAATGGGTCATTTGAAGAGACATGTCCGTATCCACACTGGGGAGAAACCCTACAAATGTGATACCTGTGGTGCACAATTCTCAGAAACAGGTACGTTGAAGAAACATGTCCGTATCCACACTGGGGAGAAACCCTTCAAATGTGATACCTGTGGTGCACAATTCTCAGAAAGAGGTTCTTTGAAGACACATTTTCGTATCCACACTGGGGAGAAACCCTACACATGTGATACGTGTGGTGCACAATTCTCAGTAACAGGTTCTTTGAAGACACATATTCGTATCCACACTGGGGAAAAACCCTACAAATGTGATACCTGTGGTGCACAATTCTCAGAAAGAGGTACGTTGAAGAAACATGTCCGTATCCACACTGGGGAGAAACCCTACAAATGTGATACCTGTGGTGCACAATTCTCAGAAAGATGTACGTTGAAGAAACATGTCCGTATCCACACTGGGGAGAAACCCTTCAAATGAGATACCTGTGGTGCACAATTCTCAGTAACAGGTTCTTTCAAGACACATTTTCGTATCCACACTGGGGAGAAACCCTACACATGTGATACCTGTGGTGCACAATTCTCAGAAAGAGGGACGTTGAAGAAACATGTCCGTATCCACACTGGGGAGAAACCCTACAAATGTGATACATGAGGTGCACAATTCTCACAAAATGGTAATTTGAAGATACATGTCCGTAGCCACACTGGGGAGAAACCCTACAAATGTGATACCTGTGGTGCACAATTCTCAGTTAGGTGCTGATGTTACTGTGGAGACTGCATGTGCTGAGATGTCGACCTCTAGGTATTTTATGTGCACACATCACATCAAATGTATTGAACTTCCTGCCATTTAATCATGGCCACCACCTGCACATTTTAAGTGTGGTCTTTATTGTCAGTTAACAACATGTCAGACAGACAGAGGCGGTTTCAGAATCCGCCAAATTAGGAATTATATTGACAGCTCCATTATTCAATGTGTCCATTCTTGAATTAACAGCGTTGTATACAATCAACAATAAACGTCATTTATTTTAAAGTTACTGCTTTATCTGTTGTCAAACAGCAGTTCAATGTTACTTTAATTTGCACAGGTGTATTAACACAAACATTATATCCACCTGAAACTTATCATGTCCGTAATATAAATTATCCGGTTACATGTTGTTCATTTAAAAATTATTTACGCACAGTACTTCACTGTCATATAAACTGTGTGCACAAGCAGTGGTACTGATCAATTCAATTGTGTTAGTTGTGAACTAACACGTCGAATCTTTATGTAGACCAGTTTTGGTCTACATAAAACAGCGGTCTACATAAGCCGGTCCTACATGCATAATCGGTCGACATAAGCTGCCTTTAGGAGTATATATATATATATATATATATATATATATATATATATATATATATAATTCAAATCCAACTCCCTTATAATGAACACCGCTGGCAGTTCAGGAAAACCATTTCCAGGAGACGTCAATGTTAGAAAGTAGGAGAGAAAAGACACATTATTAAAGAGACACGAACCCATAACCCCTACATAACGTTAGCCTATAGCCGGCCACCACATTCCTCACGCTACTCTGCCAAACCTACTGACAAAGACCATGACAAATATCAACATGTAGTCACTTACTCTAACGAAACAATAATTAAACAACCCTCATTTATAGATGATGCGGCTTTGACGTTCAACCAGTAACTTCACAACATGTAACGTTGTGTATTACAAATTATAAATTCACGTCCTGAGTGGCATTTTCTCAGTGCAAACGTTTGGAGGAAAGTCTAAGGGAGATAGACGCATATCACGTAAACGTAAAGGCAATGTGCTCAGCTCGTGTGTTACTCCGGCACACATGAATGGACTAGAGACGATGGTACTAACAAAGAAACAGGAAAAGGTCCAGGTTTGCCCAAAACATCCTGGTAAGAATAGTCATGGGAGTTAAGAAAGCTGATAAGAAAAAACGGATGAAATGAGAGTGGAAACTGGCAGAGATGAGATGCCCAGAAAGTGGAGGGGAAATGGAGGCGAGGAAGATCGAAATTTCGACGGGGATTGCATTGAAATTGACCTAGAAAGAGTGGGAGAAGGATGTAAAAAACAGAAGGAATTGGAGACAACGTGTTTTCACGGTAAGTCACTTTTGTGCAAAGCGTTGAATAAGTTACATTTTAAGGAACTTTGCGTGCGTTTTCAGATCTATTTCGTTTTAATAACAGTAATTCCATATATGAGAAATGTGCCGAACAGAAACGCACAACTGCTGCCATTTCCACTAGGACTGCTTAACTAGGTACTACTTTTGCTACTGTAGTAGTAATAAATAATAATACTAGCACTAAAATAACATCTGTCATAACCACCACCACCACCACCGTAAAAGCTTATAACAAACATCTCAGACATATGACCTGCTGTTCAATATCATCGTAAGCTGCAACAAGCTGTGCTGGTATTCTTTTAACAATTGAGCAGTTACTTTGCCTCACCGTCGAACGCATGAAAAAACAGAAGGAATTGGAGACTGCTGACAGAGAATGTAGTAAGCAGTAAGTGAGAAGAAGAAAAAAAACAATGGAAAAGAAATTCATGGTTAAATTTCTTGAATATCAAAATCAATAATAATAAATGCAATTTGATCCTAGTTTAGTATCCGGGCAACTACTATTTTGAATCCTTAATAACCATTATCCATCATGCACGTTGAGAATAATGACATTTTCATTGCTCTGTCATATATTATGCTACAGCCAGCGACAGAAGTGGAAAATTCCTAACTCAGGCATCCTGAAACCCGCTGTACTTTGTGATTCTATGAATCAAAAAATAAATAAACAGTTTAAATTTTAGCAGTAAATAAATAACATAAGACACTTTAAAACAAATTGGCAATACATTTTTGTGGAATCCTAAAATCTAACCACTTTAATGCATATTGCAGTTTTAAAAATATGCATGCATGATTGGTTGCATATAGGTTTATTTTTAGTCATTATGTGATGTGCTCTTGAACATTTTATGCAGACGATCTATGTACAATTATTTTGCTTTAAGAGGAATGTTTTAATTGTTTATCCCAAGAATTCATTGATTTTTATATACAGCGTGTATGGCACAGCCACGCAAGATAGATTGGATTTGGGATTATTTAAATGTTTACAATAAATTGTTATTGAATGAGGATTGTGTGTCTACTGTGCTTCAATAATGAACTAGGCAACAGTGTTTGCTTAATCAATCCAGTTCAGAGGTAATGGCGGCCACATGAGTTATACCACAAAGAATTGTACTGGGTCCAGTTATGTTCATATTATACTTAAAGGCCATTATTAAAACAATACAATTATGTGCAATTTATAGAGGACATCAATATGTTTCACTTACACACAACTGTTACAGGCTTATTCACGAAGTAAATTCAGAATACAATAAAATATTAGTATGGATTCATTTCAACAAAACATCACTGAACATAACTAACATTATCTTTTCACATTTACTCCTGAAGGTAAGACGATGATCATGGTGTTATTTTAATAAATGTAACAAATATATATCATGTTACTTCAGTAATGTATGTAATTATGTAAATGTAGACTAGAGGAAACTGGTCAGTATAATATAAAGATTGTTGATGTATAAATCATAATTTTCCTCCCGTGTACGCGTTAAATGCAAATTTAAGCCACTTATCACACAACAAATTACAAAACTTTGTTATGCCAAACTTGGTGCAACTATTTATTTATCCATCCAATTACTATTAATATTAAGAATAAATAAACAATACAGCTTTGTATACGAAGCAATAACTACTAGGTTTTTATTTACTAAAGATGTAGCAGTAAATCCTAGCACGATTAATCGTAACCAGTGAGAGCGCTTTGTTATCCGCTGTCACTGGTCCAATTAGTCCGTGCTATAACGTTCAAACTCCCAAATACACGTGAGCAACAACCATCGTAGCTAGCTAGCTAGCTAGCTAGCGCTGTCGGGCGCGCCTCTAGATGCGCGCATGCGCAGAAACGTCAATCGGAACGTTTTTAACGGCCGGGAAAATGTAAGCGCGACCATCGTAGGTAGCGCTTACGTTTATCCCCTAGATACGCGCATGCGTAGAAACGTCAATCGGAACGGTTTTAACGATCGGAAAAATGTAAGCGCGACAGCGTCACTATACGGAACGTCGTACGTCCTATATCCCGGTTACAGCCCCCTATCGAGTGCCCGGCAGTGCGTGCTGCCATCTATCGAATCAATTACGGCGTGTTCCTGAAATGCCAGCTACATTGGTCAGTGAACTTGGTTGTCATGTCGGTGTTCATTTTAAGCGAGTTGGATTTGAATTATATATATATATATATATATATATATATATATATATATATATATATATATATATAAATATATATATATATATATATGTATATATATATATATAGAGAGAGAGAGAGAGAGAGAGATTTACTAATTTGTAGTTGTTGGTTGGTCCCCTCCAATTCAAAATTCTGGCTACGCCACTGTAATTGGGTGATACATTTTATGCAACGAATATAAGCGGGACAAATTGTCATATCCCTGTTGTGCTCGCAGATACCTTCATTGGCAATTGTCAATAAAAAGAAATTATGGTTTGGGCAATTATCACGACACCCTGGTGGGCAGACGCCGCCGTGGATGTCACAGGAAGAGTATGACACATGAAATGGACACCCCTTTCCATGCCGGAGACTAAAAGCACAGCTGCTGACAGACAGGAATGGTACGTAGTATTACGAGTTGCCTTAAAGGGATACTCCAATCAGTGAGATATCCACACCATTGACTAATATCTGTAATCTCTCTGTATAATATATTGGTTGTGCATAGTAATTGTGCAAACAAATCGTTAATAAACAATAAAATGAAGTATAATTGTATCAGAAACACTCCATGTCGGATTCAGGGCGCTGCCATCTTGATACTTATGCGCCAGTGACGTAAACCGCTTACGTCACTGGCGCATGCACGTTCGAATATCCTATGTCTGTCCAATGGTATTCGATGAATCCACTATGCAGTACGTCGCGGATTGCTTACATGACAGTCACAATTATTAGCGAAGATTCCGCCAATCCTTGCGTTTTCTAACAATACGCCAGTGACGTAAACGATTTGGCTTACGTCACTGGCGCATAAGTCTCAAGATGGCAGCGCCCTGAATCTAAGATTGATACCATTAAACTACAACTATTTGCTTATTAACGATCTTTGTGCACAATTACTAGGCACAACCAATATAGTATACAAATGTAAGTTAATACTGTGAACCTCTTACTGACAGGAGTATCCCTTTAAATAAGGAAGTGAAATGAGTTATTTGGAATTTTGTTAATAATCGAATTAATCAATAGATATGTATATATCATGCCGTGCCAAGAATGTTTAGCAAATGAATAATACAAACGTGTCCTTTCTCCTCGGATACTTTTCGATTTTCTCGCCTGATCTTGCTGCCACCTAGCGACAAGGTGATCTGATCTTGCCCCATCAGGCGAGGAAATGAACATGCAATTTGTCATCACAAATTGGAAATACCCGAATTTAGAAATTACATCTACACTGTAGTAAAACATCTGCATTGATCATTCATTGTAATTAAATTGAAAGTAATTTTGAAGTTATAAATGTAATATATCTATGTAACCGGATAATTTATATTACTGACAGATACATTTCAGGTGGATATGTTTGTGTTAATACACTGGTGTACATTTTATGCAAATTAAAGTAACATTGTAACTTTAAAATAAATGACGTTTATTGTTGATTGTATACAACGCTGTTAGTTCAAGAATGGACACATGGAATAATGGAGCTGTCAATATAATTCCTAATTTGGCAGATTCTAAAACCGCCTCTGTCTGTCTGACATGTTGTTAACTGACAATAAAGACCACACTTAAAATGTGCAGATGGTGGCCATGATTAAATGACAGGAAGTTCAATACATCTGATGTGATGTGTGCACATCTCAGACATCTCAGCACATGCAGTCTCCACAGTAACATCAGCAACTAACTGAGAAGTGTGCACCACTGGTATCACATGTTAGGGTCTCTAACCAGTGGGAATGCCGATGTCTCTTTAAACTACCATTAGTTGAGAACTGTGCATGGACCACATGTATCACTTTAGTAGGGTTTCTCCCCAGTGTGGGCATAGACATGTTTCTTCAAAGTACCCCTTTCTGAGAATCTTGCACCACAGGTATCACATTAGTAGGGTTTCTCCCCAGTGTGGATACGGACATGTTTCTTCAAAGTACCCCTTTCTGAGAATCTTGCACCACAGGTATCACATTTGTAGGGTTTCTCCCCAGTGTGGATATGGACACGTTTCTTCAAAGTACCCCTTTCTGCGACTTGTGCACCTCATGTATCACATTTGTAGAGTTTTCCCCAGTCAGTATGGATATGGATATGTTTCGTCAAATCACCATTTGTTGAACATTTTGCACCACATGTATCACATTTGTAGGGTTTCTCACCAGGGTGGATCCGGCCATGTTTCCTGAAAACACCATTTGTTGAGAATTGTGCACCACAGGTATCACATTTGTAGGGTTTCTCCACAGTGTGGATACGAACATGTGTCTTCAAATGACCACTTTCTGAGAATTGTGCACCTCAGGTATCACATTTGTAGGGTTTCTTCCCAGTGTGGATACGGACATGTGTCTTCAAATGACAACTTTGTGAGAATTGTGCACCACATGTATCACATTTGAAGGGTTTCTCCCCAGTGTGGATACGGACATGTGTCTTCAAATGACAACTTTGTGAGAATTGTGCACCACATGTATCACATTTGAAGGGTTTCTCCCCAGTGTGGATACGGACATGTGTCTTCAAATGACCTCTTACTGAGAATTGTGCACCACAGGTATCACATTTGTAGGGTTTCTCCCCAGTGTGGATACGGACATGTGTCTTCAAATGACCTCTTACTGAGAATTTTGCACCACACGTATCACATTTGTAGGGTTTCTCCCCAGTGTGGATACGGACATGTCTCTTCAAATAACCACTTTCTGAGAACTGTGCTCCACAAATATCACATTTGTAAGGTTTCTCCCCAGTATGAATACGGACATGTGTCTTCAAATGACCTATTACTGAGAATTGTGCACCACAGGTATCACATTTGTAGGGTTTCTCCCCAGTGTGGATACGGACATGTCTCTTCAAATGACCTCTTACTGAGAATTGTGCACCACAGGTATCACATTTGTAGGGTTTCTCCCCAGTATGGATATAAACATGTGTCTTCAAATTACCTCTTACTGAGAATTGTGCACCACAGGTATCACATTTGTAGGGTTTCTCCCCAGTGTGGATACGGACATGTTTCTTCAGATGACAACTTTGTGAGAATTGTGCACCACAGGTATCACATTTGTAGGGTTTCTCCCCAGTGTGGATACGGACATGTGTCTTCAAATGACCACTTTCTGAGAATTGTGCTCCACATGTATCACATTTGTAGGGTTTCTCCCCAGTGTGGATACGGACATGTGTCTTCAAATGACCTCTTACTGAGAATTTTGCACCACAGGTATCACATTTGTAGGGTTTCTCCCCAGTGTGGATACGGACATGTTTCTTCAGATCACAACTTTGTGAGAATTTTGCACCACAGGTATCACATTTGTAGGGTTTCTCCCCAGTGTGGATACGGACATGTGTCTTCAAATGACCACTTTCTGAGAATTGTGCTCCACACGTATCACATTTGTAGGGTTTCTCCCCAGTGTGGATATGGATATGTCTCTTCAAATAACCACTTTCTGAGAACTGTGCTCCACAGATATCACATTTGTAAGGTTTCTCCCCAGTGTGAATACGGACATGTGTTTTCAAATGACCTCTTACTGAGAATTGTGCACCACAGGTATCACATTTGTAGGGTTTTAACCCGGTGTGGATACGGACATGAGTCTTCAAATTACCAGTTTCTGAAAATTGTGCACCACAAGTTTCACATTTGTAGGGTTTCTCCCCAGTATGGATACGGACATGTCTCTTCAAAAGACTATTTTGTGAGAATTGTGTACCACAGGTATCACATTTGTAGGGTTTCTCACCAGTGTGGATACGAACATGTGTCTTCAAATTACCTCTTACTGAGAATTGTGCATCACAGGTATCACATTTGTAGGGTTTCTCCCCAGTGTGGATACGAACATGTGTCTTCAAATTACCTTTTAGTGAGAATTGTGCTCCACAGGTTTCACATTTGTAGGGTTTCTCCCCAGTCTGAGTATGTACACGTCTTATCAGTTTACTCTTACATAAACAATATATCCCACACGTTTTGCATTTAAACTGTTTCTTATTTGCTCGAGGGCACACATTTATATTCATGCTGAGAGAAGTGATTCCTTCAGGAATATCATTTGTAGTGTTTTCCTATAGTGTAGAAGTAAATGATCAGTGTCTGTGAATGCTGCAGTTCAACTGTCACACTTGAATGGTGTCCCACTTTGAGGAATTAATGTCACACTCGCATGATGTCCCGACCACGGGGAGTAGATGTCACACCGGAATGGCGTCAATACTATGGGGAGTTCACGTGAAACTCACATGGTAAGTTGATGTCACTCTTGTATGGTGTGTCCATCATAGGGGACTTGATGACACACTCGGATGGTGTCCCCGCTACGGGGAGTTGACGTCACAAAGGTGATAATAATGTGTCACTTCACTCATTGTCTTATATCGTTGTAGCCGAATCGGTGACAGCAGCAGAACTTGATACGTGTCGTTGGCAATAAACGACAGCAGGAAGCCTGGTCACTTCAATGTTGACACTTCTGACATCAACAAGCATTAATATTCAAAGTCAGTGTCCTGAAACAAACAGAAATTATAATGTAGAAGCTGCTTGACACAATCAGACATGTAGAGAACATATTATGACACAATCATATATACCAGTGGGGTATATACAGGACACTTACTGATTTGATTAGACACATAGAGGACACTTCTATAGCGATACAATTAGATACACATACATAGGACACTTGTCAATAGAATGAGATATGTAGTGAACTGTGAACACTCAGATATAGCATTAGTCTTTTGATAATGGAACTAATCTGACTATACTAATGACGTATCACATGACACATAGAATGGTGCCCTCACCCCAAGGGTAGGGCTGGGGTCAGTTAAAACATAACTGGAATTCATCAATTGAATTCCTATTCAATTCCGGAATTGTAATTGAAAGATTTTGAATTGAAATAAATTGTAATTGAATAAAAAGGAATTGAGCATCTGATATTGTTGTGATGCTGTGCAGGATATTTTACAGACAGACTGTTGGGAGTAAATATTATATATTGTTGTTCAGGAAATGTTGGACAATGAAACATTACCCAGCAATTAACCAGTGGATGAAACTGATGGCCGGGTGGTCAAGTGGGCAGTTCCTACTGCCTTGTGCGGAAGAGTGCTAGCTGGGAACTGGTTAAAAAAACTATTGAAATTGCCCAGATAACAGTCACACTTTCCTTTTCCTCCAAGTGAAGCCAGGATATCTCCACCGAACAGTCCAAGGTGTAACAAGTTAAAGTCCAAAGATTACCAATGCAAACATAAGCCCACATATAAAAATAAATAAAAAATATAATTATATTTTATAATTATATTTTACCAAGCAATTAGGTACTAATTGGTTTTTATGTGTTCTTCCTAGCTACTCAATTGGTTTGTATTTTGGGATAATTGCTTATGTTATTTCTGCATGCGTAATATTGCTACATGTCAGTGAGTCAAAACCATTTTAATGTGCTGATCTAGTGTTTCAACAAAAGTATTTTATGACCTTATTTCCTGTAACTTTTTCCTAGCTGAAATAGTAATTATATAAATGTACCAATATACTACATGCTATATCACCCCTCCCCTGCATATACCTTAATCGTATGATTTTATGGTTAACTTTTGTTATGTGAATTGGTGCGGGAATTGGAATTGAAAGATTTTAGATGGAAATGGAAAGAAAACTGAATTGAATAGAAAGTATTGCAATGAATAGGAGTGGGAATTGGGTTTGAATGGAATTGACCCAAGATTCCATTCAGATTCAGCTTACAGACCCAATTAAATTTCTATGGTTGGGTCTGTGTACATATATTGCAGCTTTCCATTGAAAGTAACAGCACAGATCGGGCCGTGTGTATTTTGGTAGTTTAAGATAAAAGAATATATTTCATGAAACCTTGATTCAGTTGATAGTCTAAAATAATTCTTTTTTTTTGATAAATATAATAATTGGTAACCAGATTACCAATTGACTGGTTTAAATTTGAATAGTACCAAATTACTCCTAGTCAATTATACCTTGCCTACTTAAACATAAAGACAAACTGAGACATGTATAAAAGATAATTTATGAAGGTACCTTTCTACATAATCTAACAGTTAATTACGTAAATATTCTGTCTCAGGTTAAACATTAACAAACAAACTGAGTTAACTTCGAAAAAGTATGGGCACAAATATCATCACTGAAATATTTACTCACACTTATATACGTTGATTAAAGTACATAGTTTTGTGTATCAACTATGATTATTAAAAAACATAATATTAAAATATAATGTTATTGATGTCTGTAATTTAAAACTATTCCGATTTTTTTTTCAAATTATACCACTATCAAAAATGTTATGATTAATACATATATACTATAGATTTACATATACAGTATAATTATACTCAATATGTGTATATAGACAGACTTTTTTGTTTCATTACAACTAGCAGTACTGCCACAGTTTGCAAAACTACCAATTAAAAAAAAATATAATGTCATTGATGTCTGTATTTTAAAACTATTCCGAAAAATGTTTTCAAATTTTACCACTCTCAAAAATGTTATGATTAATATATATATATATATTATATATATATATATAAATATATATACTATACATTTACAAAGTAGGTAAAATTATACTCAATAGGTGTATATACACAGAAACATTGTCCCACTAATTCACCCGGCAGACATGTGTAATAAGTCGTGTAAGTCTCGCTCTCGAAAACGAGGCTGAGGCAGTGACGCATTTTATTCCATGTATAACAGACAGGACTTTACTTTGTTTGTGGTTGTAATAATCAGATGGTCCCCAAAGTGTGTTGATAATATCAGTTGCCGGGAATTGCAGGTAAGAATAATATTGGAAATCATGCATTGGAATTGATTTTTATGGTGGTCGCCATGGCATTGGCGGCTACTTCACTTGGGTTTTCCAATGTCGACAAGTAATTTGCACAGTACATACTGTTTGGGGGCAAATGTATATAGGTATCACACACCATAATAATTGATTAAATATGCATGATTTATGTGATCATTTTACCATGAAAGTGTGGCATTGTTTCTACTTGTAATTATCCTTCAGAAAATAAGACTATAAAGACAACTTAGGGGACAGAGATGATATCAAATACATTGATATGTATGTAAATATATGGATTTACATACATTCTTTAAGGATTCAAATACAAATACTTTTTAAATGGAAATGTATTTAAAATACAAATAGTTTCAAAAGTATTTCAAATAGTTTTCAAATACTTATCATTTTCAGGATATGTAACTTTATAGATAGTTTATAGGAATAATTAGTGTTGTGCTCATACAAAGATAGACAGACCAGTGCCAGGGCATCTTGTTATTGTTAACTACATCACAGTGACAACTGACTCAGAGGTACAGGATCTGTTGTTTGCTAAGTTACACCAGGTCCATAGTAAAATGTTATCAGTTGCCCTCAGAAGAGACAATGTTAATGACTGCTAGGATCTTTTGAGGAAGTGTGACGGCTCAACTTGATAGACAGCCTGGAAACCAGAACAGACTGGTGCCAGATTAAATAGCAAATGGGATATTGACCTAATCAGAGCCATAGAGGACACCTGGTGTCAAATGTCTTCTTCAATAATTAGTACTATTGTGGGAAAGACCCATTAAAGTTGCAGTCAATGTGTATTTTAAAGGTTGAAAACAATTGGTTTGGTGAAAGGTGATTTGCAGTGAAGAAAGTAATCAGTTTAATGTACTTGAAAATGTAATTAAAAATCTTTGAAAATATCAAATACTTAGGGAATTTATTAAGATACAAATACATTTAATTCAAAGTTGCGTAGCCTCGATTAGCCAGGCTCCATTCGGTAGCAGCATGTAGAGCCCCTCACTGCTGCCTGGGGAAATTATGCTCTGCAATTGTGACTGCCAGTTGGGAAACGATTGGGGTATGGATTTTAATCCAACAAAGTACAATATAATGCAAACTGCCAGAACTTAAAATACCTTAACCAGATCACATTCACTTGACAATCATAATGAATCATATACACTAAGATATCACAGACAACCTATCCTGGTCAGCAAACATCTCCCAAACGTGTAACAAAGCCAACTCCTCTCTATCTTTATTAAGAATAAATCTGAAATATTTCTACAGTTTCTAATTCTAAGACTAAGATAAGTCTGAGAAAGAGCTGATAATGAATGATATCACTCTCGTCAGACCCATTATTGAATACAGCTCCACAGTAGGGGACCCACACTTCTAAAAAAGATATAAACACACTTGAGAAAATAGAAAGATGAGCTTCCTGCTGGGTAAACGATGATTACAATACGTGTAATTCACGAATTGTATACTGCATTACAGCAATTAACATGGCCCTATATTATCGCCCACGTGCTACATTATATACACGAACAGAATACAGCGTTAGTAATATGGCAGGAGTAGAAACACTAAAACAATCTTACATCGGTTTAGTTTGACGATGATACCTTGGTACTATTATCCAACAATACTTATTAATAGTACTTAAGCCTCTAAGGATGGAACATTCACCATAACGATTGCTGCGCTTTTTAATTCTAGTCAAATGCGGTAATAGAACTGGTTCCACCTAGCGATAACCGGAGTATACGTGTGTAGCCTACCCAGGCGACGTTAGGTGGCAGCACGTTTGCGCCTCCAGCCAGAGCTACTGGGAACGGGTGCACTGTTATGTTATGAGATCAATTGTAGCATCTTTTATAATGGGATTAGAAGTCCGTCCCGTATTTCTTGGCGTGGAAGGTGGCAGCCCTATTGATAAATCATATTTCCTTGACCAAGGTAGTACGTTGATTAAAATGCCATGTCACCCAGGGTAAACAAATAGTACATATTATTAATAACACATACGTATATATATACTGTTTTAACATTAATTGCTTGTTACAACGTGTAATTATACCTGAGGCAAGGTTTCACTGGCGCAAATAGAATGTGGTGATACCGTTGTGCCAGTGTCCACTGTTGCCAAGAACTTTGGCGTTTTCTTCGATGATGCTCTAAGCATGAATAACCAAGTGCAGCACATTTGTCGTGTAGCCTATTTCTATATATCCATTGTATTGGAAAAATCCGAAATCTTCTCTATCGGAAAACAACATAAATTATGATTCATTCTTACGTTACGTCTCACCTTGACAACGGAAACTGCCTGCTATACGGCATTTCAGACCACGTTCTTGCCAAACTCCAGAGAGTACAAAATGCTGCTGCCCGGTTCATAACCAAAACGAAAACAACGCGACCACACCACTGCTGTTGTAATCGATCTTTACCAGCTTCCGACCAAACAGCGGATCGAGTACAAACTGTCATTGTTGACGTTTCGAAGCCATCACGGACTAGCTGCATCATACATAACCGACCTGCTAATTCGTTTCGAACCGACCCGTGCGCTACGCCGCGCGGACGCCCACCTGCTGGAGGTTCCACGATCGATGCAGACTACGTACGCTGGGAGAAAAGGCATTTTCGAGTGCTGCTCCACGCCTCTGGAACAATCTGCTGCTTGCCATGCGTGACACAGACATTTCTGTTTAAAAGAGCGTTTTAACTTTAAAATTGGTATTTAATCCAACATGAATTAAATACATTTTACCCAAGGCACTGAGACATAAACATTGGCCAGGCACAGCTGGACAATGCTGTCACCTTTGATGTTACCTCAGCTAAGCTGGAGGGTTAATTACCCCCTGGAGATACCACAGTGGTGGTTGCAGACGGGTCAGCACCCCAACTTGGGTTAGCTGGGCAGTGACCAAGCAATCCAGCCACTGCCCGCTGTCTGAGCTTGGGATAAGCAGTCCAAACTCATCTCTCTCTGGGAGGAAGTTTGTTTGCTTGTTGCAACCCGTTTTCTGTTGCATATTATTACTTTTCGCTGACATTTTCCTCTGGAATTCTACATACGGCAGCTGCACGTCGTATGGTGACTTGGACTTTACTGGGCAACGTTTGGTGGTAGACACTTAGACAGCGTCTACACCAACATCGGCCAGCGACTGAGTCTGAGACACTCTTCGGACTCCCGTTGTCTCGTCTGCGCGACGCTCTGTCTTCAGCGGCGACAACGGGTGCGACGTTGTGTTGATTGTCTTTACACGTTCTACACAAACACCCGGCCACAGAACGTCGTCGACGCCTGGTGACTTTACTGGATGACATTTAGCGGTAGACAGCGTCTACGCCAACATCCGCCAGCGACTGACTCTTCGGACTCCTGCCGACGTTGCCCTTCCTCTCGTCTGCGCGAAGCTCTGTCTTATCAGTGGCGAAAACGGGTGCGCCGTTGCGTTGATTGTCTTTAGACGGTGAGTTTTCAGTCTTATCTTGCATTTACGCTGTAACGTAATCTATTCCATTCCACCTAGTTACAGACACAATTTTAGTTTTACCACGTCTTGTTCATTGCTACGCCTACGCTGTTCGTGTCTTCATGACCGCATGAATTTCAAAGCATTTTAGTTTGTTGTTTGCTGGAGTACCTGCATTTTAATTTTGCCTTACGTGCGTTCACTTGGTATCAATAGTTTTGTTAAATTCAATTGCGCCAGTCGACGACGGTACGGGTGCTTACGACTACGATTTCTTTTTAATTCAGTACCGCCGTCCAGCGGATCTACTAAGTACATTTTACGCCCCTTTTTATATGTATCGCCACCTGGCGATTGTGCAGTACCGTTATTTCGTTGCCGTCAGTAACAAATTACCAGTTGCTACTAAACTAACTTGTCTAAAGGGGTAACAACAACTAAAATCAATACCTTTAAACGATTCTATATAGCTCAATCAGGGGCCTATGCAATAATTTCCTATATTATGATTGCGTCTGATCAATCAGCATGAACGCCGCATGTTACCCTGTCAGCGTAGCGTTTTACGGACACAGCTTTGTTCGGAGATTACAGTTGTTTATGAACCGGGAGGAAACCCGCAATTTTGGCCTGTGCCACGATGGTCATTGTATCTCCCTTGTAGGGCAGGGAGGAATTACAACTGCTCACGTGGAACAGAAGACACATTTGGTTGGCCGCATGGGCCCTCATGTTGTCTTCCTTGATATTGGGACTGTTGCCCCATTGCAAGTCTTGTAGAGCGAGTATTGGCTGCTGCGCGTATATTGATATCTTTTTATCATGTCAAACAGGTGGTAATTTTGGAAATTTTCCGCAGATTGCCGACTGGCAGGTATCACTGCCCAGTTGACGTTAATGACCGTGTTGTGTCATACAATACGTTGTTGAAAGAGAGAATTGATGCAGCCGGTCCTCGGTACACACGCACAATTCAATTCCACTATCACCAGGGTCTTGCGGAAAACTGGCAATAATATCTTTTGGCAGAGCCGCAGTTGGCGTGCATCTGCTTGAACTTGGTTTGGCCAAGTATTACAGGTCTCTGCGTCGAGCTGTTGTTAAATACTCTTCACCCAACATTGTTGGAAAATTCACTGCATAGACAGGGAGTCTTCTAGTCAACAGCTGTTTCTGCCGCGTAATTTCGCTAAGTAGTTTTTTAATTGTGTTTTGATACTTACTCAGTTTTAATGGGTGATATCCTGAAACCTTGGTTTGATTACGGTGCCTACAAAATGCACATATTCCATTATTACGTTCAGGATTTCACTCTTCCCTACCTGTCTGCCAACAGGTCTGACTGAGATTTGACATGGCGTTAATGTTTATATGTTTTGGAGGTAATCACCATGTATTTTTTTAGGACCACGTAACCTGCTGGTCTACACTTGGTTAGCACGTCTACATACTTCAATAATGTGCGTTCTAATCTTTTATATTATCAGAGGTGCTCTTTATATTTGTTTGTGTCCTATCACAGGCATTGTTATGAATCTGTATCTTTGCTGTACATGATAACCTGCTTCATCTATTTTCCCTACAGTCTATGCTGTTGGGCCGACCTAACTAACTACCATGCTTATATTGTGTGGGTTGACGGTGGTCGTTTGTGCCTGTAGGCATGATCACCCTGTTGGGTCCCACACATATATTGTTTGGGTTGACTATTTGGTTGGTCCAGGGAGGCGATGTCTGTTCCACTCCCATGCCAGTGCATGAACTGGCTGTCGTAGACCACATTCTATTGTCGGGCGTGCTAGTGTGGTCGGCCCAGGGTGATGATGTCTTTCCACACCCGTACATGCATTTAAGCCAGTATGCATGAAAAGGCTGTTTGGAAACCATACATTTATCATTGGGTTTGCACAAGTGGTCGGCCCGGGGTGTGTTGATGTGAGCCACACCCTTGACTGTTTGCTTTCAAGCCTGACTTCATCAACAGGTTTTCCGTTTGGACATCCACTGCTGTCGGACCTGGGCGGTGAGGATGAGTCGCCACATCCAAGTTCTAACCTTCTATTACATACAGACTTGGTGATGTCACACACAAATAGGGTTCCTTACACACATGTCATTTTTTATATGGAAACAGGTGTTGCTGTGTAACACACATTGGAATGTGATAGTTGGTCACGTCACATTGCTGAGGTGAACGTTTTGTGTTCATAGGTGTTTTATAACTTTTGTAGGCGCGCTGTTGCTTCACGCTTCAATTACCTGAGGTTAATACAGTGTATTGGATTCACTATGCCACTTTCTTGTCTCAGGTGATTATGCCATGGCCACAAATATGTGTATGCTACCTGTCACAGGCTGACATCACGGCATTGTGCCTGGATCTATCCCAGAGATTCATATTTATTTTGTATGAACGAAATACTGCGCTGCTGTGCTTTCCTATTTCAGCAATGTCTATGGTCAAACATGGGAGGACAGGCGGCCCTCCACCTACATGTGTACGCGGATGCTCCATGTGGCCAACTCGGATGCCTGCGAGACTGATAGTTGACTCGTCAGTCAGCTCAGACCATGACACTGCGCCTGCCAATTTTCGCTCCATCTTTCACGACCCGCAGTGCCAACTGCAGGTATCTCAAGCCCAGCTGACGGACGCTCGCAGCAGTAACGTTCGTTCCCCTCCGGTTACCACTCTACCTTCGGCACCCATCCCTGTATCTGTGCCACAACCAGGCCCATCCAGCAGTGGCCAGAACACAGACTTTCAAGCCATGTTGGCCAGCGTCCTCCAACAGATGTCGGGAACAACCCAGCTCGGGCCCGAAAATCAAAGCTTTGATCCGGGCCCACCAATGCATCGACCTGGGATCACTGACTGCTACTACAGAACCAACTGTGTCCTGCTCTCCCGACCCGCGCAGCCAACTGCCACTGCCACATGGGACCCTAGACAGGGTGACACCGATCACTACCATGGCTCATTGGCTACGTGCATTCAGCACATACACCAGTGTGTATGTCAAACGCTACCCAGCTGAGGCACCAGCCATGTTGACCTACATGGTGCGGATCATGGAGATGCTAAAACGTTTTCGCAGCGTGGCGGATTTATGTTGAAACCTTTCGTTGGGTCCATGCTTTGATGCCGTCACTGCCATAGTAGACCACGAACTGGGACCTTGTCATGGATGCTGTCCATGGTGATACAACCGAAACAGCATCATCTCGATCACAGCTTACATGACCAGTAGGACCACGCCTGTGCTTTAGTTGGAACAAATCTGGCAGATGTATGAATGAACGATGCATTTTCAGACATGCATGCAGTGTTTGTAGTAAAAACGGTTACGACAAAATCACATGCTTCTCTGCCAACAATACCTCCTCAGGAGGGTCAAGCTCCAGGCCCACTATTGTGTCATGCTAACATGTCACCTATCACCCCTAATAAGGAAAATTTTCGGCTATTTTTCCTTTTCAGTAGCATAGTCATCTTTCCATAATAACATTTTAAAAGCTCCCAGTCTCTGTTTTGGGGCTGCAACATATGCTGCAGCCCAGGAATACTATGACTCCCAAATCCAAAAGTTGGACGGCTGGAAATCTTATGCAGTCAACAATTATATCCAGATTACTTCTTTTGAAACAATTTAGGTATATGTGGTGACTTTGATTTACAATCCCACGACCCTTGTAGTGGGAGGTTAATCCCTATACAGGTATCTTTACAGGGATTATCTGTATCATGTATATGTAATGTTGAACTAACTTAGCATTGGTGGATTACATCTGCACTATATGTCTATCCTACCATAAGCTTGCATGCCCACTCCACCAAATGGTGATTTGTTTGGGCAATTTTGATCACATTTAGCACAGTTGTAGACATTATATGCATGCACGTATATACTTGGTTATATATTAGTTTATGCATATTTACATTATACTAACTATTTACAACTTGGATACAACACGTGAGGTCATGGAGGGCCAAGTTAGGGGGCCCTGATGTGTGCTCTGCTCTTCAGCTTTTGGCAGGGAGTTTGTTTTACGCGCTGGGTCACCCCTTGGCTGTTTCCTCCCTGTCATATTGGATGTATGCATTCAAATTTTCGGGATTAGATTATGTATGCAGTGCTGTTGTGCATGCTTAGCACTGGAAGGTGAGATGTTATCTCCGTTCATGCTTTTCAGCTTTGAGCCGGATGTTATGACGTTGATTCTTATCCACTTCCTATCTATAGGTGCCTTTTCTGTGTGCAAACATCACATGCAGTCTTATTTCTTTGGCTATCCCTGTGAGTCAGAGTCGGGGATGCTGCATTCGTGCAACATTCTCATCTTTTGTCCTCACTTGTTCCATGAAGAGACTTTTGAGGTGTTAATGCGAGAATGGCCCGAACTGATCACAGGAGGCTAAGTCTGCTGTATGCAAGACTGGCTGAGCCAGGCCCAGGGTTGTTTTGGGTGGTTTCTGGGCCCCACATGTATTTCGCTTAGATAGTTAATTATTGGCATTCCCATCGACAGCTATGCACGATTCATCTTTACTTTTAACGGGAATTGCCTTTTGCTATCTAGGTTGACGACAATGCCCATTGTCTTGTCTTTACTATATTTACATTATAACTATTACATATGTTATTAAAGGGCATTGCCATTTTTCACACATATTAGTGACTCTTTCGCTACATAAACATAGCAATGCGCAGCAGATTCCAATACACATCATATCATATACAGCTCTATAGATTAGGTATTGTCTACCATTGGGTAAAATAGGTATTTAATCCAACATGAATTAAATACATTTTACCCAAGGCACTGAGACATAAACATTGGCCAGGCACAGCTGGACAATGCTGTCACCTTTGATGTTGCCTCAGCTAAGCTGGAGGGTTAATTACCCCCTGGAGATACCACAGTGGTGGTTGCAGACGGGTCAGCACCCCAACTTGGGTTAGCTGGGCAGTGGCCAAGCAATCCAGCCACTGCCCGCTGTCTGAGTTTGGGATAAGCAGTCCAAACTCATCTCTCTGGGAGGAAGTTTGTTTGCTTGTTGCAACCCGTTTTCTGTTGCACCCACCCTCCTTCCCCAACTACTCCAGCTTAGACAGCCTACTGTTTGGATTGGTGGTTTCTGGGCCCCACATGTCGACAGCTATGTACGATTCATCTTTTTCACTTTAAAAAGATTTTTTTATAATAGCTGAACATTCTTAATATCTACTATTTATCAACTATTTTATTATTTATTTATTTATGTTTTAATTATAATATAATTACCTATTATTTACCAGTATTAGTATTTTAGTATTATTAAGACTAATATTATTTATTTATATTGAACATGTTTTATTGACAACGTCTCTATTTTTTATTTTAAGGTAATCCGTATATTCATGTAAAGTGTAATACGCCTCTGAATGGTTTTATTGCTAGATATATGGCGTAGATAAATTCTGTTATTTATTATTATTATTATTATGTTGCATCATTGTGTTGATATAATAACAGCCAACATTCCCATTGAGAATGATGACTTCTTGTTGCTCTGTCAACACGCCCTGACGTAGCCTCAGTTACCCAGACTCCTCACCTCCGTGTTCTTTTTCGGTACATCCGGCAGCCTTACCCCAGATTAGGGTAGAGACGCTGATTGGCTCTCAGGCCAAATATGAAATAAAAATTAAAATAACGATATACTTTTACAAGATAATGGTAATATATGAAAAGTATTCAACATTGAACTTATATTAACACAAAAGTAAGCAAAAATTCAAATTTACAGTTGTTTATAAAACAAGAATTACGACAGGATTAATTTAACCAGTATCCGTGAGGTGGCAGCATTGTCTAGCCTCACACGGATAGCATACCAATTAAATAAGGATACCTTTTCATCAAATAAAGCTGTATTATAAAAATAATTACAAATTAAACTTATATTAACACAAAATAAATAGAAATACAAATTTGCAGTTGTTTATAAAAATATACGAAGGCAGTGTCCGTGAGGTGGCAGCATTGCAATCGATTGAAAGACCCCAAAGAGCTTATTTCAGTACGGAATATAGCACTTGACGAGTACACAAATATATTTAGGCTGCAAAACAAAATAAATTTTAGTCTGCTAATCCAACTTAATTTGATACCGAACGCCTTGATACTGGGATATATTTTTAGACAACTTGACAAATGCCCTGATTTTTGGTTTACTACAATGGTGCAAGGTGCCATTGAACATTGTTTTATAATAATCGGGAAGTCATGGGTTAGCCGAGATGCTATTATTTTCGGTAAAATCGCGATATATAGTAAAATCTTAATGACCAATCGCTATTTGACCCGAAAATAATGGCATCTTAGCTCAAACGTGACTTCCCGATTATTATAAAAACAATGTTCAGTGGCATTTTGCTCCACTGTAGCGAAAAAAAATCTAGGCATTAATCAAGTTTACTATAAATATATCCCTATGTCAAGACGTCGGATATGAGTATATCAATATTCAAGCAAAGGGTTGAATAAGATCCATCATTAGGAAATGTGCGTGCATCTTCAGATCCATTTCGTTTTCATAACAGCAATTCCATATTTGAGAAAGGTGACGTGCAGAAAAGCACCACTGATAGGTGATAAACGTAAGAAGGGACATGCTTTGCAAATTTTTGACTGATCCTTCCCCTTTCAAATAAATTTTGATTTGCAGACTTAAATAAATTTTGTTTTGCAGCCTAAATATATTTGTGAACTCACTAAGTGTTATATATAATCCGTACTGAAACACGCTCTTTAAGATCTTTCAACTAATATTATTATTCCACGCAAACTTCCTAAAAATGTATATTATTCAACGCTTTGCTCGAATGTGACTTACCATGAAAACAGATGCGAAAAACTGACTATCAACATCACGTGACTGATAACACAAAACATAATTATGTTCGTTTTTCATAATTGTGAATTATATGGAAAACGTACAGCTTTGATTTTTTCAACATCACGTATCACAACATATATACAACATATATATATATATATATATATATATATATATATATATATATATATATATATATATATATATATATATATATATATACCGCCTGAAAACAGTACACTTTACAGATTTCGTTTATTAAATTCAGAACAGCCGCAACCAAAACATGGTTGAACACATACATAATATGATTAGGCTTAGTGATAATAACAGTTATTTTCCATTTACACAATCCTAAATATAATAAAATATCACTATCTCCGTTAGTGCCCACTTAAAAATTGGCACGACCTGCCCATGGCCACTAACGACCGCGTTTTTATGTAGGCTTTCTCGACTAACGGCTCTCTCTCTCTCTCTCTGTGCGTGCGCATGTGCTTGTGCGTGTGCGGGTGTGTGTGTGTGTTTGTGTGGTGTGTGTGAGCTAGAGAGAGAGAGAGGGGGAAGGACGAGAGAAGGAGAGAGACAGAGAGGGAGAGAGAGAGACAGAGAGAGAGAGGAGAGAGAGAGGAGAGAGAGAGAGCGAGAGAAACAGAGAGAGAGAGAGAGCGCGCGAAAGAGAGAGGGAGAGAGCGAGAGAGAGAGCGAGAGAGAGCGAGAGAGAGAGAGAGAGAGAGCGAGAGAGAGAGACAGGGGTGTGATTATGTGTATGTGATTATATGCGTAGCTGGTGAATTGGTCGCCCCTTTGCGTTGACAGGGGCTGTTATCGGCACACAGAAAAAAGGACACAAGCAAATTATCTATGAAGAAATCAAACTTGCACGGCTTCAGATGTCAACTAAAATTATTACTGGGTCAGTTCGGAAAATTCTCTAAAAAACAAAACTGTTGATTGAATGTAACAATAAAGTATGTGTACGCGGTCGAAGAACATTTTAAACGGACGAAGACACCCTAAAGAAAACAGACGCGAGGCCAATAACTTACTGTTGGTCTGGTGTCTCCGTCCGTTGTCAGATTGAACCTGTCAGCGCGGCCTCCGTGTCTCGCGGTGTCCACGAAGACGAAGCCGGGGTAGTTGAACATCCATGTTAGGTTTTGGTGACGGGGTTTAAGTTCGCCTCCTCCCAAATCAAACGCCCAAGTCCCCCGGTCTTGACCCGTATAGAGTAAACATGCGTATGCACACGTACACACAATACGATGCAGCTTATCAAGTTAACAATTTCGTTCACCCCACTTTGCCTGTGTCTTCCGAAAGAGACACTAAAAGCCCAGTGGCGTAGCCAGGGGGCAACGGCCACCCAATCCCGGAAAAAAAGGTTAGGATTGGGGTGACCTGAGGACCAATAACTGGCTGCCTGATTCACAGTCATGTGCAAAGTATGGTGGTTTCAGGATGCCTCAGTAAGATTTTCGTTCCTAGTCCTACTCTTTTGCAAACAACTGTCATAATTCAAAGAGTATTAAGTTAGGAATTATCCACTTCTGCCGCTGGCTGTAGTATAAGATTTGACAGAGCAATGAAATGTTTTTATTAACCTCAACGTGCATGATGGATAATGATTATTAAGGATTCAAAATAGTAGTTGACTGGTTACTAAACTAGGATCATATTGCATTTTTATTACTGTCTTGAATATGAATTCCATTCATATTCAAGAAAATAAACCATCAATTCCTTTTCCATTGTGTTTTTTTTCTTCTCACTTTTGCTAACTACGTTCTCTGTCAGCAGTGTCCAATTCATTCTATCTATCTTTTTTCATTCTTCTCCCACTCTTTCTATGTCACTTTTAATGCAATCTCCATCGCAATTTCGATCTTCCTCGCCTCCATTTCCCCTCCACTTTCTGGGCATCTCATCTCTGCCAATTTTCCACTCTTATTTCTTCATTTTTTTCTCATCAGCTCACTTATCTCCCACGACCATTCTAACCTGGTTGTCTTTGGCAAACCTTGACCTTTTCCTGTTGTTTCTCAGTTAGTGCCATCGTCTCTAGTCCATTCATGCATGCCGTAGTAACACACGAGCTGAGCGCATTACCTTTACGTTTACGTGATATGCGTCTATCTCCCTTAGACTTTCCTCCAAACGTTTGCATTGGGAAAATGCCACTTCCTGTCGTGAATTTATAACTTGTAATACACAACGTTACATTTTGTGAAGTTACTGGTTAAACGCCAACGCCGCATCGTCTATGAATGCGGGATGATTAATTATTGTTTCGTCAGAGTAAGTGACTACATGTTGGTATTTGTCATGGTCTTTGTCAGTAGGTTTGGCAGAGTAGCGTGAAGAGTGTGGTGGCCGGCTATAGGCTAACGTTATGTAGGGGTTATGGGTTCGTGCCTCTTTAATAATGTGTCTTTTCTCTCCTTCTTTCTAACATTGACGTCTGCTGTGAATGGTTTTCGTGAACTGCCCGCTACATTGGTCAGTGAACTTGGTTGTCATGTCAGTGTTCATTATAAGCGAGTTGGATTTGAATTACATACATACATACATACATACATATATATATATATATATATATATATATACATAGAGAGAGAGAGAGAGAGAGAGAGAGAGTTGTTGGTTGGCCCCCTGCAATTAAAAATTCTGGCTACGCCACTGTAATTAGGCGACACATTTTATACAACGAATATATGTGGGACAAGTTGTCATATGGCGGTTATGCTCGCAAGAACCTTCATTGGAAATTGCCAAGAAAAAGAAATTGGGCAATTATCACGACACCCTAGTGTGCAGACGCCGCCATGGTCATCAGAGGAAGAGTATGATAAACATCTTGAAATGGACAGCCCTTTCCATACCGGAGACTAAAAGCACAGCTGCTGACGGACAGGAATGGTAGTATTAGGAGTTGCTTCAAATAAGGAAGTGACATGTCTCTGGGTTATTTCGAATTGTATGTTAATAATCGAATAAATCAATAGCTATGTATAGACAATGCCGTGCCAAGAATGTTTAGCTATGCAAATGAATAATACAAACGTGTCCTATCTCCTCGGATACGTTTCGATTTTCTCGCCTGATCTTTCTGCCACCTAGCGACAAGGTGATCTGAGCTTGCACCATCAGGCGAGGAAATGAACATGCAATATGTCATCACAAGTTGGAAATACCCGAATTTAGAAATTACATCTACGCTGTAGTAAAACATCTGCATTGATCATTCACTGTAATTAAATTGAAAGTAATTTTGAAGTTATAAATGTAATATATCTATGTAACCGGATAATTTGTATTACTGTCACGATACATTTCAGGTGGATATATGTTTGTGTTAATACACTGGTGTACATTTTATGCAAATTAAAGTAACATTGTAACTTTAAAATAAATGACGTTTATTGTTGATTGTATACAACGCTGTTAATTCAAGAATGGACACATTGAATAATGGAGCTGTCAATATAATTCCTAATTTGGCGGATTCTGAAGCCGTCTCTGTCTGTCTAACATGTTGTTAACTGACAATAAAGATCACACTTAAAATGTGCAGATGGTGGCCATGATTAAATGTCAGGAAGTTCAATACATTTGATGTGATGTGTGCACATCTCAGACATCTCAGCACATGCAGTCTCCACAGTAACATCAGCACCTAACTGAGAATTGTGCACCACTGGTATCACATTTTAGGGTCTCTAACCAGTGGGAATACCGATGTCTCTTTAAACTACCATTTGTTGAGAACTTTGCATGGACCACATGTATCACATTAGTAGGGTTTCTCCCCAGTGTGGATACGGACATGTGTCTTCAAATGACAACTTTGTGAGAATTGTGCACCACAGGTATCACATTTGTAGGGTTTCTCCCCAGTGTGGATACGGACATGTGTCTTCAAATGACAACTTTGTGAGAATTGTGCACCACAGGTATCACATTTGTAGGGTTTCTCCCCAGTGTGGATACGGACATGTGTCTTCAAATGACCTCTTACTGAGAATTGTGCACCACAGGTATCACATTTGTAGGGTTTCTCCCCAGTGTGGATACGGACATGTGTCTTTAAATGACCTCTTACTAAGAATTGTGCACCACAGGTATCACATTTGTAGGGTTTCTCCCCAGTGTGGATACGGACATGTCTCTTCAAATGACCACTTTCTGCGAATTGTGCACCACAGGTATCACATTTGTAGGGTTTTAACCCGGTGTGGATACGGACATGAGTCTTTAAATTACCAGTTTCTGAAAATTGTGCACCACAGGTTTCACATTTGTAGGGTTTCTCCCCAGTATGGATACGGACATGTCTCTTCAAAACACAATTTTGTGAGAATTGTGCACCACAGGTATCACATTTGTATGGTTTCTCACCAGTGTGGATACGAACATGTGTCTTCAACGTACCTCTTTCTGAGAATTGTGCATCACAGGCATCACATTTGTAGGGTTTCTCCCCAGTGTGGATACGAACATGTGTATTCAAATTACCTTTTAGTGAGAATTGTGCTCCACAGGTTTCACATTTGTAGGGTTTCTCCCCAGTGTGAGTATGTACATGTCTGATCAGTTTACTCTTACATAAACAATATATCCCACACGTTTTGCATTTAAACTGTTTCTTATTTGCTCGATGGCACACATTTATATCCATGCTGAGAGAAGTGATTCCTTCAGGAATATCATTTGTAGTGCTTTCCTATAGTGTAGAAGTAAATGATCAGTGTCTGTGAATGCTGCAGTTCAACTGTCACACTTGAATGGTGTCCCACTTTGAGGAATTAATGTCACACTCGCGTGATGTCCTGACCACGGGGAGTAGATGTCACACCGGAATGGCGTCAATACTATGGGGAGGTCACGCGAAACTCACATGGTAAGTTGATGTCACTCTTGTATGGTGTGTCCATCATAGGGGACTTGATGACACACTCGGATGGTGTCCCCGCTACGGGGAGTTGACATGACAAAGGTGATAATAATGTGTCACTTCACTCATTGTCTTATATCGTTGTCGCCGAATCGGTGACAGCAGCAGAACTTGATACGTGTCGTTGTCAATAAACGACAGCAGGAAGCCTGATCCCTTCAATGTTGACACTTCTGACATCAACAAGCATTAATATTCAAAGTCAGTGTCCTGAAACAAACATAAATTATAATGTAGAAGCTGCTTGACACAATCAGACATGTAGAGGACATATTATGACACAATCATATATATACAGGCCACTTACTGATTTGATTAGATACATAGAGGACACTTCTATAGCGATACAATTAGATTCACATACATAGGACACTTGTCAATAGAATCAGATATGTAGTGAACCGTGAACACTCAGATATAGCATTAGTCTTTTGATAATGGAACTAATCTGACTATACTAATGACGTATCACATGACACATAGATTGGTGCCCTCACCCCAAGGGTAGGGCTGGGGTCAGTTAAAAAATAACTGGAATTCATCAATTGAATTCCAATTCAATTCCGGAATTGGAATTGAAAGATTTTGAATTGAAATAAATTGTAATTGAATAAAAAGGAATTGAGCATCTGATATTGTTGTGATGCTGTGCAGGATATTTTACAGACAGACTGTTGGGAGTAAATATTATATATTGTTATACCTCACTGTAATACACTCAATGGTAAGCGCGAATGACGCAAATCACCGTAATACACTGATGAATGAGCCGAGAGGGGCACAATAGTCCGAGAGGTGCACAATAGCCTGAGAGGGGCACAATATCCCAATTGTTCACCGCAGCGGCGGCGCTGCGGTCGTTACATCGGCCCACTCGCTGGGCGGCGCTGCGTATCAGAACTGTCAAGCGGGTCAACATGGCGGACATTAGAATTCCATGTTCTGAGTGGAAACTGTTGAAGTTTACAAATATTAAACTGGTGGTACTGGTACCATAAGTTACGTGTTGCTGTTACTTAATGACACTTTGGTATAACAAAACAATTATTGCCCTTCCGTTCGGGTGACACCAGGATTGCAACACCCTCGGAAGTGTTGTTGCCCTCGGGCTTCGCCCTCGGGCAACAACACTTCCTCGGGTGTTGCAATTCCTGGTGTCACCCTCACTCCAGGACAACAATTGTATATTGTTGTTCAGGAAAGGTTGGACAATGAAACATTACCCAGCAATTAACCAGTGGATGAAACTGATGGCCGGGTGGTCAAGTGGGCAGTTCCTACTGCCTTGTGCGGAAGAGTGCTAGCTGGGAACTGGTTAAAAAACTATTGAAATTGCCCAGATAACAGTCACACTTTCCTTTTCCTCCCAGTGAAGCCAGGATATCTCCACCGAACAGTCCAAGGTGTAACAAGTTAAAGTCCAAAGATTACCAATGCAAACATAAGCCCACATATAAAAATAAATAAAAAATATAATTATATTTTATAATTATATTTTACCAAGCAATTAGGTACTAATTGGTTTTTATGTGTTCTTCCTAGCTACTCAATTGGTTTGTATTTTGGGATAATTGCTTATGGTATTTCTGCATGCATAATATTGCTACATGTCAGTGAGTCAAAACCATTTTAATGTGCTGATCTAGTGTTTCAACAAAAGTATTTTATGACCTTATTTCCTGTAACCTTTTCCTAGCTGAAATAGTAATTATATAAATGTACCAATATACTACATGCTATATCACCCCTCCCCTGCATATACCTTAATCGTATGATTTTATGGTTAACTTTTGTTATGTGAATTGGTGCGGGAATTGGAATTGAATGATTTTAGATGGAAATGGAAAGAAAACTGAATTGAATAGAAAGTATTGCAATGAATAGGAGTGGGAATTGGGTTTGAATGGAATTGACCCAAGATTCCATTCAGATTCAGCTTACAGACCCAATTAAATTTCTATGGTTGGGTCTGTGTACATATATTGCAGCTTTCCATTGAAAGTAACAGCACAGATCGGGCCGTGTGTATTTTGGTAGTTTAAGATAAAAGAATAGATTTCATGAAACCTTGACTCAGTTGATAGTCTAAAATAATCCTTTTATTTGGATAAATATAATAATTGGTAACCAGATTACCAAGTAACTGGTTTAAATTTGTTTAGTACCAAAGTAGTCCTAGTCAATTATAACTTGCCTACTTAAACATAAAGACAAACTGAGACATGTATAAAAGATAATTTATGAATGTATCTTTCTACATAATCTAACAGTTAACTATGTAAATATTCTGTCTCAGGTTAAACATTAACAAACAAACTGAGTTAACTGCGAAAAAGTATGGGCACAAATATCATCACTGAAATATTTACCCACACTTATATACATTGATTAAAGTAAATAGTTTTGTGTATCAACTATGATTATTAAAAAACATTGTAATAATTAAAAACATAATGTTATTGATATCTGTAATTTAAAACTATTCCGAAAAATATTTTCAAATTATACCACTATCAAAAATGTTATGATTAATATATATATATATATATATATATACTATAGATTTATATACACAGCATCATTATACTCAATATGTGTATGTACACAGACAAATGTTTGTTTCATTACAACTAGCAGTACTGCCACAGTTTGCAAAACTACCAACATTTTTTATCAAATTTGAAATGTTTTAATTAAAATGTGTACAGGGCCTATACAATGTAATTTGCAAAATTAAAAATGTCCCATGACATGGGAATGTTTGTTATTAAACTAAAATCCAAGCAATCAATTTATTTAATTAGCCCGCATAGTTCTAAATCCTATGTCACATTAATTCACCTGGCAGACATGTGTAATAAGTCGTGTAAGTCTCGCTCTCGAAAACGAGGCTGAGACAGTGACGCATTTTATTTCATGTATAACAGACAGGACTTTACTTTGTTTGTGGTTGTAATAATCGGACTGTCCCCAAAGTGTGTTTATAATATCATTTGCCAGGAATTGCAGGAAAGAATAATAATGGAAATCATGCATTTGAATCAATTTTTATGGTGGTTGCCATGGCATTGGCGGCTACTTCACTTGGGTTTTCCAATGTCGACAACTAATTTGCACAGTACACACTGTTTGGGGGCAAATTTATACATGTATCACACACCATAATAATTGATTAAATATGCATGATTTATGTGATCATTTCACCAGGAAAGTGTGGCATTGCATGATTTATGTGATCATTTCACCAGGAAAGTGTGGCATTGCTTCTACTTGTAATTATCCTTCAGAAAATAAGACTATAAAGACAATTTAGGGGACAGAGATGGTATCAAGTACATTGATATGTATGTAAATATATGGATTTACATACATTCCTTAAGGATTCAAATACAAATACTTTTTAAATGCAAATGTATTTAAAATACAAATAGTTTCAAAAGTATTTCAAATAGTTTTCAAATACTTATCATTTTCAGGATATGTAACTTTATAGATAACAGTTTATAGGCATAAGTAGTGTTGTGCTCATACAAAGATAGGCAGACCAGTGCCAGGGCATCTTGTTATTGTTAACTACATCACAGTGACAACTGACTCAGTGGTACAGGATCTGTTGTTTGCTAAGTTACACCAGGTCCATAATAAAATGTATCAGTTGCCCTCAGAAGAGACAATGTTAATGAGGATCTTTTGAGGAAGTGTGACGGCTCAACTTGATAGACAGCCTGGAAACCAGAACAGGCTGGTGCCAGATTAAATAGCAAATGGGATATTGACCTAATCAGAGCCATAGAGGACACCTGGTGTCAAATGTATTCTTCAATAATTACTACTATTGTGGGAAAGACCCATTAAAGTTGCAGTCAATGTGTATTTTAAAGGTTGAAAACAATTGGTTTGGTGAAAGGTGATTTGCAGTGAAGAAAGTAATCAGTTTAATGTACTTGAAAATGTAATTAAAAATCTTTGAAAATATCAAATACTTAGGGAATTTATTAAGATACAAATACATTTAATTCAAAGTTGCGTAGCCTCGATTAGCCAGGCTCCATTCGGTAGCAGCATGTAGAGCCCCTCACTGCTGCCTGGGGAAATTATGCTCTGCAATTGTGACTGCCAGTTGGGAAACGATTCGGGTATGGATTTTAATCCAACAAAGTACAATATAATGCAAATTGCCAGAACTTAAAATACCTTAACCAGATCACATTTACTTGACAATCATAATGAATCATATACACTAAGATATCACAGACAACCTATCCTGGTCAGCAAACATCTCCCAAACGTGTAACAAAGCCAACTCCTCTCTATCTTTATTAAGAATAAATCTGAAATATTTCTACAGTTTCTAATTCTAAGACTAAGATAAGTCTGAGAAAGAGCTGATAATGAATGATATCACTCTCGTCAGACCCATTATTGAATACAGCTCCACAGTAGGGGACCCACACTTCTAAAAAAGATATAAACACACTTGAGAAAATAGAAAGATGAGCTTCCTGCTGGGTAAACGATGATTACAATACGTGTAATTCACGAATTGTATACTGCATTACAGCAATTAACATGGCCCTATATTATCGCCCACGTGCTACATTATATACACGAACAGAATACAGCGTTAGTAATATGGCAGGAGTAGAAACACTAAAACAATCTTACATCGGTTTAGTTTGACGATGATACCTTGGTACTATTATCCAACAATAGTTATTAATAGTACTTAAGCCTCTAAGGATGGAACATTCACCATAACGATTGCTGCGCTTTTTAATTCTAGTCAAATGCGGTAATAGAACTGGTTCCACCTAGCGATAACCGCAGTATACGTGTGTAGCCTACCCAGGCGACGTTAGGTGGCAGCACGTTTGCGCCTCCAGCCAGAGCTACTGGGAACGGGTGCACTGTTATGTTATGAGATCAATTGTAGCATCTTTTATAATGGGATTAGAAGTCCGTCCCGTATTTCTTGGCGTGGAAGGTGGCAGCCCTATTGATAAATCATATTTCCTTGACCAAGGTAGTACGTTGATTAAAATGCCATGTCACCCAGGGTAAACAAATAGTACATATTATTAATAACACATACGTATATATATACTGTTTTAACATTAATTGCTTGTTACAACGTGTAATTATACCTGAGGCAAGGTTTCACTGGCGCAAATAGAATGTGGCGATACCGTTGTGCCAGTGTCCACTGTTGCCAAGAACTTTGGCGTTTTCTTCGATGATGCTCTAAGCATGAATAACCAAGTGCAGCACATTTGTCGTGTAGCCTATTTCTATATATCCATTGTATTGGAAAAATCCGAAATCTTCTCTATCGGAAAACAACATAAATTATGATTCATTCTTACGTTACGTCTCACCTTGACAACGGAAACTGCCTGCTATACGGCATTTCAGACCACGTCCTTGCCAAACTCCAGAGAGTACAAAATGCTGCTGCCCGGTTCATAACCAAAACGAAAACAACGCGACCACACCACTGCTGTTGTAATCGATCTTTACCAGCTTCCGACCAAACAGCGGATCGAGTACAAACTGTCATTGTTGACGTTTCGAAGCCATCACGGACTAGCTGCATCATACATAACCGACCTGCTAATTCGTTTCGAACCGACCCGTGCGCTACGCCGCGCGGACGCCCACCTGCTGGAGGTTCCACGATCGATGCAGACTACGTACGCTGGGAGAAAAGGCATTTTCGAGTGCTGCTCCACGCCTCTGGAACAATCTGCTGCTTGCCATGCGTGACACAGACATTTCTGTTTAAAAGAGCGTTTTAACTTTAAAATTGGTATTTAATCCAACATGAATTAAATACATTTTACCCAAGGCACTGAGACATAAACATTGGCCAGGCACAGCTGGACAATGCTGTCACCTTTGATGTTACCTCAGCTAAGCTGGAGGGTTAATTACCCCCTGGAGATACCACAGTGGTGGTTGCAGACGGGTCAGCACCCCAACTTGGGTTAGCTGGGCAGTGACCAAGCAATCCAGCCACTGCCCGCTGTCTGAGCTTGGGATAAGCAGTCCAAACTCATCTCTCTCTGGGAGGAAGTTTGTTTGCTTGTTGCAACCCGTTTTCTGTTGCATATTATTACTTTTCGCTGACATTTTCCTCTGGAATTCTACATACGGCAGCTGCACGTCGTATGGTGACTTGGACTTTACTGGGCAACGTTTGGTGGTAGACACTTAGACAGCGTCTACACCAACATCGGCCAGCGACTGAGTCTGAGACACTCTTCGGACTCCCGTTGTCTCGTCTGCGCGACGCTCTGTCTTCAGCGGCGACAACGGGTGCGACGTTGTGTTGATTGTCTTTACACGTTCTACACAAACACCCGGCCACAGAACGTCGTCGACGCCTGGTGACTTTACTGGATGACATTTAGCGGTAGACAGCGTCTACGCCAACATCCGCCAGCGACTGACTCTTCGGACTCCTGCCGACGTTGCCCTTCCTCTCGTCTGCGCGAAGCTCTGTCTTATCAGTGGCGAAAACGGGTGCGCCGTTGCGTTGATTGTCTTTAGACGGTGAGTTGTCAGTCTTATCTTGCATTTACGCTGTAACGTAATCTATTCCATTCCACCTAGTTACAGACACAATTTTAGTTTTACCACGTCTTGTTCATTGCTACGCCTACGCTGTTCGTGTCTTCATGACCGCATGAATTTCAAAGCATTTTAGTTTGTTGTTTGCTGGAGTACCTGCATTTTAATTTTGCCTTACGTGCGTTCACTTGGTATCAATAGTTTTGTTAAATTCAATTGCGCCAGTCGACGACGGTACGGGTGCTTACGACTACGATTTCTTTTTAATTCAGTACCGCCGTCCAGCGGATCTACTAAGTACATTTTACGCCCCTTTTTATATGTATCGCCACCTGGCGATTGTGCAGTACCGTTATTTCGTTGCCGTCAGTAACAAATTACCAGTTGCTACTAAACTAACTTGTCTAAAGGGGTAACAACAACTAAAATCAATACCTTTAAACGATTCTATATAGCTCAATCAGGGGCCTATGCAATAATTTCCTATATTATGATTGCGTCTGATCAATCAGCATGAACGCCGCATGTTACCCTGTCAGCGTAGCGTTTTACGGACACAGCTTTGTTCGGAGATTACAGTTGTTTATGAACCGGGAGGAAACCCGCAATTTTGGCCTGTGCCACGATGGTTATTGTATCTCCCTTGTAGGGCAGGGAGGAATTACAACTGCTCACGTGGAACAGAAGACACATTTGGTTGGCCGCATGGGCCCTCATGTTGTCTTCCTTGATATTGGGACTGTTGCCCCATTGCAAGTCTTGTAGAGCGAGTATTGGCTGCTGCGCGTATATTGATATCTTTTTATCATGTCAAACAGGTGGTAATTTTGGAAATTTTCCGCAGATTGCCGACTGGCAGGTATCACTGCCCAGTTGACGTTAATGACCGTGTTGTGTCATACAATACGTTGTTGAAAGAGAGAATTGATGCAGCCGGTCCTCGGTACACACGCACAATTCAATTCCACTATCACCAGGGTCTTGCGGAAAACTGGCAATAATATCTTTTGGCAGAGCCGCAGTTGGCGTGCATCTGCTTGAACTTGGTTTGGCCAAGTATTACAGGTCTCTGCGTCGAGCTGTTGTTAAATACTCTTCACCCAACATTGTTGGAAAATTCACTGCATAGACAGGGAGTCTTCTAGTCAACAGGTGTTTCTGCCGCGTAATTTCGCTAAGTAGTTTTTTAATTGTGTTTTGATACTTACTCAGTTTTAATGGGTGATATCCTGAAACCTTGGTTTGATTACGGTGCCTACAAAATGCACATATTCCATTATTACGTTCAGGATTTCACTCTTCCCTACCTGTCTGCCAACAGGTCTGACTGAGATTTGACATGGCGTTAATGTTTATATGTTTTGGAGGTAATCACCATGTATTTTTTTAGGACCACGTAACCTGCTGGTCTACACTTGGTTAGCACGTCTACATACTTCAATAATGTGCGTTCTAATCTTTTATATTATCAGAGGTGCTCTTTATATTTGTTTGTGTCCTATCACAGGCATTGTTATGAATCTGTATCTTTGCTGTACATGATAACCTGCTTCATCTATTTTCCCTACAGTCTATGCTGTTGGGCCGACCTAACTAACTACTAGGTTTCTACAATAGTTGGTGCAATGCGTTGCTTTCTTTACAAACACTACACCTGCATGTGTTTATTGGATTTTTTAGGTGGTCAATCCTGGATGAGAATATGTTTCCATACCCATATTGTTCAATTTTGAACCACCATATATGTTTAATGTTGCATAGGTCGATGTTGACGTGATACACCCATGTATGCTACAAGCCTGGTTACATTAATGCCTGGCTATTTGAATGGCCATGATGTTGACCACATATTTATTGTTGGGCGTGCTTTGTGGTTTGCCAAGGGTGATGACGATGTTGTTTCCACACCCATGTTGATGTGTTTCTGCAGGTATGCATGAACATACTGTTGGACACCATGCTTATATTGTGTGGGTTGACGGTGGTCGTTGGTGCCTGTAGGCATGATCACCCTGTTGGGTCCCACACATATATTGTTTGGGTTGACTATTTGGTTGGTCCAGGGAGGCGATGTCTGTTCCACTCCCATGCCAGTGCATGAACTGGCTGTCGTAGACCACATTCTATTGTCGGGCGTGCTAGTGTGGTCGGCCCAGGGTGATGATGTCTTTCCACACCCGTACATGCATTTAAGCCAGTATGCATGAAAAGGCTGTTTGGAAACCATACATTTATCATTGGGTTTGCACAAGTGGTCGGCCCGGGGTGTGTTGATGTGAGCCACACCCTTGACTGTTTGCTTTCAAGCCTGACTTCATCAACAGGTTTTCCGTTTGGACATCCACTGCTGTCGGACCTGGGCGGTGAGGATGAGTCGCCACATCCAAGTTCTAACCTTCTATTACATACAGACTTGGTGATGTCACACACAAATAGGGTTCCTTACACACATGTCATTTTTTATATGGAAACAGGTGTTGCTGTGTAACACACATTGGAATGTGATAGTTGGTCACGTCACATTGCTGAGGTAAACTTTTTGTGTTCATAGGTGTTTTATAACTTTTGTAGGCGCGCTGTTGCTGCACGCTTCAATTACCTGAGGTTAATACAGTGTATTGGATTCACTATGCCACTTTCTTGTCTCAGGTGATTATGCCATGGCCACAAATATGTGTATGCTACCTGTCACAGGCTGACATCACGGCATTGTGCCTGGATCTATCCCAGAGATTCATATTTATTTTGTATGAACGAAATACTGCGCTGCTGTGCTTTCCTATTTCAGCAATGTCTATGGTCAAACATGGGAGGACAGGCGGCCCTCCACCTACATGTGTACGCTGATGCTCCATGTGGCCAACTCGGATGCCTGCGAGACTGATAGTTGACTCGTCAGTCAGCTCAGACCATGACACTGCGCCTGCCAATTTTCGCTCCATCTTTCACGACCCGCAGTGCCAACTGCAGGTATCTCAAGCCCAGCTGACGGACGCTCGCAGCAGTAACGTTCGTTCCCCTCCGGTTACCACTCTACCTTCGGCACCCATCCCTGTATCTGTGCCACAACCAGGCCCATCCAGCAGTGGCCAGAACACAGACTTTCAAGCCATGTTGGCCAGCGTCCTCCAACAGATGTCGGGAACAACCCAGCTCGGGCCCGAAAATCAAAGCTTTGATCCGGGCCCACCAATGCATCGACCTGGGATCACTGACTGCTACTACAGAACCAACTGTGTCCTGCTCTCCCGACCCGCGCAGCCAACTGCCACTGCCACATGGGACCCTAGACAGGGTGACACCGATCACTACCATGGCTCATTGGCTACGTGCATTCAGCACATACACCAGTGTGTATGTCAAACGCTACCCAGCTGAGGCACCAGCCATGTTGACCTACATGGTGCGGATCATGGAGATGCTAAAACGTTTTCGCAGCGTGGCGGATTTATGTTGAAACCTTTCGTTGGGTCCATGCTTTGATGCCGTCACTGCCATAGTAGACCACGAACTGGGACCTTGTCATGGATGCTGTCCATGGTGATACAACCGAAACAGCATCATCTCGATCACAGCTTACAGGACCAGTAGGACCACGCCTGTGCTTTAGTTGGAACAAATCTGGCAGATGTATGAATGAACGATGCATTTTCAGACATGCATGCAGTGTTTGTAGTAAAAACGGTTACGACAAAATCACATGCTTCTCTGCCAACAATACCTCCTCAGGAGGGTCAAGCTCCAGGCCCACTATTGTGTCATGCTAACATGTCACCTATCACCCCTAATAAGGAAAATTTTCGGCTATTTTTCCTTTTCAGTAGCATAGTCATCTTTCCATAATAACATTTTAAAAGCTCCCAGTCTCTGTTTTGGGGCTGCAACATATGCTGCAGCCCAGGAATACTATGACTCCCAAATCCAAAAGTTGGACGGCTGGAAATCTTATGCAGTCAACAATTATATCCAGATTACTTCTTTTGAAACAATTTAGGTATATGTGGTGACTTTGATTTACAATCCCACGACCCTTGTAGTGGGAGGTTAATCCCTATACAGGTATCTTTACAGGGATTATCTGTATCATGTATATGTAATGTTGAACTAACTTAGCATTGGTGGATTACATCTGCACTATATGTCTATCCTACCATGAGCTTGCATGCCCACTCCACCAAATGGTGATTTGTTTGGGCAATTTTGTTCACATTTAGCACAGTTGTAGACATTATATGCATGCACGTATATACTTGGTTATATATTAGTTTATGCATATTTACATTATACTAACTATTTACAACTTGGATACAACACGTGAGGTCATGGAGGGCCAAGTTAGGGGGCCCTGATGTGTGCTCTGCTCTTCAGCTTTTGGCAGGGAGTTTGTTTTACGCGCTGGGTCACCCCTTGGCTGTTTCCTCCCTGTCATATTGGATGTATGCATTCAAATTTTCGGGATTAGATTATGTATGCAGTGCTGTTGTGCATGTTTAGCACTGGAAGGTGAGATGTTATCTCCGTTCATGCTTTTCAGCTTTGAGCCGGATGTTATGACGTTGATTCTTATCCACTTCCTATCTATAGGTGCCTTTTCTGTGTGCAAACATCACATGCAGTCTTATTTCTTTGGCTATCCCTGTGAGTCAGAGTCGGGGATGCTGCATTCGTGCAACATTCTCATCTTTTGTCCTCACTTGTTCCATGAAGAGACTTTTGAGGTGTTAATGCGAGAATGGCCCGAACTGATCACAGGAGGCTAAGTCTGCTGTATGCAAGACTGGCTGAGCCAGGCCCAGGGTTGTTTTGGGTGGTTTCTGGGCCCCACATGTATTTCGCTTAGATAGTTAATTATTGGCATTCCCATCGACAGCTATGCACGATTCATCTTTACTTTTAACGGGAATTGCCTTTTGCTATCTAGGTTGACGACAATGCCCATTGTCTTGTCTTTACTATATTTACATTATAACTATTACATATGTTATTAAAGGGCATTGCCATTTTTCACACATATTAGTGACTCTTTCGCTACATAAACATAGCAATGCGCAGCAGATTCCAATACACATCATATCATATACAGCTCTATAGATTAGGTATTGTCTACCATTGGGTAAAATAGGTATTTAATCCAACATGAATTAAATACATTTTACCCAAGGCACTGAGACATAAACATTGGCCAGGCACAGCTGGACAATGCTGTCACCTTTGATGTTGCCTCAGCTAAGCTGGAGGGTTAATTACCCCCTGGAGATACCACAGTGGTGGTTGCAGACGGGTCAGCACCCCAACTTGGGTTAGCTGGGCAGTGACCAAGCAATCCAGCCACTGCCCGCTGTCTGAGTTTGGGATAAGCAGTCCAAACTCATCTCTCTGGGAGGAAGTTTGTTTGCTTGTTGCAACCCGTTTTCTGTTGCACCCACCCTCCTTCCCCAACTACTCCAGCTTAGACAGCCTACTGTTTGGATTGGTGGTTTCTGGGCCCCACATGTCGACAGCTATGTACGATTCATCTTTTTCACTTTAAAAAGATTTTTTTATAATAGCTGAACATTCTTAATATCTACTATTTATCAACTATTTTATTATTTATTTATTTATGTTTCAATTATAATATAATTACCTATTATTTACCAGTATTAGTATTTTAGTATTATTAAGACTAATATTATTTATTTACATTGAACATGTTTTATTGACAACGTCTCTATTTTTTATTTTAAGGTAATCCGTATATTCATGTAAAGTGTAATACGCCTCTGAATGGTTTTATTGCTAGATATATGGCGTAGATAAATTCTGTTATTTATTATTATTATTATTATGTTGCATCATTGTGTTGATATAATAACAGCCATCACTCCCATTGAGAATGATGACTTCTTGTTGCTCTGTCAACACGCACTGACGTAGCCTCAGTTACCCAGGCTCCTCACCTCCGTGTTCTTTTTCGGTACATCCGGCAGCCTTACCCCAGATTAGGGTAGAGACGCTGATTGGCTCTCAGGCCAAATATGAAATAAAAATTAAAATAACGATATACTTTTACAAGATAATGGTAATATATGAAAAGTATTCAACATTGAACTTATATTAACACAAAAGTAAGCAAAAATTCAAATTTACAGTTGTTTATAAAACAAGAATTACGACAGGATTAATTTAACCAGTATCCGTGAGGTGGCAGCATTGTCTAGCCTCACACGGATAGCATACCAATTAAATAAGGATACCTTTTCATCAAATAAAGCTGTATTATAAAAATAATTACAAATTAAACTTATATTAACACAAAATAAATAGAAATACAAATTTGCAGTTGTTTATAAAAAATATACGAAGGCAGTGTCCGTGAGGTGGCAGCATTGCAATCGATTGAAAGACCCCAAAGAGCTTATTTCAGTACGGAATATAGCACTTGACGAGTACACAAATATATTTAGGCTGCAAAACAAAATAAATTTTAGTCTGCTAATCCAACTTAATTTGATACCGAACGCCTTGATACTGGGATATATTTTTAGACAACTTGACAAATGCCCTGATTTTTGGTTTACTACAATGGTGCAAGGTGCCATTGAACATTGTTTTATAATAATCGGGAAGTCATGGGTTAGCCGAGATGCTATTATTTTCGGTAAAATCGCGATATATAGTAAAATCTTAATGACCAATCGCTATTTGACCCGAAAATAATGGCATCTTAGCTCAAACGTGACTTCCCGATTATTATAAAAACAATGTTCAGTGGCATTTTGCTCCACTGTAGCGAAAAAAAATCTAGGCATTAATCAAGTTTACTATAAATATATCCCTATGTCAAGACGTCGGATATGAGTATATCAATATTCAAGCAAAGGGTTGAATAAGATCCATCATTAGGAAATGTGCGTGCATCTTCAGATCCATTTCGTTTTCATAACAGCAATTCCATATTTGAGAAAGGTGACGTGCAGAAAAGCACCACTGATAGGTGATAAACGTAAGAAGGGACATGCTTTGCAAATTTTTGACTGATCCTTCCCCTTTCAAATAAATTTTGATTTGCAGACTTAAATAAATTTTGTTTTGCAGCCTAAATATATTTGTGAACTCACTAAGTGTTATATATAATCCGTACTGAAACACGCTCTTTAAGATCTTTCAACTAATATTATTATTCCACGCAAACTTCCTAAAAATGTATATTATTCAACGCTTTGCTCGAATGTGACTTACCATGAAAACAGATGCGAAAAACTGACTATCAACATCACGTGACTGATAACACAAAACATAATTATGTTCGTTTTTCATAATTGTGAATTATATGGAAAACGTACAGCTTTGATTTTTTCAACATCACGTATCACAACATATATACAACATATATATATATATATATATATATATATATATATATATATATATATATATATATATATATATATATATATATATATATACCGCCTGAAAACAGTACACTTTACAGATTTCGTTTATTAAATTCAGAACAGCCGCAACCAAAACATGGTTGAACACATACATAATATGATTAGGCTTAGTGATAATAACAGTTATTTTCCATTTACACAATCCTAAATATAATAAAATATCACTATCTCCGTTAGTGCCCACTTAAAAATTGGCACGACCTGCCCATGGCCACTAACGACCGCGTTTTTATGTAGGCTTTCTCGACTAACGGCTCTCTCTCTCTCTCTGTGCGTGCGCATGTGCTTGTGCGTGTGCGGGTGTGTGTGTGTGTGTTTGTGTGGTGTGTGTGAGCTAGAGAGAGAGAGAGGGGGAAGGACGAGAGAGGGAGAGAGACAGAGAGGGAGAGAGAGAGACAGAGAGAGAGAGGAGAGAGAGAGGAGAGAGAGAGAGCGAGAGAAACAGAGAGAGAGAGAGCGCGCGAAAGAGAGAGGGAGAGAGAGAGAGCGAGAGAGAGCGAGAGAGAGCGAGAGAGAGAGAGAGCGAGAGAGAGAGACAGGGGTGTGATTATGTGTATGTGATTATATGCGTAGCTGGTGAATTGGTCGCCCCTTTGCGTTGACAGGGGCTGTTATCGGCACACAGAAAAAAGGACACAAGCAAATTATCTATGAAGAAATCAAACTTGCACGGCTTCAGATGTCAACTAAAATTATTACTGGGTCAGTTCGGAAAATTCTCTAAAAAACAAAACTGTTGATTGAATGTAACAATAAAGTATGTGTACGCGGTCGAAGAACATTTTAAACGGACGAAGACACCCTAAAGAAAACAGACGCGAGGCCAATAACTTACTGTTGGTCTGGTGTCTCCGTCCGTTGTCAGATTGAACCTGTCAGCGCGGCCTCCGTGTCTCGCGGTGTCCACGAAGACGAAGCCGGGGTAGTTGAACATCCATGTTAGGTTTTGGTGACGGGGTTTAAGTTCGCCTCCTCCCAAATCAAACGCCCAAGTCCCCCGGTCTTGACCCGTATAGAGTAAACATGCGTATGCACACGTACACACAATACGATGCAGCTTATCAAGTTAACATCTTAGGCTGATTAGCAAGGCGTTTATTCAGACCGTTTGTGCTTCTGCATGAAACGTTGTAGGACATAGCAGGCGATCGGCTATGTTCCTAACTAAGAAACAGCTGCTGACACCGGGCGGGTAATTGTGAATACTTATCCATAACAGAATAGTGTAGTGTTGGTGAATCTATAAAATGTGAAGTAAAGAGAAATGCTATGCAACTATTGAAATATATGTTGCTGGTCGGTTGGTAACGAACACGTCACTTAGCAAACATGTGAACCAACCTCTCCCTAAAGTTGTAAGTGCTAAAATGTGATACGGTTAAAGCAATTAAGGTGATATAATATAGTTAACTTTCGTACGTAAATGTCTAGTAAATGTGCAATTTTATTACAAGATATACATTTGGGGAGTGCCTACATATTTACATTTAGTAAGTTAATTTGTGGGGACCAGTGGTCGCGTGGTAGAGCGCCGGACTGTCGATGAGGGGACGGTGGTTCAATGGCACCTACCGCTGTTTCAAAACTTAGGCAATTTCGTTCACCCCACTTTGCCTGTGTCTTCCGAAAGAGACACTAAAAGCCCAGTGGCGTAGCCAGGGGGCAACGGCCACCCAATCCCGGAAAAAAAGGTTAGGATTGGGGGGACCTGAGGACCAATAACTGGCTGCCTGATTCACAGTCATGTGCAAAGTATGGTGGTTTCAGGACGCCTCAGTAAGATTTTCGTTCCTAGTCCTACTCTTTTGCAAACAACTGTCATAATTCAAAGAGTATTAAGTTAGGAATTATCCACTTCTGCCGCTGGCTGTAGTATAAGATTTGACAGAGCAATGAAATGTTTTTATTAACCTCAACGTGCATGATGGATAATGATTATTAAGGATTCAAAATAGTAGTTGACTGGTTACTAAACTAGGATCATATTGCATTTTTATTACTGTCTTGAATATGAATTCCATTCATATTCAAGAAAATAAACCATCAATTCCTTTTCCATTGTGTTTTTTTTCTTCTCACTTTTGCTAACTACGTTCTCTGTCAGCAGTGTCCAATTCATTCTATCTATCTTTTTTCATTCTTCTCCCACTCTTTCTATGTCACTTTTAATGCAATCTCCATCGCAATTTCGATCTTCCTCGCCTCCATTTCCCCTCCACTTTCTGGGCATCTCATCTCTGCCAATTTTCCACTCTTATTTCTTCATTTTTTTCTCATCAGCTCACTTATCTCCCACGACCATTCTAACCTGGTTGTCTTTGGCAAACCTTGACCTTTTCCTGTTGTTTCTCAGTTAGTGCCATCGTCTCTAGTCCATTCATGCATGCCGTAGTAACACACGAGCTGAGCGCATTACCTTTACGTTTACGTGATATGCGTCTATCTCCCTTAGACTTTCCTCCAAACGTTTGCATTGGGAAAATGCCACTTCCTGTCGTGAATTTATAACTTGTAATACACAACGTTACATTTTGTGAAGTTACTGGTTAAACGCCAACGCCGCATCGTCTATGAATGCGGGATGATTAATTATTGTTTCGTCAGAGTAAGTGACTACATGTTGGTATTTGTCATGGTCTTTGTCAGTAGGTTTGGCAGAGTAGCGTGAAGAGTGTGGTGGCCGGCTATAGGCTAACGTTATGTAGGGGTTATGGGTTCGTGCCTCTTTAATAATGTGTCTTTTCTCTCCTTCTTTCTAACATTGACGTCTGCTGTGAATGGTTTTCGTGAACTGCCCGCTACATTGGTCAGTGAACTTGGTTGTCATGTCAGTGTTCATTATAAGCGAGTTGGATTTGAATTACATACATACATACATACATACATATATATATATATATATACATAGAGAGAGAGAGAGAGAGAGAGAGAGAGAGTTGTTGGGTGGCCCCCTGCAATTAAAAATTCTGGCTACGCCACTGTAATTAGGCGACACATTTTATACAACGAATATATGTGGGACAAGTTGTCATATGGCGGTTATGCTCGCAAGAACCTTCATTGGAAATTGCCAAGAAAAAGAAATTGGGCAATTATCACGACACCCTAGTGTGCAGACGCCGCCATGGTCATCAGAGGAAGAGTATGATAAACATCTTGAAATGGACAGCCCTTTCCATACCGGAGACTAAAAGCACAGCTGCTGACGGACAGGAATGGTAGTATTAGGAGTTGCTTCAAATAAGGAAGTGACATGTCTCTGGGTTATTTCGAATTGTATGTTAATAATCGAATAAATCAATAGCTATGTATAGACAATGCCGTGCCAAGAATGTTTAGCTATGCAAATGAATAATACAAACGTGTCCTATCTCCTCGGATACGTTTCGATTTTCTCGCCTGATCTTTCTGCCACCTAGCGACAAGGTGATCTGAGCTTGCACCATCAGGCGAGGAAATGAACATGCAATATGTCATCACAAGTTGGAAATACCCGAATTTAGAAATTACATCTACGCTGTAGTAAAACATCTGCATTGATCATTCACTGTAATTAAATTGAAAGTAATTTTGAAGTTATAAATGTAATATATCTATGTAACCGGATAATTTGTATTACTGTCACGATACATTTCAGGTGGATATATGTTTGTGTTAATACACTGGTGTACATTTTATGCAAATTAAAGTAACATTGTAACTTTAAAATAAATGACGTTTATTGTTGATTGTATACAACGCTGTTAATTCAAGAATGGACACATTGAATAATGGAGCTGTCAATATAATTCCTAATTTGGCGGATTCTGAAGCCGTCTCTGTCTGTCTAACATGTTGTTAACTGACAATAAAGATCACACTTAAAATGTGCAGATGGTGGCCATGATTAAATGTCAGGAAGTACAATACATTTGATGTGATGTGTGCACATCTCAGACATCTCAGCACATGCAGTCTCCACAGTAACATCAGCACCTAACTGAGAATTGTGCACCACTGGTATCACATTTTAGGGTCTCTAACCAGTGGGAATACCGATGTCTCTTTAAACTACCATTTGTTGAGAACTTTGCATGGACCACATGTATCACATTAGTAGGGTTTCTCCCCAGTGTGGATACGGACATGTGTCTTCAAATGACAACTTTGTGAGAATTGTGCACCACAGGTATCACATTTGTAGGGTTTCTCCCCAGTGTGGATACGGACATGTGTCTTCAAATGACAACTTTGTGAGAATTGTGCACCACAGGTATCACATTTGTAGGGTTTCTCCCCAGTGTGGATACGGACATGTGTCTTCAAATGACCTCTTACTGAGAATTGTGCACCACAGGTATCACATTTGTAGGGTTTCTCCCCAGTGTGGATACGGACATGTGTCTTTAAATGACCTCTTACTAAGAATTGTGCACCACAGGTATCACATTTGTAGGGTTTCTCCCCAGTGTGGATACGGACATGTCTCTTCAAATGACCACTTTCTGCGAATTGTGCACCACAGGTATCACATTTGTAGGGTTTTAACCCGGTGTGGATACGGACATGAGTCTTTAAATTACCAGTTTCTGAAAATTGTGCACCACAGGTTTCACATTTGTAGGGTTTCTCCCCAGTATGGATACGGACATGTCTCTTCAAAACACAATTTTGTGAGAATTGTGCACCACAGGTATCACATTTGTATGGTTTCTCACCAGTGTGGATACGAACATGTGTCTTCAACGTACCTCTTTCTGAGAATTGTGCATCACAGGCATCACATTTGTAGGGTTTCTCCCCAGTGTGGATACGAACATGTGTATTCAAATTACCTTTTAGTGAGAATTGTGCTCCACAGGTTTCACATTTGTAGGGTTTCTCCCCAGTGTGAGTATGTACATGTCTGATCAGTTTACTCTTACATAAACAATATATCCCACACGTTTTGCATTTAAACTGTTTCTTACTTGCTCGATGGCACACATTTATATCCATGCTGAGAGAAGTGATTCCTTCAGGAATATCATTTGTAGTGCTTTCCTATAGTGTAGAAGTAAATGATCAGTGTCTGTGAATGCTGCAGTTCAACTGTCACACTTGAATGGTGTCCCACTTTGAGGAATTAATGTCACACTCGCGTGATGTCCTGACCACGGGGAGTAGATGTCACACCGGAATGGCGTCAATACTATGGGGAGGTCACGTGAAACTCACATGGTAAGTTGATGTCACTCTTGTATGGTGTGTCCATCATAGGGGACTTGATGACACACTCGGATGGTGTCCCCGCTACGGGGAGTTGACATGACAAAGGTGATAATAATGTGTCACTTCACTCATTGTCTTATATCGTTGTCGCCGAATCGGTGACAGCAGCAGAACTTGATACGTGTCGTTGTCAATAAACGACAGCAGGAAGCCTGATCCCTTCAATGTTGACACTTCTGACATCAACAAGCATTAATATTCAAAGTCAGTGTCCTGAAACAAACATAAATTATAATGTAGAAGCTGCTTGACACAATCAGACATGTAGAGGACATATTATGACACAATCATATATATACAGGCCACTTACTGATTTGATTAGATACATAGAGGACACTTCTATAGCGATACAATTAGATTCACATACATAGGACACTTGTCAATAGAATCAGATATGTAGTGAACCGTGAACACTCAGATATAGCATTAGTCTTTTGATAATGGAACTAATCTGACTATACTAATGACGTATCACATGACACATAGATTGGTGCCCTCACCCCAAGGGTAGGGCTGGGGTCAGTTAAAAAATATTCATCAATTGAATTCCAATTCAATTCCGGAATTGGAATTGAAAGATTTTGAATTGAAATAAATTGTAATTGAATAAAAAGGAATTGAGCATCTGATATTGTTGTGATGCTGTGCAGGATATTTTACAGACAGACTGTTGGGAGTAAATATTATATATTGTTATACCTCACTGTAATACACTCAATGGTAAGCGCGAATGACGCAAATCACCGTAATACACTGATGAATGAGCCGAGAGGGGCACAATAGTCCGAGAGGTGCACAATAGCCTGAGAGGGGCACAATATCCCAATTGTTCACCGCAGCGGCGGCGCTGCGGTCGTTACATCGGCCCACTCGCTGGGCGGCGCTGCGTATCAGAACTGTCAAGCGGGTCAACATGGCGGACATTAGAATTCCATGTTCTGAGTGGAAACTGTTGAAGTTTACAAATATTAAACTGGTGGTACTGGTACCATAAGTTACGTGTTGCTGTTACTTAATGACACTTTGGTATAACAAAACAATTATTGCCCTTCCGTTCGGGTGACACCAGGATTGCAACACCCTCGGAAGTGTTGTTGCCCTCGGGCTTCGCCCTCGGGCAACAACACTTCCTCGGGTGTTGCAATTCCTGGTGTCACCCTCACTCCAGGACAACAATTGTATATTGTTGTTCAGGAAAGGTTGGACAATGAAACATTACCCAGCAATTAACCAGTGGATGAAACTGATGGCCGGGTGGTCAAGTGGGCAGTTCCTACTGCCTTGTGCGGAAGAGTGCTAGCTGGGAACTGGTTAAAAAACTATTGAAATTGCCCAGATAACAGTCACACTTTCCTTTTCCTCCCAGTGAAGCCAGGATATCTCCACCGAACAGTCCAAGGTGTAACAAGTTAAAGTCCAAAGATTACCAATGCAAACATAAGCCCACATATAAAAATAAATAAAAAATATAATTATATTTTATAATTATATTTTACCAAGCAATTAGGTACTAATTGGTTTTTATGTGTTCTTCCTAGCTACTCAATTGGTTTGTATTTTGGGATAATTGCTTATGTTATTTCTGCATGCATAATATTGCTACATGTCAGTGAGTCAAAACCATTTTAATGTGCTGATCTAGTGTTTCAACAAAAGTATTTTATGACCTTATTTCCTGTAACCTTTTCCTAGCTGAAATAGTAATTATATAAATGTACCAATATACTACATGCTATATCACCCCTCCCCTGCATATACCTTAATCGTATGATTTTATGGTTAACTTTTGTTATGTGAATTGGTGCGGGAATTGGAATTGAATGATTTTAGATGGAAATGGAAAGAAAACTGAATTGAATAGAAAGTATTGCAATGAATAGGAGTGGGAATTGGGTTTGAATGGAATTGACCCAAGATTCCATTCAGATTCAGCTTACAGACCCAATTAAATTTCTATGGTTGGGTCTGTGTACATATATTGCAGCTTTCCATTGAAAGTAACAGCACAGATCGGGCCGTGTGTATTTTGGTAGTTTAAGATAAAAGAATAGATTTCATGAAACCTTGACTCAGTTGATAGTCTAAAATAATCCTTTTATTTGGATAAATATAATAATTGGTAACCAGATTACCAAGTAACTGGTTTAAATTTGTTTAGTACCAAAGTAGTCCTAGTCAATTATAACTTGCCTACTTAAACATAAAGACAAACTGAGACATGTATAAAAGATAATTTATGAATGTATCTTTCTACATAATCTAACAGTTAACTATGTAAATATTCTGTCTCAGGTTAAACATTAACAAACAAACTGAGTTAACTGCGAAAAAGTATGGGCACAAATATCATCACTGAAATATTTACCCACACTTATATACATTGATTAAAGTAAATAGTTTTGTGTATCAACTATGATTATTAAAAAACATTGTAATAATTAAAAACATAATGTTATTGATATCTGTAATTTAAAACTATTCCGAAAAATATTTTCAAATTATACCACTATCAAAAATGTTATGATTAATATATATATATATATATATATATATACTATAGATTTATATACACAGCATCATTATACTCAATATGTGTATGTACACAGACAAATGTTTGTTTCATTACAACTAGCAGTACTGCCACAGTTTGCAAAACTACCAACATTTTTTATCAAATTTGAAATGTTTTAATTAAAATGTGTACAGGGCCTATACAATGTAATTTGCAAAATTAAAAATGTCCCATGACATGGGAATGTTTGTTATTAAACTAAAATCCAAGCAATCAATTTATTTAATTAGCCCGCATAGTTCTAAATCCTATGTCACACTAATTCACCTGGCAGACATGTGTAATAAGTCGTGTAAGTCTCGCTCTCGAAAACGAGGCTGAGACAGTGACGCATTTTATTTCATGTATAACAGACAGGACTTTACTTTGTTTGTGGTTGTAATAATCGGACTGTCCCCAAAGTGTGTTTATAATATCATTTGCCAGGAATTGCAGGAAAGAATAATAATGGAAATCATGCATTTGAATCAATTTTTATGGTGGTTGCCATGGCATTGGCGGCTACTTCACTTGGGTTTTCCAATGTCGACAACTAATTTGCACAGTACACACTGTTTGGGGGCAAATTTATACATGTATCACACACCATAATAATTGATTAAATATGCATGATTTATGTGATCATTTCACCAGGAAAGTGTGGCATTGCTTCTACTTGTAATTATCCTTCAGAAAATAAGACTATAAAGACAATTTAGGGGACAGAGATGGTATCAAGTACATTGATATGTATGTAAATATATGGATTTACATACATTCCTTAAGGATTCAAATACAAATACTTTTTAAATGCAAATGTATTTAAAATACAAATAGTTTCAAAAGTATTTCAAATAGTTTTCAAATACTTATCATTTTCAGGATATGTAACTTTATAGATAACAGTTTATAGGCATAATTAGTGTTGTGCTCATACAAAGATAGGCAGACCAGTGCCAGGGCATCTTGTTATTGTTAACTACATCACAGTGACAACTGACTCAGTGGTACAGGATCTGTTGTTTGCTAAGTTACACCAGGTCCATAATAAAATGTATCAGTTGCCCTCAGAAGAGGCAATGTTAATGAGGATCTTTTGAGGAAGTGTGACGGCTCAACTTGATAGACAGCCTGGAAACCAGAACAGACTGGTGCCAGATTAAATAGCAAATGGGATATTGACCTAATCAGAGCCATAGAGGACACCTGGTGTCAAATGTATTCTTCAATAATTACTACTATTGTGGGAAAGACCCATTAAAGTTGCAGTCAATGTGTATTTTAAAGGTTGAAAACAATTGGTTTGGTGAAAGGTGATTTGCAGTGAAGAAAGTAATCAGTTTAATGTACTTGAAAATGTAATTAAAAAACTTTGAAAATATCAAATACTTAGGGAATTTATTAAGATACAAATACATTTAATTCAAAGTTGCGTAGCCTCGATTAGCCAGGCTCCATTCGGTAGCAGCATGTAGAGCCCCTCACTGCTGCCTGGGGAAATTATGCTCTGCAATTGTGACTGCCAGTTGGGAAACGATTCGGGTATGGATTTTAATCCAACAAAGTACAATATAATGCAAACTGCCAGAACTTAAAATACCTTAACCAGATCACATTCACTTGACAATCATAATGAATCATATACACTAAGATATCACAGACAACCTATCCTGGTCAGCAAACATGTCCCAAACGTGTAACAAAGCCAACGCCTCTCTATCTTTATTAAGAATAAATCTGAAATATTTCTACAGTTTCTAAGACTAACTCTAAGACTAAGACTAAGTTTGAGAAAGAGCTGATAATGATATCACTCTCGTCAGACCCATTATTGAATACAGCTCCACAGTAGGGGACCCACACGTCTAAAAAGATATAAACACACTTGAGAAAATAGAAAGAAGAGCTTCCTGCTGTGTAAACGATGATTACAATACGAGTAATCCACGAATTGTATACTGCATTACAGCAATTAACATGGCCCTATATTATCGCCCACGTGCTACATTATATACACGAACAGAATACAGCGTGCGTAATACAGCAGGAATAGAAACACTAAAACAATCTTACATCGGTTTTGTTTGACGATGATACCTTGGTACTATTATCCAACAATAGTTATTAACAGTACTTAAGCCTCTAAGGATGGCAAATTCACCATAACGATTGTTGCGCTTTTTAATTCTAGTCAAATGCGGTAATAGAAGTGGTTCCACCTAGCGATAACTGGAGTATACGTGTGTAGCCTACCCAGGTGACGTTAGGTGGCAGCACGTTTGCGCCTCCAGCCAGAGCTACTGGGAACGGGTGCACTGTTAGTTATGAGATCAATTGTAGCATCGTTTATAATGGGGTTAGAAGTCCGTCCCGTATTTCTTGGCGTGGAAGGTGGCAGCCCTATTGATAAATCATATTTCCTTGACGAAGGTAGTACGTTGATTACAAATGCCATGTCACCCAGGGTAAACAAATAGTACACTATTAGTAACACATACGTATATGTACTGTTTTAACATTAATTGCTTGTTACAACGTGTAATTATACCTGAGGCAAGGTTTCACTGGCGCAAATAGAATGTGGTGATACCGTTGTGCCAGTGTCCACTGTTGCCAAGAACTTTGGCGTTTTCTTCGATGATGCTCTAAGCATGAATAACCAAGTGCAGCACATTTGTCGTGTAGCCTATTTCTATATATCCATTGTATTGGAAAAATCCGAAAACTTCTCTATCGGAAAACAACATAAATCATGATTCATTCTTACGTTACGTCTCACCTTGACAACGGAAACTGCCTGCTATACGGCATTTCAGACCACGTTCTTGCCAAACTCGAGAGAGTACAAAATGCTGCTGCCGGTTCATAACCGAAACGAAAACAACGCGACCACACCACTGCTGTTGTAATCGATGTTAAATATGTGTGTCTATGTTGTGGACTATACGCCAGTAGTCATGCGTAGTAATACACGTTATAGCCGTGACGTAGTTGTGAGTAGTGATACACGGATATGCAAATAAAGTCAGTTGAGTGCTATCCCCAAGAACCACGTGTGTGTTTTACATTGATGTCTGAATATACAACAGATAATTGGCGACGAGACGGATGGGATGGTACTAACTCATCGAAAGTTCGAACTTGTTTGCTTCGAGGAAACTGTAAGTGAAACAGTTGTTAAATTTTGCGTTAAGCTGTAAGTGTAACAGCCGAAGAAGACGCACGTAGACAAGCATGGCAGACTTCACTGGGCTAATGGCGCCTAAGCTCTGCCTTGCTGGGACGAATGCCAGGGAAAGTTGGCTAACTTTTAAGCAGCAATTTACTATGTATTTGCTGGCGTCAGGGAGCACCGAAAAGAGTCACGCAGAGAAGATTGCGATGCTGTTGACATTCGGTGGTGCGGAATTGTTATCGATTTTCAATTCATTCGATTATGATATCGAAGGCGCGACAGCACAAATACCGACGGTGAAAGTAGTGCTCGACCGTTTCGACAGATACTTTGCGCCGAGAACGAACGAACTAATTGATAGATACAGGTTTCGGTCGTGTAAACAATCGTACGACGAGACGACGGCGTCGTATATTGCGCGTCTGCACAATTTGGCGAAGACGTGCAATTTCGGTGACGAGAAGGAAAACAATCTACGTGACCAACTCGTCTACGGATGCCACGATGACAGCCTCCGGGAGAAACTATTCCGCGAGGAGACGTTGACCTTACAGAGTGCAAGTCAGATCGCCACAGCCCACGAGGCAGCACGTCAGAACATGAACTTGTTCCGTGGACAAACGCACGATGCACCAGCGGGAGCGGCTGCTGGCAGCGGAGTAACGAAGGTCAAGGCCGAGAAAACACGGCGCGGCAGCACGGAGCCGGATATGCGACGGGTCGTCCGAGGACAGCGACAATCCCAAGTGCGGTGTAAGTTCTGTGGCCGGGAACACGCGTTCGATCGTAAACAGTGTCCAGCGTTCGGGAAGCGTTGCCACATTTGTGGACAGAGTAATCACTTCGCGAAAATGTGTGAATCACCGAAGAAACGGGAGCGGGACAGACATAAACACAGTGAAGCTCAACCGCAGCGACAGCGCCCTGTGTATACGGTGACTGTTGACAGTGACACTCAGTTGCCGACTGAAAACATGTCAAATGTTTTGGATGTGCATGGACAGCGTAATAAGTCTAACTGGGTTATGAATGTTGATGCATCTGCTATCATTGTACATCCTACTGTGAATAATGTTGTCTTAGCTATGGAGGTTGACACAGGATCGGCAGTGTCTATGATTCCTGTGCATGTGTATGAGTCACAATTTTCAAATTGTCAGCTCCAGCCTAGCAACAAAGTGTTTCGTAGTTTCACAGGTGAATCAGTCCCATGTAAAGGCATGTTTAGGGTGAATGTACAGTACAAGACAGACAGTGTAGATCTGTGGTTGTATGTCGTCCCGGGTAGCAAACATGTACTATTTGGGAGAGACTGGCTAGAGGCCATTAGACTGGATTGGGCAGGGATCAAGTTTCGCCCTGGGTCCGGGTCAGTATGCATGTCACATCAGAGTGAACTAGAGGGGCTTGTTAGTAAACACCAGGGGTTGTTTGATGGAAAACTGGGTTTGCTAAAAGGTATCAAAGCACGCATTGAAATGGTAGATGGTGCTAACCCTGTGTACACTAAACCGTATCGGGTTCCCTATGCTCTGCGACCAAAAGTCGAGCAAGAGTTAGACAGGCTTGAGAAAGCCGGGGTAATTACACCAGTTACAAGTAGTGACTGGGCGACAGGTGTAGTGGTAGTGCCTAAGAAGAATGGTGCCATTAGACTGTGTGGTAACTACAAGACGACTGTTAATCCTCAGTTGAAAACTGTCTCCCCACCAAACATTCACATTGATGATATTCTGGCAGATTTGGCGGGTGGAGCAAAATTCTCAAAACTAGACTTGGCAAATGCGTACAACCAAATGGAAGTCTGTGAGGATTCTAGACAGTACCTGACGATAGCGACGCACAATGGACTGTTTCAACAGAACAGGTTAGTGTATGGCATCACGACGGCTCCAGCAATATGGCAAAATGCAATCGAGAAAGTGTTGCAGGGGTTGCCTGGAGTCAAGGTATATCTGGATGATATACTAGTGTCAGGGAAAACCGAGGTAGAACACTTGAAAAATCTAGGTAGAGTGTTCGAAAGACTGGCAGAGTTTGGCCTGAAATTGAATCGTGAGAAATGTGAATTCTCGAGAGATTCACTTGAATACCGGGGTCACGTGATTGATGCCCACGGTATCCACAAATCGGCGGACAAGATAGCCGTCATTCTTGAGGCACCTAGGCCTACTGATGTCAGTTCACTTAGGTCATTCATTGGCATGGCAAACTACTACCGTAAGTTTGTGCCAGATTTTGCGTCCACACTCCATCCTCTCACCAGGTTGCTTGAGAAGGATAGAAAGTTTGAGTGGACAGCTGACATGGACGACGCGTTTCTGGCAGTGAAACGTGCTTTGTGTGAGTCCGGGTTTCTGATGCATTATGACAGCAGTCTCCCAGTGACAGTCGCCTGTGATGCCTCACCAGTTGGGGTCGGGGCAGTGCTCTCTCACATTATGCCTAATGGAGAGGAGCGACCGATTCAGTTCGCATCTCGCGCATTGACGAGAGCTGAACAGAATTACGCCCAGATTGAGAGGGAAGGGCTAGGAATAATTGTTGGTGTGAAAAGATTCTACCCTTTCCTGTTTGGCAGGAAGTTCACTCTTGTCACTGACAACAAACCACTTGCAGCGATCATCAGTCCTAGGAAGGACATACCAGCGGTAGCGGCAGAACGCATTCAGCGATGGGCAATGTATTTGTCCGGTTTCAACTACGAGGTGCGCTACCGGAGCAGTACGCAGAATGCCAATGCGGACTGGCTCTCACGATTACCAACACGAAATGAGGCTCCAGGTGCATCTATAGACAAAGATGTCAGTCTCGTTCTTGGAGTTGGGGTGTTACCTGTCACGAGCGAACAGATTAAGGTCGGAGTTCGAAAAGACCCATTGTTGTCGCAAGTGATGAGGTACACACGAGATGGTTGGCCGGATAGGTTGCCAACAGATCGGTTAGATTTACAACCGTACTTCAGTCGTCGTAACGAACTATCCCTCGATGGTGATGTTCTGTTATGGGGAATGAGAGTAATCATTCCAAAGCAATTTCGAGCTGAAATTCTTGATGAGCTTCACACAGGCCATATCGGTGTTGTGAAAATGAAGGGGGTCGCACGTTCGTATGTCTGGTGGCCAGGCATGGATGCAGACATTGAAGCTTGTACCAAAGCTTGCGAGTCTTGCCAGTTGGTACAGAGGAATCCCACCAATGCTCCATTACATCCATGGGTCCCGGCATCACGGCCAGGTGAACGCATACACATTGATTATGCAGGTCCTGTGGAGGGGAAAATGCTCCTCATTGTAGTCGACTCATTTTCAAAGTGGCCAGAAGTTGTCATTGTCAATAGTACAACAAGTGAAGCGACAGTGAATGCTCTGAGGACCATGTTCAGTAGAGTGGGTGTTCCACAGACTTTGGTCTCGGACAATGCACCACAGTTCAAATCACAGGAGTTCAAGGACTTCCTGGATAGGTTGGGGGTGTTGCATAAACCTACCCCGCCCTACCATCCGAGTTCGAACGGATTGGCAGAGCGATTTGTTCAGACGGTGAAACAAGGTATGAAAGCGATGGCAGCAGCAGGAGAGTCACTCCAGATCAGACTGGATAAATTCCTCCTGGCATATCGAAATGCTCCCCATGCTTTCACTGGAGAAACTCCCGCAGTACGTTTCATGGGTAGACAGTTACGGACACGACTGGACAGTGTAAAACCAGGTAACAGACGAGAAACCCAGCGACGAGACAAACAGATGGAAAGGAGTTCCCAACATTTGAGACAATTCAGAGAGGGTGACATGGTTTGGGTCCGAGATTACCATGGAACAGAAAAGTGGGTACGAGGAACGATAAGTGCAAAGTGTGGTCCATTGACTTATCAAGTCGTTGTTGACAAGGGATTATGGAAACGCCACATTGATCAGTTAAGTTCACGAGTCAATTTGAGTAACATGCCTTTGACAGAGTTACCACTGATTGCGACAGACCATGACTACTTGATGGGCTCTATGCCACCACGTAATCAGACCAATGACGAGGTGACATATGATGCGTCCCACCAGCAGACAGTTCAGACTAGAACTCAGACAGAAGTGGTGCCACCTACTCAGGTTGAGCAGGAAACACCGCTGAGACGGTCTTCTCGTGTGAGAAAGGCACCAGATAGACTAGATCTGTAGATATACAGAACTACATGAGTCACAAGGACTCGATGCTTCATTAGTTTAGTCAAATAACATGGTTAAACGCTAATGTATGGCTGAATTACATTGCCAGCACATAACTATGTTACTATATTAATCAGTTAGAGTATTTGAGATAAAAAAAAGGTAGACTGTTTCATAATTGGTCCGGGAGGGATCTGTTAAATATGTGTGTCTATGTTGTGGACTATACGCCAGTAGTCATGCGTAGTAATACACGTTATAGCCGTGACGTAGTTGTGAGTAGTGATACACGGATATGCAAATAAAGTCAGTTGAGTGCTATCCCCAAGAACCACGTGTGTGTTTTACATTGATGTCTGAATATACAACAATCGATCTTTACTAGCTTCCGACCAAACAGCGGATCGAGTACAAACTGTCATTGTTGACGTTTCGAAGCCATCACGGACTAGCTGCATCATACATAACCGACCTGCTAATTCGTTTCGAACCGACCCGTGCGCTACGCCGCGCGGACGCCCACCTGCTGGAGGTTCCACGATCGATGCAGACTACGTACGCTGGGAGAAAAGGCATTTTCGAGTGCTGCTCCACGCCTCTGGAACAATCTGCTGCTTGCCATGCGTGCCACAGACATTTCTGTTTAAAAGAGCGTTTTCACTTTAAAAATAATTTTTTATAATAGCTGAACATTCTTAATATCTACTATTTATCAACTATTTTATTATTTATTTATTTATGTTTTAATTGTAATATAATTACCTATTATTTACCAGTATTAGTATTTTAGTATTATTAAGACTAATAATATTTATTTATATTGAACATGTTCTACTGACAACGTCTCTATTTTTTATTTTAAGATAATCCGTATATTCATGTAAAGTGTATTGCGCCTCTGAATGGTTTTATTGCTAGATATATGGCGTAGATAAATTCTTTTATTTATTATTATTATTATTACGTTGCATCATTGTGTTGATATATTAACAGCCATCACTCCCATTGAGAATGATGACTTCTTGTTGCTCTGTCAACACGCCCTGACGTAGCCTCAGTTACCCAGGCTCCTCACCTCCGCCTGGGGAAAGAGTCGGTGTTCTTTTTCGGTACATCCGGCAGCCTTACCCCATATTAGGGTTATCAGGGGCCGCTGCTGTCGGTGGACTACTGTACGAAGATCCAAACATTTCTACTGTGGAACAAAACATCGAAGTGGATAGTGTCGATGAAACACCAGGATGGTTGGTGGTATATTGTATGCGCATTTATGACTGTATTAATTGGTGTGATAGGAATATTACATTTTCAAAGACAGAAAAGTAATAGTAGTTTTATTAATACCAACGGTATCGTATTGCCACGGAATTTCGCTATTGTAATGCATAAACTTCAGACTTTATTTCTTCCATTCAGTAATAATAATCCTGTGGTTGATTATTCTATTACTGTTGAGTTTCACGTCTAGCCAGGCAAAAGTAACGACGCAAAAAACTTTTAGGCTTGGAGTTTAGATGAAATGTGTCGATCACTAAAAGTGTCAATGCAATTTGGACGATGTCTGTAAGCAACTGTGTTTGGACTGGTTATGCCTGGATGTTGTGGTCGCGTGGAATACCAGTATACAAGTGAACTTAATAATAAATAGAAATATTCAATTTGATTACCAAGCCCTATATTATAATAATATATAATGCGTTTGTAGATATCAAATATTAATGTTACAATAAATTCTTCAATGATGGTTGAATCGAACGACGACATGAACATGAAATGGTCCTTGACCTGAGGCTAATCATTGACAAACATGCGCTCCCTAAAAATTAAATAATAAACTGATTTTTTAGTTGGACATTATAGCAACCATTCGTAAATAGGGCACTTACGCAGAATTTGGACCAACCTCAATTGTGCAATTATAACCTTATATTTGCCAACATTTGATACATATTCTTGCCACCATTTGTGTTAGAATCGGAACGACTTATCTCCAAGTTCCGCCGTTTCTGGAAAGGCAAGCTACGCCTACGGCTTCGGCCTTCGCCTTTCCTTCGTTTCTATCCCCCGGATTCGCTTAAAAATTGTTGGGATTATTGGGCATGTTAGTTTTGATTTCTTCAAACGTTGTCGACCTGGCTTAAAACACACAGACTGGTAAACAGCTGGATCTGTGACGAAACACGAACTGTCAAAATAATCTTGGCATAACTAAGCGAGAATACCGACACCGAGTCGGTGTCCAGTTGACTCGACCGACTTGTTTGATCCACTGCCTTCGTCGCCTTGGCTCTTTCTCTATCGAAAATTAAAGAAGCTCTTTCCGGAATTATCCCCGTTGCTGCATCCAAAAGCCACGCAGAATACCATGTTTTATTCGATGAAGAAGAACACCGCAAGACACCATACACCAAGAATACCATTGAAATCCTCAACCTGCTGCTAGCGTCTATGGTACATATGACGTCACACTCACGGAAACACCCGAAGGCAACATTTCATAGGCGGTGTGTGAGGAAGTATTCTTATTTGCATGATTTTATAAAATACATTTGTTTTCAAGTATTCATACTACACGGTTATATTATGTTATATATATTCTATTAACCACAGCCTTTAATCTAGCATGTTCATTTCACCTTTAAGAGCCATATGTACTCATACTGGAGGTCGTTATTGTACACATGTCATTAGTATTGTATTTATATTCTTGAATCAATTTTTTTTAATATTTATTTTTACAACTTATTTAATTCATTTCCTCATATATTTAGACATAACTTTTTTTATTTTACACTTATATTTTTACGTTGATCTCATTGCTTTGATTGTATTATATGTATTGTACTTTTCAATTTTTTTAATTGTATTTTATGTATACATATATGGACGTCTTGTCTGAAATAAACCTTATTATTATTATTATTATTACATGCCAATGACACATCCAGAAAATCAAGTTTTATATTTGTTAAATTTAATTTCGAATGGAATAATAATATCGATTGAAAGACCCTAAAGAGCTTATTTCAGTACGGAATATAGCATTTAACGAGTACACAAATATATCTAGGCTGCAAAACAAAATTAAATTTAGTCTGCTAATCAAACTTAATTTGATACCGAATGCCTTGATACTGGTACATATGTTTAGACAACTTGACAAATGCCCTGATTTTTGGTTCGCTACAGTGGTGCAAGGTGCCATTGAACGTTGTTTTATAATAATCGGGAAGTCACGGGTTAGCTGAGATGCCATTATTTTCGGTCAAATCGCGATGTTTAGTAAAATCTTAATGACCAATCGCTATTTGACCCGAAAATAATGGCATCTTAGCTCAAACGTGACTTCCCGATTATTATAAAAACAATGTTCAGTGGCATCTTGCTCCACTGTAGCGAACAAAAAATCTAGGCATTTATCAAGTTGACTATAAATATATCCCTATGTCAAGACGTCGGATATGAGTATATCAATATTCAAGCAAAGGGTTGAATAAGATCCATCATTAGGAAATTTGCTTGCATCTTCAGATCCATTTCGTTTTAATAACAGCAATTCCATATTTGAGAAAGGTGACGAGCAGAAAAGCACCACTGATAGGTGATAAACGTAAGAAGGGACATGCTTTACAGATTTTTGACTGCTCCTTCCCTTTTCAAATGAATTTTGATTAGCAGACTTAAATTAATTTTGTTTTGCAGCCTAAATATATTTGTGAACTCACTAAGTGCTATATATAATCCGTACTGAAACACGTTCTTTCAGATCTTCCAACTGGTAGTATTATTCCACGCAAACTTCCTAAAAATGTATATTATTCAACGCTTTGCTCGAAAATGACTTACCATGAAAACAGATGCGTCGCAATTGCAAAACTGACTATCAACATCACGTGACTGACAACACAAAACATAATTATGTTCATTTTTCATAATTGTGAATTATATGGAAATAATACAGCTTTGATTTTTTCAACATCACATATCACAACATATATACAACATATATATATATCCCATGAAAACAGTACACTTTACAGAGTTCGTTTATTAAATTCAGAACAGCCGTAACCAAAACATGGTTGAACACATACTGTAATATGATTAGGCTTAGTGATAATAAAAGTAATTTTCCATTTACACAATCGTAAATATAATAAAATATCACTATCTCCGTTAGTGCCCACTTAAAAATTGGCAC